>CM061534.1:44469169-44945390 GCA_030545055.2 Neoaliturus tenellus
ATAAAAGAACTTACCAATATTATAAGTCTAACAATTATTTAAGTCCAAGTCTGCAAATCCAGTTTATGCTTGAAACTACTAATCTTAGAAATAATATTCTTAGACATAAAGAGACTAAGAGTTTAACATACAAACATATAAGTAATTAAACAGTAAGTACAAATCTATATATCTAAGTCTATAGAAAAAAGTCTATAAGTCTTACATATAAAATTTAAGTTTAGACCTAACACTCAAAATTTTATCATACAAAGGTTTCAACATTTATTACTAAAGGTCTAAATTTGAACCAAAACACAAAACACTGTTATCAGTTTTTGAGTATAAACCTAAAAATAAACATATTTAATTATCAATCCACAGTTTAAGTCTAAAATATAAATCTAAGTTTAATTTAATACCAAATATTCTATATTTTAAGAATACCAAATGTCTACATCTTCTTAATATATGTCTTAAAGTCCAAATCAAAAAATGCCAAAATATAAGTTTAGATGTAGAATTTACCTTACAAAACTGGAACTAAATCTAAATATCTTAATTTATCAGTCCATTGTAAAAGTCCAAGTTAAAAAAAAAATTAAGTATACACTATCCAAATAAGTATAAATAATCTAAGTCTTCATTTAAAAATATCTAAGTTTAAAAAATATAAAATCAGGTCTATAAGTTTAGGTCTAAATCTAAAAACCTAAGTGTTAAAGTCTAAATCCATGTATATGTTTAGTTTTATAGTAATAAATATAAGTATAAAATTCTTTATTCAAGTCTAAATGTTAAAGTTAGACTTTAAACATAAAAACAGGTCTAATATAAATAAAAAACTGTAGAATTTCAAACTATTTTAAGTTCAAATCTAAAGTTCAAATCTAACATTTTAAACATTATTGTATGGGTCTTAGAATTTAGGCTCAACTATCTCAAATTTAAGTATAAAATCTAAGTTTTAAAATCAAGTCTGGATCTAATAGTTTAAAATCCAAAGCTTTCAGTTAAAATATAGAGTCGATCTTTAAATAAAATATCATATGTAAGATTCCAAGCCCACAAATAATCTGTTTAAAAATATAAGTCTAAGTAAAGTAGTGAATATAAGGAATAATCTACCAGTTCAAATACAAATATAACAAAACATAAAAAGCCATCTAAGAATCTAAGCAAAAAAACCTAAAATTCTAAAATTAATATCACATTTTTACAAACATTATTGTTTGGGTCTTAGAATTTAGGCTCAACTATCTCAAATTTAAGTATAAAATCTAAGTTTTAAAATCAAGTCTGGATCTAATAGTTTAAAATCCAAAGCTTTCAGTTAAAATATAGAGTCGATCTTTAAATAAAATATCATATGTAAGATTCCAAGCCCACAAATAATCTGTTTAAAAATATAAGTCTAAGTAAAGTACTGAATATAAGGAATAATCTACCAGTTCAAATACAAATATAACAAAACATAAAAAGCCATCTAAGAATCTAAGCAAAAAAACCTAAAATTCTAAAATTAATATCACATTTTTACAAACATTATTGTTTGGGTCTTAGAATTTAGGCTCAACTATCTCAAATTTAAGTATAAAATCTAAGTTTTAAAATCAAGTCTGGATCTAAAAGTTTAAAATCCAAAGCTTTCCATTAATACATAGAGTCGATCTTTAAATAAAACATCATATATAAAAATCCAAGCCCACAAATAATCTGTTTAAAAATATAAGTGTAAGTAAAGTACTGAATTTAAGGATAAATCTAGCAATTCAAAAACAAACATAACAAAACATAAAAAAGCTGTCTGAGAATCTAAGCCAAAAAACCTAAAAGTCTAAAATTAATATCCAATTTTTACAAAAGTAGAACATTATTTTTAGGTCTTAAAATTCAGGCCAAACTATCTCAAATATAAGTATAAAATCTAAGTTAAAAAATAGTATAAAATCTAAGTTTTAAAAATAAGTCTGGATCTAAAAGTTTAAAATCCAAAGCTTTCAGTTGAAATATTGAGCCAATCTTTAAAAAAATATCATAATATAAGAATCCAAGCCCACAAAAAATCTGTTTAAAAATATAAATCTAAGTAAAGTTTTAAATTTAAGGATTAATTTACCAGTTCAAATACAAATATAACAAAACATAAAAAGCTGTCTAAAAATCTAAACCAAAAAACCTAATAATCTAAAATTAATATCAAATTTTTACAAAAATAAAAATTCTAAATTAAAAATTCGACATTAAAAACTATTACAACCAACTTTAAATAACAAAATATCAAGACTAAAAATATAGATATAACTCTAATACTAAAATCAAGCATAAAAATCAAAACCTAAAATTTATAAGCCTAAGCTAAATATCCAAAACAAAGTCCAAAGACTAAGTTTTAGCCTTCAAATCTAAATCTTAGATTGCAAAAGTTTCAGTTTAGGTGTAAAAATATATCATAACAATCTAAAACTAGATTTGAATATCATCACTCTATTTATTTTTTAATCAAAATTTAGCAACTAAATATATAAAATCTAAATAAGTAAAAAATCTAAGTCCAAGTCTAAATATAATGATCTAAGTTTTAAAAACTAAGTCTAAATAATAAAAAAGTTAAGTCAAGTTTTAGTTTTAATACTTTATATTTTTTTAATCTAAAAACAAAACTATAAATATAGAATTTTAACAACTAAAAAATATTTCAAATAGGTATAAAACTTTATCATTTAGCAGTTCTAAGTCTAAAAATTCAAATATAAAATTCTAAATATAAAAAGTATAATAAGGTAATCCTAAAACTATAAAATTTTAAATCTGATTGTCTAATTTCAGTCTAAAAGTCTGAACAATAATCTTAAAATTCCAATTTAATTCAAATAATCTTCCACTTCAAGTTTAAATACAACAGTACTAGTTTAATCATATGCAATTATAATTTTTGTTTATTTAATATTTAAATAACAGTCTAGTTCTATCTTTAAAAGTTAATTCAAGAATAAAAATTAGAAATCTAAGATCTATAAGCCTAAGTTTAATAACCATAATTTTAAAATAATTAGTCTAAATATCTCAATAGATCAGTATAGTCTAAAATTATTCGTATAAATATCTAAATCCTAAAAATTTAGAATAATTTTATTATTATATAGTCAAGACATAAAAGTCTATTTCTAATTGTCTAATAATAAGCTAAAGATTTATTACAAAATTTTTAAATCAAAAGTCTACACAAAAACAAATATACCTATCTTTATAAAATCTAAGTCTTTTATTTAAAATATTTCTAACAATCCTCCAAAATTTATCTTTACACATCAATAAAACTAGCTACTTAAAACTCAAAATAATATTTAAATTAAGTTTCTAAAAAAAAAAAAAAAAAAAAAAAAAACTTGCATATATTCAGGAAATAAAGTATACACACAATTAAAATATAAATAATCATTTATTAAATATATAGTATGTACATAAACATAAATATATTACTAATTGTTTCCAAAACAAGCAAAAGTACTACACAGTTTAAATCTTAACACAAAAAGTAAAATACACAGTTTGCAAATATCATAACATAACAAATATATTTTTTGTTCAATCAAAGTCACTTGTTTAAGATCTCTAAAAAATCAACTCACAATAATATAAAACATCATTTGCTATTTAATTCTTTCATATATTACTAATTATTTCCAAAACAAGCAAAAATACTACACAGTTTGAATCTTGATACAAAAAGAGGAATACACAGTTTGCAAATATCATAACATAACATATACATTTTTGGTTCAATCAAAGTCACTCGTTTAAGATCTAAAATCTCTAAAAAGTCAATAATGTGTTTAGATATTTCTGTTTCATCTGAAGTATAGTCCAGCTCTGTGTTTCTAAGATGATCAATGCACATTCGGCTTAGTATATCAAAATAGGTCTTTGCTTCTTCTGTTAAAGTTAAAGTCTTCAAGATATCTTCAGAAATGTATTGCTTCAATTCCATAATTTTATTCCAACTTGACTCTTGAATTTCAATTTTTACTGGTAAATACTCACCAGAAAAGCATTTGCAAATCACCATTGTTGGATTTTCATTAATTATTTTAAAAAGTACTGTAATTGCCCCAATATCAATATCAACATGCTGTCTCCCATTTTTAAAATATTCAGTAATTTCTTCAAAATGTAACATCAATCCATACCATTCAGCTGGGCTAAAAAATATTCCAAAACAATCAGATCCTATTTTTTCAACAATTTGTATTTCTACAGCAAAGTTTTGATCACTTCCATTCAAACCAACTATAATCTTTTCAACAGATTCCAAGCCTAATTTATAGGGTTTACTCACTAATAATGTTTGTAGTTTTCCATATGATGAATTAAACAATTGGCTAGAGGAAAACGCCATAATGTGCTTAGTCCAAGATCTATCAGAGTTATGGCAATTACTCTTGCTCATTCAGTTAATATAATATAAAAATAGTGGAGGGGGTAAAACTTAAATTATTATAATGTAATATTTAAAATACAAACCCAAACATTATAAACATCAATAAATTTACCATTCAATTTCTACCTCCTTCAATTAAGACAATAATCACAATAAATATTATTTAATTAAATTTTTTATAATTTTAACATAACCCACACTTAATACATTATTAAACACATTAAATACAACCTATTTACAATATTTTTAACATGTTATCAATTAAAATAATCATTACCTATTTAAAATCATAATTAATTAATTTTTTATTCAGCTCCACCGCTCCACCAATCCTAATAATCCTTACACCCTTAGCACATACATTTTGGGTACTACTCAGCTGCGTAAAACAGAATCACTGTTTTCATTGTACTGCGGAAATCAATTAAGCATCCATAGGTGGCTTCTTAAACTTGCATTATTTAATTAATTACTATTATTAATTATCTACAGTGTGATGAAAAATATCGTTCATAACTCGAGTAGAAAGTGTTATTCCGTGCATTGATCGAAATTCCGCGCTCGGCTAAAGCCTCGCGCGTAAACTCGATCTCGGCCCGGAAAAGACACTTTCCACTCTTGTTATGAAATATACTATATATAACAATTATGTGAATGTTACTTAAAAATATACGATAAAAGGATAAAAGGAATAAAAAGTAGTTCAATTACTAATTACTAGGAATCGCCCATGGTTGAAATTTCGGCCAAAAATTAAGTTGATCTTGAGCCAAATAGTCTTAAAATGTTTTATAATAATAATAATAATAATGATTTATTTGGCTGACAATTAAAAATTGCATTAGCCTATACAACATGATCTTATATAATATCTAAAAATAATTTTAAATTCATCATTTTGTTCCGTAAAATTCTTCCATGGAATAAATACACTTGTCAGTAATATAACTTCTTAATTTCTTCTTAAACGTCATTAGGTCTGTATTTATATTTTTAATTTCAATAGGTATATTATTGTAAATTTTTGCATAGTTATATATTATGTGATTTTCAAAAAATGATGTTCTATGGTAGATGGATGGAATTTGATTTGTTTTTCTCAAGTTCAATTTAGTCGGGTTGTTTTCTAAATTAGGAATTTTGTTGTTTTTCATCATGAATACTAATATGTCGTGTACATAATAGGAATAAAATGTCATTAATTTGTTTTGCCTGAAGATTTCTCTACAAGACTGGCCTCTTTTTAATTTAAAAATGGCTCTAATTGCTGATTTTTGCAAGAGAAAGACGTTTTTAACAGAACAGTTAGCCATTCCCCATATTGGCAGTCCATACCTCATTTGAGAAACAAAGTGAGAATGGTAGACTGAAAGAAGGATTTCTATAGTACAAAATTGGGACAGCCTTCTTATAATGAATACAGTTTTACAAAGCTTCTTGCACAACATTTCCACATGATTTTTAAAATTTAAATTTTCATCCAGTGTGATTCCAAGAAAGTTAATTGTCCCAGTTTTTTCTATCATTTGATTTTCAATAATTACATTCAATTTTTTATCTTGGGGAGTTATGCTAAAATCTATAAATTTTGTTTTTGTTGTGTTTATGGTCAGATAGTTATCTGAAAACCATTCTGTTAATTTATTCGATTCTTTAAAAGTTTCAATTTCTAAATCTTCTTGACTTTCATTTGATAAAGATAACGATGTGTCATCAGCAAAAAAAGTGATGTTTGATAATTTAGAATTTTGATTATAATTATTTATGTACAGTATAAACAGAATTGGGCCAAGAACTGAGCCTTGAGGTACTCCTGAATGAATTTTGAGTGGTTTTGATTTAACGTTTTTAATACAATTTTCTTGATTCTTGATGGGAATTTGAACAATTTGGGTTCTATCTGCCAAGTATGATTCAATCCAGCTTAAAGCAACTCCTCTTATGCCAATACTGAATAATTTTTTTAATAAAAGATCATGACGCACTGTATCAAACGCTTTTTTCAGATCAACAAACAATGTTACTGCATGTCTTTTTTTATCTAATGCCGAAGTTACAAAATCCACAAGATTAAAAATTGCATCTAATGTAGATAGATCTTTTCTAAATCCAAACTGGTTTGGAGCTAATATGTTGTTATGTTCTAAAAAAGACAATAATCTTGTGTAAAAAATCTTTTCAAAAATTTTGCTTATAGTTGATAAGATTGAAATGGGCCTATAATTATTGCAATCTAAAGGATCATTTCCTTTGAATATAGGAGTTACTAATGCATTTTTTAAAATCGATGGAAATTGGCCACTTGCGAGAGATATATTAATCAAATACGATAGAGGTGATATAATTTCATTACAACATCTCCTAATTAGTTTTGATGACATATTGTCAAATCCACAAGAATTTGAAGGTTTAAGACAACTTATTGTGTAAGAGACTTCTTCTTTTGTAGTTGGTCCTAAATAAAGAGATTTTCTAATACTTTTGGTTTCATGTACATTTTTTACCTCTTGGCGTTGGTCTATTGTAGATTTAACTATATTAATAAAGTGCTGATTAAAATGTTCCGCTATTTCAACTGGATCCTTAATAAAATCTCCTTTACTGTTTCTTAATTCGTAATTGTCTGACTTGAACTGTTTCTTTATGGTGTTTTCGTTAATTATTTCCCATATTTCTTTTGTTTTGTTTTTAGATGAACAAATTCTAAATTTAACGTGGTGTAATTTTTCTTTTCTTATTAATTTCTTATAATCTTTTTTCATTTTAAGATAGGTTTGTTTTAATTCGTCTGATTTAATCAAATCTTTTGTAGCTATGTATAACCTTTGAACTTCCTTGCGAATGTTTTGTGCTTCATCTGATAATTTTATTCTATTTTTTATATTGAAAGACTTAATTTTCTTTTTAATCAGTGGGAAATTTTTGTCAATACAATCCATGATTAAATTATTAAAGCGATTGTATTTTTCATCTAACGAAATGCCATTTAAATACACAGTATTCCAAGATTCTTGCTGTAAACACTTTTTAAATTCTAAAATTCTTTTTTCACTGAAATCTCGAATGTGTTTATAAGTTGAATTGTTTTTTGTTATCAGACAATTTTGTAACATTGCAACTTGTGCATGATGATCAGAAATGGCAGTTATTAACACGTCACTGGTAAAGTTTTCTTCTGGTATATTTGTAAATACATTATCGATTCTTGATTTTGATCCATTGTATTCTCTTGTAAACTTAAATATAGTGTCCCGTAGTCCAAAGCTTTTAATAATATATTTAAGCCTTTTTTTGTCTGGTTTATCTTTAGAGAAATCAATGTTCAAATCACCCATTACTAAAACATTTAATTTCAAATCTACTATTTTTCAAAACATTTTGTTATTAAACTAAAAAAACTGTTTAGATTTGAATTTGGTGGACGATAAATTCCAATTATAAGTGTATTTTTGGGTGATGTGTGTATTTTTATTGAAGCCAATTCACAGACAGACTCCACACAAAATTCAGATACATTAACTTCATCAAACTTAACAATTTCATTTACGAAAATTCCAACGCCCCCTTTCCTGATTTTATCTCTAGAATAATGAGAAGCACAATGGTAGCTATTGATACACAATGAATTTATTTGAAATTCTTTCAAGTTATGTTCAGACACTATAAGTACGTCTGGTTTTTCACATTCTAACATGACCTCCATTATGTTACATTTGCTGATTAGGCCATCAACATTCTGGTGAATAACCGTTATAGACTTTAAGGAGTTACTATTTATTTTAAAATTATGTTTTGGTATTTTTTTTATAACCTTTTCCCCCCTCTTTTTGGAATGACCTCTAAAAAATTATTCCGTCTTATTAAAACAGGGATATTACTGACTGGTGGTGACTTAATAGTATTTATCATTAATTCTTTAAGAATACATTTTCCTTGCTTATTGAGATGTAGTCCATGTCTTGTGTAATATATTCGTCTTAGGCGATATAGGTGAAGAAACGTTACATTACTATGATAAAAAGACAAATGTTGAAGACGATTATTGATCAATTTGATTTTCCTATTTAGGTCTATCCTATCATACCTGTATGGGATGGCAGTTAAAATCACATTTGTATTTGAAAGTGTCTCAAGTTTTTCTCTAATATTATCAATAAAATTATCAATATTCATGTTCTTTGAAATATCATTTGTTCCGCCTATTATAAAGACAGAGTCATTTTTATTCATACTGGTTAGGTCTGTTGTATCCCGACTGTTAAATATCTGATCAAATGTACCATTTGGTTTAAAAATTCCAAATACTTCGTATTCATTTTTTAGTTCTTCATACACCATGCTGATGAGATTTCTTCCATGACTGTCCGCTAAAATTGTTATTTTAGGTTTTCGCATAATATTAGGACTGTTTGGAGATTCTATCATAAAGTGACTAGTATCAATAGGATCCCTTGTAGCAATATTTTCATTTTTGGCAATATCTGTATTCTCGTTCTCAATATTTAGAGTTCTCTTCTTTTGAGGTATAAAACAAATCTCGTTACTTTGATTTTTTGTCTCCCTATGTCCATTTGATTTATTTTCTTGAACTAGATGCCCTTGACTTCTAACATATTTCCTGCTTTGGAAGGAGGAAGAGTTTTTAGTAAGTGAGTCCAAGGGGGAAGTGAACGAGGTTTGTGTAGAGTTTGGCAAATCTGACTCCGATTCAGCCTCATTCAATGTTGAATATCTATTACTACACTCTATGGTAACCAAGTTATTTATTTCAGTTAGTGTTTCATTCGTAGGTCTATCCATAAATGAAATTATTGTGTCCCTATTTATACTATAGCCATTTGTCATTATGTACGTTAAATAAGCACGCTTTTTTATGCAATCAATTGTACTCACATGCGGGACTTTAATATGTGACATTGTACATCCATTATTCAACTGTTGTATTACATAATCAGTTACTAGTAGGATCAATACTCCGCAATCATAAGAATTTGTTTGCAAAGGGCCATTTAATTGTTTTATACATGGATTTTCCGAATGTCCAAAATATTTAAATATTAACTTTGCTGTCATTTTTGCGGCCGAATAATTATATTTTCCTAAGGAATCATAGTGGTAAAAAATTTTCTCAGGTACATCAAACACCAGGAGGCTCCAGTGCGATCCTCCTTCTGCAGCAAAGTTCATGTTGTCATTGATTGGCATTATAAGGTGATCTTTAGTATTCAGTTTTAAAGGATCTAGCAACTCATTTAAACTGTTGGTATTTTTAATAGCATGTGTTAGCGTTGAGTCTAGTAGGTGTATTTTACTCTTCTCGTTGAGTACGATGTCCATTTGCAGGCCAAAATAAAAGGATATAATGTCATCGCTTATCCATGAAGTTTTGTTAATATCAAGAATATTTTTAATTTTATTGTATTCTTTTTCCATTTTATTTTTGTAGATCATCAGTTCTTCATTCTCTTTTTGCAGTTTGTAAAATTCTTCAGAAATGGTATCATTTTGTACCATTGAGTTTAAGCAATCTTCATTTTTTCCTTCTGAACCATTTGTTTGTTGTGAATCGCACTGAGATTGTTTCGAGCGCTTGGATTGGTTTAGTGATGAAATGCATTGATTGTTTTTTGCATTTTTAATGTTCATTAGGGATTGTTTTTGTGATCTTGTGACCATTTTTCTATTTGCATTCATTTTTCAATTTTACTCTGATAAGTAATTCTAATCTTCAGGTATTGATATTGGAATATTGAGGTTATGCAAACTTGTGCACTTATTTTTTTCAAAACCTTCGAAGAAATTACTGATATTATACAACACACATTAATTTTAAGATGATTTTCTTGAGTTCCATATAAAGATTTTCATAAGAATAAATATAATTTTCTAAAAATATCTAAAAATATCAAGATAGATTTTTGTGAGGTTTGTTGTTTGTAAGAACAGCTGTTCATTTGTATTATAGTTATATCATTATAGTTCAAACATATGTTCTTCCTGACTTTCTGGCATTTGTTATTACAACAGCTGTTTGATGATCCTTCTCTCGTAAGATTAACATTGCAACTTTTAACGCCGGGAGGGCGTAGCCCTGGGGGCCAATGTAAATAATTATAATAGGATTCTGCTCATGTACAGGACTACATTTCTGATGGTATTCGCGGATTTCTCCTACAATGCACACAAGCTAAGAAAAATGGATGAAAAGAAACATGCTTGCCTATTAATATCTAATAGAGATCGCCTCCTGATCGAAATTCGACCAAAATTTCGGTTGATCTGGACCCAAGAAGTTTAAAAACATCTTATAACTGAAACATCTGTCCTTCCTGTTTTCCTATCAGTTGTTTTTACAACAGCTGTTTAACGATTCAATGAATTATCCTTTCTCCATAAAATTAACATTGGAACTTTGAAAGCCTGTGGGGCGTAGCCCTGAAATCCGATGTGAACTAGAATGGGATTCTGCTCACCTACAGGACTTTCTAACAGTATGCGCGGATTTCCCCTGCGATGCACACGAGCTGGAAAAAAAGAGGAAACGAAACATGCGTGCCTATTAATATATATAGAGATAGATATTTTTAAAAGCTAAGCACTAATAATAAGTAGCGAATTGAAATATACTGCATATTACTATAATATTATTTAATTACAATAATAGGCCCTTTTTAAAATATTTAATCCCAGACAAGGAAGTATACAGTGAGACTGCCGTGCGCCACGCGCTGCCGGCCGCGTTGAAACTTTTGTCTTGAATCTATTTTCATCAAGTATAAGTCGTAAATAAAAAAAAAACTTTAAAAAAATTCAATTGCTGCTCTAAAAATCACATATTTTGATAGTTCCTCTGATGGAAAGAAATTTTAATCACCAGTTAGCTTTCTTATGTAATGTATTAAAACAATTAAAAAAAACTTTATTCTAATATTTAATTTTTTGGAAAAAACACTAAATATTTTTAACTGTACTGTCATAGTTATAATTCAATGCCCCATGCTCATGAAAAGTTAAGCATTTTTATCTCAATCTTAACTGCATTTAGTTGAAACTTATTTGATCAGCAAACATTTAATGTTTTTGCACCCAAAATCACGATTTCGTCTTTCTGTCATCTACTGCTATGGCGGATTTGGTTTCAACTGCTTTAATGCTTTGAAGAATCGCCTATCACACGTCTATTGGTCTCATGTGGTTGTTGCTTAGAAAATCCGAAATACTTTGGAATTCGACACGCTACCCTCATATTGTGGCGGCACGGAATGGGTTGAGGTTATCGCAAGGACGGTTTTGATAGAGGATGTGCGTAATGCTATGGACATCTGGCGTTAAGCTGTTTTGATAATTCGCACCTTCGGCCGAAAGATATCATCATCAACATCAGAGAGGTGTTTTGAAATTAATGTCGACTGGGCATACAAAGAACTAAATTTCCATTATATAAGCATTATATATTTATATAGCGTTGTCTACCTCATATTCGAAATTTTTAGCAAATATTTATTTTACATTTAGATTCGGATATAATTTTTAAAATAGTAGTTTTCATTAATAAGATGGAAAGTGAATTTTTTCTGTGCGTATTAGCGTTTTATGACTAAGGCGAATGCAAGCTTGGATTAAGTGACTAGCACAGAAAATACACTTTCTGTTTGAGTGATGAACAACGTTCTTAATCACATTGCATAAATATATAATTAATAACTAATCTTAATATAAATAATTTACAATTTCATCATTGTAACTTACATTTAGTAGGCTGGTTGACTTCCATCTTAATTTAAATATTCTCAAAGTTAGCTATGTAAGTGGAATGAATGAAATGCCGATATAAAGTATGTAAAATGTAGTCTGCAAGTAGGTTTTTTTAACATTTTAGTCTTATTATTTTGGATTTATAAGATTTTTGCTTAGAAGAAAACTTTTTCATCACACTGCACAGAACAGCCGTTTTATGGCTCTTAATTAAACCACAAATTTGGTGTTTTCCGTAATCTTTTAAAATTACAAAAAAATATGTTAATGTTTCCTTGTGCTAACCTCAAAATTTTATTTTTCTTCAGCAGAAATCGTACTTATCCAAAACCAATAAAAAAAAAACAAATAAAAAAACACTACAGTTTGAATGCGATTTTTTTTACATTTCACACATTTCACTTACATATCAGCTGTCTTTAAGACATATTTAAATTCAGAAAAAAAATTATTGGTTAAGAAGACCAATAAACTCAGAAATCTAATTAAAATAAAAAAAATATATCAAAATGAATAAATCGGTGTTTTATTTTACTTGAGATTGCAGTGCATGGTTATCAAATTTTAATCAAGAGTAGCTAGAATAAATCTCGTCCAGGTTTCGATGGAGGGGGTAAGCGGGATGATGCCACACACTTCCCCTAGATTTCTCGTCATAATTCCATCAGAGACCAACATCTTCTGGTTTTACAAAATATAAAATTTACAATAACACGGATGTTGTTGGTCTACTTTAATGGCGGAATTTGTAAAAACGGTCACATGGTGCTGGTCCACTTAAAAAACAAGATGGTGGTTTTATAAACTTGAACATATCAAGCTGGTCGGACCTGCTTAATATAACGGTGGACCAGGAACTGCTATCGGACCTGCTATGTTCTGCAGAGAAATAGAGGGTGGACCATCAATAGTGGGGTTTTTATATCTATATATATATATATATATATATATATATATTTTTTTATTTATTTATTTTTTTTATTTGTTTTCATGCGTTTTTATGGTTTTATATTGACTTTTACTGCAGTAATTCGGCCGCCTATACGATTTTTCGTATGCCCCGATTATGCAGGGTGCGGCCGTACCCGATCGGGTACGAAAATGGCGGCGGCCATTTTTTTAAATTTTTTACGTGAAAATTATTTTTTTTCGTTATATTTAGCTTTTTTACACATAAAAGAAAGTAAAAATAGTAAAAAGTAAATTCAGCACCTGGGGTGCCATACCGTCAAGGCCAAGGCGCAGCGAACGTGTTAAGTATAAAAAATTATTTAAAAGCCTTTAAATTACTATATATCATGCAAATAAAGGACTAAACCACATATTTTTATTAAAATATGTTGTAGTTATAAAAACTTTATTAAGGATATTAAATACCTTTACATGTAAACCTACACAGGTCTGTAAGTATATTGATGTAGTGAAGGGTATCATATTTATAAATGAAATATATAATAAAACCTTATTAATTTTTAGGTTATTCACAATAGAACCAAGTGATATTACTCGAAATTGGAGCTTTAATAATGTATTAATTGTCAAAACAAAAGTTTTTATTATTATTTTTTTTTAAGAAAGAACTGTATATATTGGTCATATTTCGAGTACAATGAAGTAAAGAATACCTTTTACAGTTATCAGTACTGCAGACACACATATAAAAATGAACAAATGGTTTTTTTTTTTTTTTGGTTCATTAAGACCTTAAAATGAAAAAGTAAGGTGATCCTAGGGTTTTTACCAAGTGTCCACTAAAAAACTGAGATTAAAACTTATTATATTGAAAAATCCTATTAAAAAAATATTTAAATAAAAATCAATTTGGTTTTAGAAAAGTACTTAATACAGAATTTATGCTTCAAAATATTTTGGTAGATATATACAATGGGTTAAATTATGATAAAAAGTTAGTAAGTTATTTTTTAGATATTGAAAAGAATTTAACACAATTTAAGAATTTGGAGTGATCCAGGTCAGAGGACGCTTAGAATCCATTCCTGTGGTGATCTGCACTCGGCTGCCTGTGGCTGTGGCATAGTTGAGCATGTCACCCAGTATAAGTATTTAGGTGTCTTAATAGATTATAAGCTTAGCTGGGTGCCACATATTCAACACTTGAAACAAAGATTGAGAAAAATGACCTATGCTTTTAGTCAGCTAATGCAAGTGCTGAGTGTCGATCACTGCAGGTGTGTTTACTTTGCCTATGTGCAGTCGTTGCTGCAATACGAGTCCTGGCGTGGGGCGGGGTCCCAGCCTCTGTTCTTGCGCCTCTTTCCGTCACCCAAAGATCGATTATTAAAAATAATCCTGAATAAAAACTCCAGATACCCGTCTAGCTTACTTTACATTGATTTCCCAGTTCTAACAATTCGTAAATTATATCTCAGGAGTTTAATTATATTTTCCTTAAAAAACAAACAAAGTATATTTACGGAATCCCAAAATCCCTATCCAACTAGAAGTAACACCGCCCGCGGCTTTTTCATTCCAAAACTTTACAATAGATCAGAACAAGCTAATGCGTTTTACATAGCACATATAGTTCAATGCAACCTTCCTCCAGAAATAAGAAACAGCCAACAGTGTGACAGTGTCGCGGTTTTCAAGAGGGGGTTGGGTCGTTGGCTGCTCGGCCTCAGCGATGATGCGGCTGAGACATTAATTAAATCTCAGTATCGTTAGATTTCAATTTGATATTTTATGGATTTTCCCGTGACTTCTGATACTCTAGTAAAACTAAACCTAAAATAAAATTAAATATTAAGCAGTCTTATGTTATCAAATAAGTATTCCAATTTCAATTAAGTGACCAGCGATTATACATCCAGGACTCTTCCTCGCTCACAGACCTATAGTCTTGCGAGGAATATATTTTCATTAATTGATTTTATGTATAAATGTCAATATAAATTTATTGGAATAAAAGATCTGAATCTGAAACTGAAACAGTAAATCACAACATTTTGTTATCAAAAATTATTTCACATGGGTGTACAAGGGATATCTTATGATTGGTTTAGATGTTATCTTTTGGAATGGAAATAATGTGTTAAAATTAACTCCAAATTTAGTTAAATGGGTATAATATCTTATGGAGTCCCTTAGCTTAGTTTTAGGGGCATGTTTTTAAATATATATTAATGACCTTTTCAATGCTAATTTTAGAGGTAAATTAACATCTTTCGCTGACGATACAGCTGAAATACCTAATTTTATAAAAAAATGTTAAAAATATTAAGTCTTATTTAAAGAGGTTAAAAATACAGCTGCAAACTTTACATAATATAAAATTCCTTTTAAATATACAAACTTAATATTTTATTTTTATCTCTAATATATATGACATCATATACAAATATACATATATAGGATATTTGAAAAAAAAACTGTTTCAGGAATCCATAAGATTATTGCCCACATTAAAATAAGAAAAAAAATTCCTGTAAACAAATGTCCTAAAATGCTTCTTTAACCTGCTAGCCATTATTTTTTTATACTGAATAATTTTTATTTCCATAATGGATAATTATATCAAGTTAATATTTGACATGAATCTTCATTATAAGAATACCCATTTTCAAGAAAAAAAAATACTTTTTTTAATGTGTACTTTTAAAATGGGGGGTCATTTTAAAAATTTTAAACTAAAATATTTAAAAACCGGTAAATTTTATAACAATTGCACTAGACACAAAAAGTTGAAAATTTAATTATATAACCAATGGTACCAAGTTTGTAAGGATCTGACAACAAATAACACAGTTATTGAGATCTTTCAATTAAAATTACCTTAATTTTTATTAATTACAATGCTAAATCAATGTTCTTATGCATAAAAAATCTCAATAACTCTGTTATTGGGTGTCAGATCCTTACAAACTTGGTACCATTGGTTATATTATTAAATTCTTCAACTTTTTTGTGTCTAGTACAATTGTTATAAAGTGTACCGGTTTTAAATTATTTTACTTTAAAAATAAACATTGGAAAAAAATAGCTTTTTTCTTGAAAATTGTATGTATTTTTAAAGTAATTTATTTAGTGTTATCCCTGATAGTGGGGACCTAAGCAATGTCCCTGATCACCACGTTCCATATGAACCACGGGGAACTGGTGGCCCGCCACAGACACCTGCTTTGAACCGCAAGCAGCTTCTTTCGTGGTGTCCTGCAGGTTAGGTGGTACCAAGCAGGAGCAGCGTAAGTGAGGACAGGGCGGATCAGCGAAGTGTAGAGCCGTACCTTCGTCTTCACCAACAATGACCTCAAACGAAGCAGTGGAAGAAGAGAGGAGAAACCCTTGTTGGCTAGATCACAGAGCCTGGGGACATGTACAATTACAAGTAAGTCCTTATAACAAAAAGCTTAAATTTTTTACTATAATTAGACTTTCTGTAACATATCAATAAAACAAAGTTGTGTAAACTACAACGGACTAAAATTGTCAGGAAGCAATAACAGTTTACAGTCGTAACCCGTTACCGTAATCGTAAAATCCAATTAATAGCAGAAAAACATGAGCCTGCGGCAAGGCCGGCTCGGACCAAAATCTTCAGGAAGCAATAACGGTTTATGGTCGTAACATCCAGTTAATAGCAGAGCAACATAACCCCGCGGCAAGGACGCACGGGACCGTGGCAAGATCGGCACAGGCTAATGACTTCAGCTTCGCGGTAAATATATGTCTTTAGACATAATAATTCTCGTAAACATGGTTTGATCAAGACCAAATTTAATACAAATGTGTAATTTCATATTTATTTTGGATGAGTGTGCAAAACTAGACATGTTATGTTCACAAACTAATACAGTTAATTAACTAATTAACAAGTTAATTAACTAATACGTTAATTTTTTAAACAATAAAGATGTGTTAATATTTTTGATAAAGCATGGTATTATTGTGTGTTTGTTGTTTTTTTCTAATTCTTCACTAATTTTTAATTTTTTAATATAATTTATAGTTACCTTAATCTAACTCTATGATTTCAATTAGTCCTTCCTCTTCCACCCGCTGCTCTGCCCTAACATTTGCTTCTTGAACAAATGCTCTTCTAGGAGGGGGAAATGGTAGAACCGCTGCTTCAGGACGTTCACGATGTATTTCTATAAAAACAATAAACATATTATTATATATAAAAATAAATACTAAGTGAAGATAACATAATAATTCACACCAAAAGAAGCAATCTATATAATACTTCTGTCAGTGAAATTTCTTAAGCTAAATTGTGAGTGTTTTTTGCAAATTGACAATTTAAACCAATGGTATTTTTATGTATTGGGTTAACATGATAACCATCCATAACAAAAATGCTAATAAATGATTTTCAATAAAAAGTATCTCTCTGATTATATAAGAGATAAAGAAAATGTTTTGCAAGGTCCCCTAACCTAGTATAATCCTATTTTAAGAAAGCTTAATAGCCTTTAAAATGACCCAACTCTTTACCTTTCGTTGTCTGTCTTGGTTTAAATTGTCCAAGGTACTTACACAGCACAAACCAAGACAGACAAGGAGGATAAAAAGGTTGTAAAAAGGACGTACAAATCTACTACTGATTTCAATGTTTTTACTATAATTTAAATTGTAAAAAAACTGAGCTTATATGCAAATCATAAAATGCCTTGATCGATGATAGACATGCAATGGATGATGAATTGTAGTTTTAGAAACACCTATATTATTTCCAATGTTTTGGTTTTATTTTAAGACTAAAGGTAACAAATTATCATTTTTAATGAAGGGCAGGTAAAAAAACTTGGCAACAAAATGGGAAATATATAGAATAATTATTTTCTGAAAGGTTCTTCTTAAAGATTCTTTATGTAGTTATATGAAAAAATCCGCTTTGTTTAAACAAAATTAATAGTTTTAATTAGGAGGGATAAATATTTATAGCAAATAAAGATGCTCTTTGAGATGCTATTTTTAAATTTTGTGACTAAAACATAAAAAACTAACAAGAGCTAAAAAATCAATTTTTTTTTCATTGCCGCTTTCATATGTTATATTAAAAAAAACCATCATGGCTCAAGTAAGTGACTGCAATTTTTTTTTTAAACTTATTTTGCCATAGATCTATATAAATTTAAAAACAGACAAAAATAGAGCATTTACAAATGGGTGACCTAATAGTACATTGATAAGAGTACTTAGGGGGCGAGTAGTCTGTTCAAACGGTATTATTAAAAATTTATATACCTCACATTAAAATAAAATTTTCTACAAACCTTTGTTGTAAAAAAAACAAAAAACAAAAAACTGGTATTACACTATGGTTTATGCTATTTTTACTATCATTTGCTAATATTACAATTAGCAGCTTTTGCCCCTATGAAGAACTAGTTTTTCATAAAAATATTAGACATTTAATTTTTTTTTTATTTATAAGCATGCGATAAAATTTGGTTTACAGGTTTATCTGTTTAAAAATATTAATAATTTATATATTAATAAGCAAACATGTTTCATTTTCTCCTTTTTTCTCAGCTTCTATGCATCATAGGAGAAATCTGGGCATAACATTAAAAAGTTTTAGTCCTGTAGATGAGCAAAATCACATTATAATTTCTATCAGTCTCCAGGGCTACGCCCTATGGGCTTTCAAAGTTTTAATGTTAATCTTATGGGAGAAGTATAGTTGATTAAATCATTAGACAGCTGTTAGAATAACAAATGCTAGGAATCCAGGAAAAACAGATGTTTCAGTTAGTTATAAAACGTTTTAAATCTAATTGGTTCAAGATGAATTGAGGTTTTGGTTGAACTTTGACCAGTGAGCGATCCCTAATATTACTAATTAGGAAATTTGCTAAATATGCAAGTCTACTGCAATGGGGGCATTTTTATTATTTTTCTTACCAAGGCGTTGAATAGGTGGAAGTGGAGCTGGAGGTTGATCCTCTATTTCAGCCGCCACTTCAACTGGTTCGGCAGGTAATAGGCCTACCTGTCCAGCAACCGGAAGGGCAACGGCCGGATCGACAACACGAGGGGCGACTGCTACATTTTGTCTTTGAAAACCAATACAAGACCTTTGTATATGCCTAAGTCTGTGTTCTTTTCTACTAAATAATAAATTACAATAATTACAAATGTAACGTCGCCCCTCATGTTGAACAGCAACATGCCGTTGTAAATGGTCAGCTCTGAAAATATGAATTCTATTTTTAGACCTCTAAGCTGTAAGAATATATGTAAGCTGTAAGAATTGCTTAGGGATTCCAAAACAGTCTTCTGTTTATACATTAAAACTTATGATTTTATTATAAAATGAGGGACAGATGATAATAGGCCTATTGAGTGAAGAACTATTAATAACCAAATGACATAACGTATCTGGAGTGGTAATACTATAATGAGACTTTTTGAGGCTTTGAGCAACAAAAATTTCGACTAGGAGCGTTAACAACCCTACAAACTAATCAAAATGGACTGTGTGTTTTTTTTTTTTTTATTGTTATGTTCCTCTAATAATTTAAATTGTAAAAAACTGAGCCTGTATGCGAATTATAAAATAGATTCTGTTCGTAATGGGGACGCAATGGGTGATGAATTTTGTTTTGAAAAATGCCTATCTTATTTATATTGATCCAGGTTTTGGTTTAACAATTGACTATGTACACTAACGTGAGTAGACTTCTTATGTCATAGGCGTGTGTAAAGTATATTTACGATGGTGAGATATCGTGTGGCGTACATGGAAGTACACATAACATATGATAGATAAATCAGTATTACCAACTCTTCTCAACTAAGGATGAAACATTTTATAACTGAAAGTTATGTTTATGTTTTGGTAAATTGTGTTTGCAGCACTGTAAATTCAGCTGAATAATAACAAGATCGATGGCAGCGACTCTGGTGCGGTGTACACTGAACTTCCAAATTTTTGCCTCAAACTAAATGCATTGAATGAGAGGTATATTCACATTAGTGTACATAGTTAATGGCTTTACTTTATGACGAAAAGTATCAATGATCATATTAAGTGACGATGATACATTAATTGAAACTTAAAGTATATCAGTCAACAAAAGGTTGGTATTCTGTTAGCTGAATTATCTCAGAAACCATTTGGTCATTTCATAAATTGTAGAGTTATAGGAGAGAGTTAAAATAAAAGTCATTTGTCCTAAAACATATTAACAATCGTATTAAAACATGTGTTATGGTTTAATTTGAAAATGAAACACAGATGATAACATTGAGTGAAGATAACATATTAATTCACACCAAGAGAAGCAATCTATGGTAATAATTCTGTAAGAGAAATTTCTTTGGCAAAATTGTGAGCATTTTGTAAATCGCAGGAAAAAGTTTGGAAATTGCAAATTAAAAGTTTTGGTTCCATAAAACATATCCATAAAGTTACAAAGAAATAAGTAAAATAGTGAAACGTCCTCCTTTAGAATAGCATGGAGATTCAAAAAAGTCTTCTTTGTGTACATTGAAACATATGTTTTGGTTTTATTTTAAAACGTGAGACAGATGATAAAATTTATTTAAGACCTATTCATAGCCAAATGATAAAAATTAACGCTAGAGTGGTTATACTGTAATAAGACATTTTGTTGCTTTAAGCTATAAAAAAGTCTATTACTTAGGAGAGTTAACCTTACATACTATTACCAATTGTCTGCTGATTTTACTGTTGTTACTAATTTAAATTGTAAAAAAAAATGAGCGTATATACAAACCATAAAATGTTTTATGATCGTTAATAGAGATACAATGGGCGATGAATTTTGGTATGAGAAACACCTACATTATTTCCATTGTTTTGGTTTTATTTTAAAACGAAAAAATGTCAAATGATCATATTGAATGACAATGACACATTAATTAATACCTAAAATATATCAGTCAGTAAAGTTTTGGTATTCTATTAGATGAATTTTCCAAGAAGCCTTTTAGTCATTTCATAGATTGCAGGATTATAGAAGACAAGTTAAAATTAAAGACGTTTGTCCTACTTACTAGAGGAAAATGCAGCAACTAAAAAACTTTACAACAAAATGGGAAATATATAAGAATGATTATTTTCTGAAAGGTTCTCCTTAAAGATTCTCCATGCAGTGATTTAAAAAAAATCTGCTTTGTTTACACAAAACTAAGAGTTTTGATTAGGAATTAAGGGAGTACAATTTTTCTAAAAACTTATTTTTCATAGATCGATATGAGTTTAACAACAGACAATATAGAGCATTTACAAATGGGTGACCTAATAGTACAAGATTAATAAGAATACTTAGGGGCTAATGGTCTGTTCAAACAGTATTGTTAAAATATTATATACTTCAAATTAAAATTAAATTGTCTGGAAACCTTCCTTGTATAAGAAATAGTAATACACTATGGTTAATGCTATTTTAATTTTATGATTGGGGGCTTTTGCCCCTATGAGCCACTAGTTTGATTATAATCAGTACCAGGTTAACCGAGCCTTGCTCGTTGGTTTTGATTCAATTTTAATATTTTCACCAACTATACCTCTTCATAGTTAACAGCTGTTTCAAAAGGTCTGCTTAACATTAATGTTCCTTTATTTTTGTTTACATTTAGTTGTTATTTCATTATCCAAAATAGTAACCTATAAGATCAATGTTAAAAATTACAATTTTTAAACTTAAATTTAGATCAAATTTGATTTTTTCTATAAAAGGTTTAAGCAAGGTTCAAGCAAAATCTATGCAAGGTTTAAGCAAAATCTAACAGCTAGATTTCAAAATCATATTACACACATCCCTTCAAAGATTCCTCATATTATAGTATAGGATTCAATTGGTGGTATTAAGTACAGCCTTGAAATTTTACACATATGCAGTAAAAAGAAAAAGATGGATACACTAAAAAAAATTTAAACATAAAAAAGTTTTAAAAACAACAATCCTGATAAAAAATACCATTAACAAAAACTTGGAAATGATGTACTGACATTAAAACATGTCCTGACCATGTTTATAAATTAACAATAAGCTGTTTTTAATAGAATCTATAAGTAATTTAGTCTTACCTATAGTACGTCCTATGACACTGGCGACACCAAAACATCCTTGTTAACACGGTTGCTGCTGAGCGGTTAACTGCGCTACTACAAGCTCCATCAGCCTTATAAAGGGTTGTAAAACCATGTCTTCTATCATATGTACTAAATCATAGGTACGCATAGGAACTCATCACAAGTTATGCAGAAAGTAGTAATTTCCTACCTTGCTGTAATGTTTAGGTTTTATGCTCTAGCATAACCTGCCTTCCTATAAAGTAAAGTAATGGAGGTTGCATATAACGAGCTGTTATGACCAGTCTCTTGCAAGTTCATTTTCATCTCTTGTCCAAAGTAAGAATCGAGAAGTGTATGACTAAAGAGTCAGGGCTGTATTTTGTAAATATTTTTAAAAAGGCTATAGCGGTCAAATTTTACACGTAGTATTCTTTTAATTTGCAATAAAATTACTTAATTGTCAATCATCTAGTGTCTCTATGTGTACAGTAGCTAGCCCAGAAAAATGCACTTAATATTTCAGATTATATGAATCTAAATCAATCACATTTAAATCCATAATTGTTGTATTACATTTAAAAAAACAAATATTTATTTTGTAATTATATAATTGTTTAAATAACCTATGAAAAAAGTAAAAATACTAATATTAAAAAAATTACTTAACAACAAGTTAATTTTACAGCAAAAAAAAAAAAATATCATCGATATCACTTTTAGCGTTTACTTGTTTATAGCTTATATATATGGACTCTAAATGATGATAAAAGTAAATTAGAACAATTTTTGGCTGCTCTAAAACATCATTTGTAAAAAAAAAGGCACTGCCAACATTTGCTACTAAGACAAAGCCGAAGCACTCTGACGTCAAATGCCTAGTGACGTCACCTAAAAGGCAATGTCAAAACAATAATTTGTTTTTGTTTACATGGGTCGTTTTTCGTAAACTTCAATAAAATTTTCTCATGTTTTGTTTATAAAATATGTAGTGTATATGTTTTAAAACTGATTTTTCATTTAATAACAGTTTTGTTCATAAATTGGCTATTTCATATTGACTCGAAGTTTAATTTAAATATCTGAGTGTTTTGAATAGTTTTATGGGTTGTATTACAACCAAGCTAAACATTTTTTTTTTACTTTGAAAGATTGTACTGACAACAATGAGGAAGAAATAGGCATATTTAATTTACCTAATAATCAAAAAGTACCTTCTAGATGGTTGGGCTAAACGTTATTCTTAAAATCAATTATATCAACGAAGACATGGTTGCCTGCTAGCAACTTTTCTTTGAAAAGTTTATGAAACTATCATGGGTACCAAGATTGAGAGTGTAAAGATTTATTTCCAGCCTACTCATAAAAAAAATTATTGAAAGCATCAGGCGCTGATTTATAAATTTTAATGAAGAAACTACAATCAATGATGTTGCTGTGACAATAACCTAACTCAGAAATGACTAAAAACAAAGCAGCAAATTTATGACTAAAACATAAAAAAAACTAACATGAGTTCCAAAAATCAAATTTGTTTATTACCACTTTTCTATGTTATAAACCAGTCACAGCTCAATTAAGGGAGTATGATTTCTTTCAAAACTTATTTTCATTACATCGATATGAGTTTAACAACAGACAAAATAGAGCATTTACAGATGGGTGACCTAATAGTACAAGATTAATAAGAGTACTTAGGGGCTAATAGTCTGTTCAAACAGTATTGTTAAAATATTATATACGTCAAATTAAAATTAAATTGTCTGGAAACCTTCCTTGTAGAAGAAATAGTAATACACTATGGTTAATGCTATTTTAATTTTATGATTGGGGGCTTTTGTCCCTATGAGCCACTAGTTTGATTATAATCAGTACCAGGTTAACCGAGCCTTGCTCGTTGGTTTTGATTCAATTTTAATATTTTCACCAACTATACCTCTTCATAGTTAACAGTTGTTTCAAAAGGTCTGCTTAAGATTAATGTTTCTTTATTTTTGTTTACATTTAGTTGTTATTTTGTTACCAAAATAGCAACCCATAAGACCAATGTTAAAAAATTACAATTTTTAAACTTAAATTTAGATCAAATTTGATTTTTCCTGGGATTAAACTGTTTCTAAACTTATTTTTGGGCCAAAACAATCTTTAATTCAAAGTTTAAGCAACATCTAACAGCTAGATTTTATGTTATTTTCAAATAAAATGTTCGAATTGTTGTGGTTAAATATTTCTTCACATTTCATACTCGTAGTTTAGGAAAGTACCTTGTGTAGGCTAAATAAATATTATTGCCCGCAATTTCATTAAAGGCCAAATAATAGTTAGGCCTACCGATAGTCAACTATTCTAATTATTTAATTCCTCTAAAAATTAATATCACTTTGTGTCATGGAGGTATGCAACTTTGCGAGCAAAGAGCGCCGAACGCCAAGTCAGCTGTCTGTCTCAAGGTCGTCAACCCAACAGCTGGCAGGACGACCAGCTGTTACGGTAACCAGCTGACCAGCTGGAACGGTGCAATCCACTAATTTGCTGACATGTATTAAAACGATCATAACTCCACTTGCGTAATAGCTAGAGCATTAAATTTTTTTGCTTTAAAGGTCTTTAACGGTTTTACATTTATATGTATAGTTTTATTAATGTGAAAAATATTGAAAACTATTTTAATTTTACTATAAAATTTCAATTAAAAAATTATAAACCGTCTACATATATTAATTTTTAATGCATAAACTATACATTTTCGGAAACATAATTATCTTATGAGACCACAGCAAAAGTTTTAAGAAGAAATATTCATAAATATAGAAATACCATCAAAAAAGAACAAAAATGTGTATTTTTCATAAAACACATTTTTTAGAGTATTGCATTGCTAGGTACAATTTCTCTGTAACAATTTAGCCATTGAAGTTTTTTACGTGCAATAATTACATCTACAAATGTTTTACAGTTAAAAACAGCCTAATTTATAGCAATATTAAATGACATTATAATTCTAAATATATTTCAAAAAAGCTCCAACACGATGACGCGCGGCCACGGCCTAATTGATCGCAACAACTTTAAATATTAGTATATTGTAAAAAATACCTTTAATAATAAAAAAAAACAAACAAAAGCACAGTTATTTAGAATGATTCTATACCTTTCATGAAATATGAAATTAAAAGAAATATGGCTAAAAATAACCACACAATAATAAAAATACAAAAAGACGATCTAATCGGCCCGTGGCGTTTCTCGCGCTCAACTGCAGAGACGATCACATCAGCCCGCGGCGGTCTTCCGACAAGATCGGTCCGTGGTGGTTTTCACAACATCAGGTAGATCCTATAAAATCGGTCCATGGCAGTAAAAAGGTTAAGACTCTATAAAGTTTCTTACCCAATATTTTTTCCTGAGCTACCCCTGTCGTCACCAATTGATACATTTATTACAGAAATAAAAACAGTAGAAGTTTGTAAGGTTTCTTGAGACAGCGTTACAGTAATCATAGAGTAAGTATGCCTACCTAACATCATCAATTGTGATACTAGTTGTAACGTGAAAGGTCTGTGGTAGAAGAATTTAGTGGTCCCTGGTGTGTATCTCACCACTACAAATTTTTACTGTTGATTATAAAATCGGCGATGGTTTGGTTGTTTAGCGGCACAGCGACAGCTGCCAAGTAATTACATTTTCATCACACTACATTGATATCACCTGTTTTCGATCCTCGTTTCTACCTTTGAAACACCTGTTTTGCCGGCCTAGGCCGGCAAAATTTTCCGGCCTAGGCCTGCAAAATCAGCTGGCCTAGACCTTACATAAAAACATTCACATCAACACGTTGTATCACAAAAACATGTGACTGCAACAATGAAATAAATTGGTTGCCTAGCAACCGGAGACTCAAGCAGTACATCTCGGTAGGTTAGTTGATGTTATGTTTTGTTTGTTATGAACAAAAAAGTAATATTTTCACTTGTTTAGAATTTATTGAATTATGTAGTGTGATGAAAAATATCGTTCATAACTCGGGCCGAAAGCATTTTGCCAACCCTCGATCGTTTCAAGTTCTCGACTTCGTCTCAAACTTGAAACACAATCTCGGGGCCGGCAAAACGCCACTTTTGGCCCTTGTAACGAAATATACTATTTTGTTCCAGTCATAAAAAATTACTTTTTTCATGGGGGAGTTTATTTTATAAATTAAAACCAATATTTTGCTCTATTCTATAGCCAATCCATTCATAAATTATTCAAATATTTAAAATAAAATCACTAATTACTGTAAGACTTAAATATGTTACAAATGTAAATAAGTTTATGTTATTTTAAATTAGAAAAATATTTTCAATATTTGTACAGTGCCAAAGTGCCGCCCCTAAAATTTTGCTGCTATGGGCTCCAACCTTTTCAGCCTATTTAAAATTACGGCCCTGATAGTACCATTGTAATTTTCGTTCAAAAATTATGCTGATTAATTGAATGGAATCAAATGGTTTAAAAACATATCTGCAGAAGTTTGTTATTATATTTTTTTTTATTTTGTATAAACAAAAAATATATTTATTTTTACATTCAAAAGGTAAAAAATGCGCTTTCCTTGGCAATAACAAAAAATTAATCTCGCCAAAAACAGTAATAATAAAAAAACCTAAGATAAGCATAAACTGATGACATTAAGAATTGCTACAGTTTAAAACATAACACATGCCAAGATTTGAGGTTAGAATTTTCCATGGCAGATCCCATGTTTAGTTTTACCAGATGGAGTTAACGACCACAGGTGACCAGTCATTGACCCAAACAAGTCGAGTCATAACCAGCGTTATAAAGACTAGGTTGTTCATTGCGCTGCAACTATTAATTTACTGGCATTCAAGTTGATTGCATCTTACCTGTTCGTTATTTATATGGTATGGCTACTTCATTAGACGTGTTTAGTGTTTATCTTTTTACATATACTGACTCAGGTGCTATAAACCGCAAAATTTATTTTCTATTCTAAAACCTGGTGGCTGGCTAAATTAGCCATACATTATACATACAATACTGACCTATAATTTAGCTTACATTGGCATATAGCGTTAACAGGATGGTTTTATGGGATTCAGTTAATTCTAACCTTAAATTTGTTTACTTCAGCACATACTATAAATTATAACCTAGTGTTTTACTACACTTCTTTATTTCGATGTGTTATGTTTCATTCTTCATTTTTGTTTTTTGCACTTAACACAACTATTTACCTTCTTTTGTTATGGCTGCACAATACTTGAACTAACTGTTAGAATTAATTAATACTGTTGAATTTCAGTTTTCAACTAACTTTTACTTTTGTTTAACTATTAGATATTTTGTTTAGCTATTCATTTACTTCAGCACATAACATTTAGTTAATTCTAACTTACACTTTAGCTCCCATTACCACATAACATTTTGTCCGCCACCGGAATTACGAACTTTGAAACTTTACAAATCAAGATATTTTTCATACATGTTGTCCTCAAATATGTTCCAAATTTCACCCTCTCAATCTTGCTCATTGTCAACGCACAATGAGCATACAAATCAAATGACAACGCATTGTCTAATACAAATAATTTTTGTACACATATTATAAAAAGATGTAAATACAGGTCAGATTGGTATTCTAATCCTGTTGAACCATCAAATGTATAATTTCAGTTTTACACTCTTTTTTAAAACTTCAATAAGGTTGCCATTTTATAAGCCTTCTCCCTAGGCGGCAGTAGTGGGGTTTGGTTACTTTCAAAACGGAAGTCGTGCCAATTGCCAGCCGCTGCCGGCCAGCTGCCATCGGCCAGCTGCCAAATCAGTCGCTGCCGCCATATGCCATGCCATATAGCTTCAGGTGGGGAGAGGCTAAATCAAATGAAGGGGTGGAGAAGGGGTGAGGAGATGGTGTTAATTTTTGAAGTAGGAGTTAGTGTATAAAGGAGAGGGGATAATTGCTTCAAGGTCATATGGAGGGGGTTTTAAAAAAGACTGAACTCTAAGAGTTCAGTTTATCGGTGATCATCATACAGGTCAGTCGAAACCGACAAGGGATTGAAGAATAGCTTCTACATCATTTATTGTTGTAGAAGATACATCTGGAACTTGTACAGGGTTCTGAGGAGTTGTTGAAGTTGAATTTCTAGAAGGATTTTCCCTTGGATGAGTTGTTGATGATACTTCATGAACTTGAACATTTTCTTGGTTGGTTTCCATTATTATTGTAGTGTGAATTAGAGTGGAGATGTTGTTAGCTGAAGAGCATAGAAGATAATGAAGTAGGAATTATTGTCGGGGCCCTTATATAGGGAATGGTGGGGGTAAAATAAAAAAACTTGTTGAACACAGTCGATAGGTGTAACAAGTTCTAAGTTATTTAAGTGTAACATAGAACGTAAAATGTCGTAAATAACACTATCATCAACATTAACCTGAGAAGTTGTTGAACAGTATAATGGGTTAAAACTGTACTTCTTCCTAATTCTATTTAAATTAGTTTTACACTTTGAAATTGAAGGTTTAGAAGTACTTCGTAATATGTGTTGTGTTCGCAAAAGCTTTAATTTTAAATATTGTGCAGTCATTATAATCGATGTGTTAAGTTCAGAAGTTAAAAGAAGACTGAGATATAAAATGAAGTGCAAAAGAAATTGAAAGAGAAAGCCAGAGTAGTAATTTTATAGGTTAGAATTTACAAAGGCTATTTCATGGATAATTCTAACCTCAAACCTAGTAAGTGAAGTAGTCATAACATAAAACTAACGAGAGATGATGACCGAGCGGATGCGAGGCAATGAATGTTTGTAGCGAGATAAACTACCCACCTTTATAGAGGCAATAACTCCAGCCAGATGGCGGCAGATGGCAAGCAAATGACTGGTTGACCGACTTTCACTTGAGTAGTAAGAGAAGTAGGGTTCTGTGTCTATCCCTACTCCTTGGGGTCAATGACCGACCGGAAAGGTCAATGACCTCCCCCCCCCGAAAAAATGGAGCCCCCCCCCCCGAAAAAATGGAGCCCCCCCCCCCCTTCCCCTACTCTTTCCCCCACTCCTTCCCCCACTCTTCCAGGTCAATGGCCGGTCACCACCGGTTGTTGACTTTATGTGGTGAAACCAGACTAAATATGGCAGCTGCCATGGATAATTCTAACCTCAAACCTGCTGCGCATGCCATGAGTTCTCCGGATCGGAATAGTGACTATGCTATTGCGCATGCGCCTAGTCCTGTATTACTCACTTTAGCGCTACTGCACATGGATAATTCTAACCTCAAACCTTGGTTTTGCGTTGCTGTGCATATGCTGCTCCCCACTCCTTCACCTTCCTTTTACACTGCTGCGAATTGGACTGGATTGAACACTGTACTGGAGTGAAACAACTTCCCCCACTCCTTGAAAACCTGAGGAGCGATAGGAGCTATATCTTTGCTTCAGTCGCCAACAAACTTTCATAGCGAAAGGTTGTTGGCGACTCAGCAAGAGGTTTCAAATATATAGTAGGCCTATATATATTTGAACTTCTTCTACTATGTTGCGTTTTTTAATGCAATGTGGTATGTGTGTGTGTGTGTGTTTAGTTTTAAGGTGTATTTAATTTAAGAAATAATTTGCGCATTGCGATGTTAGTTATAAGTTGGGTTTAGCATTAAGGTGTATTAATTTTTAAGAATAATGATGGTATTTAGCATTAAGGTGTATTAATTTTAAGAATAATGATGGTATTTGGTTGTGTTGAATTATTTGGTTTTTAATAATGATGTGTTGGTACTAATAATTTATGTTTGTTTTGTGCATTTGTTTTGCCTTACAGCTAGATGTTAGGGGGTAGATTAACTGTAAATTCAGAAGTTCAGTTGAACTTCATTTAAAATGGGTGGGACATCCGCAAGTCGGACTTTTTTTTGCATTTTGTTTAGGAATATGATGGGTGGGATTAGTTTGGGTGGGGTTAGAGTTGCGTTTCTGCATTAACTGTTCCAGTTTCCCTGAAATTAATGGTTACGCTTTGATGCGGACGGGAAGTTACGCTTTGATGCGGACGGCCCAGGGACCTCCCTTGCAGAACGTAACTAGTGGGTTGGGAGTGGGAACCGTTAGGCAAACAGGGTGGTGGGAACAGTATTACTGTTTCCATCACCTTGGATCATTATAAATCTTGAATGACCTTGACCCACTTTCGGAAAGGTCAATGACCCCCCCCCCCCGAAAAAATGGAGCCCCCCCCCCTTCCCCTTCCCCCACCTCCTTCCCCCACCTCCCGGGCCAATGACCGGTCATGACCGGCTGCTAACCCCTCTCATTTGCATACCGTTATAAAAGCCGAGCCAGCCACGGCCAGTGTTTCATTCTGATTCCAGACGTTACGCTGCGAACTTAGAGTTATAACCATGTCTTCTGTACCGACTACTACTTCTACTTCGACTTCTATTTCTACTACAGCTGTTCCTGCACCTAAGAAAACTCTTCGCCTCAAAAACCTTCCTGATTGCTACAAGAACCGACTTGCATCTTAACCTTCAACTTCTAGAGCTATTCTTCCGCCAACTAACACTTCTAGACTTCGTAGTATTTTTTCACCGCCTTCGCCTTCGCCTTCAAAGGACTCCGTACCACCATCAACTACTATGCCGCCACCACCATCAACTACTATGCCGCCACCGCAGAAGCCAGTTCATCACTATCCTAATACCCCTTCCGTTGAAACCATTGTTCATCGTCTTAGCACACCTATTATCCCACTATCACCATTGCCTCCTACCCCACCACTTAGTACACCTAAAGATCATACCTATCATAAAACTGATTCCTCTCAATCTGCTACTAAACCATCTCCTAAATCAGCTCCTAAACCAGCTCCTAAACCTACTCCTAAACCTACTCCTAAACCTGCTCCTTCAGAGCAATTTCAATTATTACAAGAAGAGCGTCGTAGGGCATTTAGCCGTCCCACTACTTGCCCTGAAATGCTTACTAGGGGAATTAAGAAAGGATCACCTTGTGGGAGGAAATGTGTAAAAAACGAAAGTTTTTGCCGTGTACATGTCGTAAAACACATTTCTGAACCACAAGTGACAGAAACCCCCACTGTTGAATACCAATCCAAAATTATTGGTGTGAAAGGAAATAGGCTTAAGAGAGGTTGTGTCTATTTTTTTGAACGTGTTATTGACAACGAACACATTTTGGCAACTTGTAACGGCTTAAGATATAATATTAAAGTGATTGAATCCTTGCGCAAAGAGAAATCAGTTTATGAGTTAGACTCTAAAGACTATCTCCTCAGACACAAACTGGATGGTATTACAAGGTGGGGGCGTAGCAAGTAAATTCACATAGCTTTTTCCAAATTATTGCTTAAAAAAATACTGGGGGAGAAACACAACGCGTTATAGCGTTGTGTTTCTCCCCCATTATTTTTTAACACTCTAAGTCTCGTGACCTACTTTCATGTGAGTAGTGAGTAAAGGATGGTTCTGTGTTTGTCTGCATTCCTTCGGGTCAATGACCGGACCTGAAAGGTCAATGACCCCCCCCCCCCCCCCCGAAAAAATGGAGCCCCCCCCCCCCCGAAAAAATGGAGCCCCCCCCCCCCTTCCCCCACTACTCCTTCCCCCACTACTCCTTCCCCCACTACTCCTTCCCCTACCACTCCTCTGGGTGAATGGCCGGTCATGACCGGTTGTCTACTTTCATTTAACCGTTATACTAGCTACTCCAGAGTCTTCATTCTAATCTGTGAGGCCACTGCCGCAACATGCCTACTCTATTAGAATTATGTTTGCGACAGATAGTTTCAAATATAGTGTTGGTGGAACTTGCATTTCAAGATGCAAACCTTCCACTAACACTACGTCAAGAAGTGTATTCTTTTTATAGGGAAAATTTTGGAGTTTTTCATTACCTTAAGTATAAATTTATGGATGGAACAAATATGTGTCCAGAATGCGGTTCGGCTGCAATAGGAAATGGAAGATTGGATTTTATAATAGATGGTGGAGTTTATGAATACAAATCTTACTTGTCATACAAGTTTATCATCCCAGAAGAAGAAAAATGCGATATTTGTGCACTTAATTTGTACAAGTTTATACAAGCCGATCCTGCTGAAATCCATTTGGAAAACAACATTGAAGTCCCTTATTTTTTTATGCCTTAAGCTCCATAGCAGTCCACCAAACCCAGCCAAACGGCCCTTTTCAGGGCCACCTAAGACTTAAATTTAGGGATGTAAGCTATTTAGCTTACATGCGACTTAGCAGAAATAAGTTCTGGTACATGGCTAGTTTGATCCGTGTAGTAGTAAGCAAAGGAGGGTTCTGTGTCCATCCCCACTCCTTAGGGTCAATGACCGGACCTGAAAGGTCAATGACCCCCCCCCCGAAAAAATGGAGCCCCCCCCCCCGAAAAAATGGAGCCCCCCCCCTCTCCCCCACTCCTTCCCCCACCTCCCGGGCCAATGACCGGTCATGGCCGGCTGCTAACCCCTCTCATTTGCATACCGTTATAAAAGACGCGCCGGCTATGGCTAGTGTTTCATTCTGGTTTCTTCCACCACTCTTGTTGCTTCGCCGCTCTTGTTGCTTTGTTCCTGCCAGTTTAAATATCTTTATTTTTAAAATGCTTCCTTACTTTAATGAAAATTTTAATCCTTCAGAAAATGCAGATGTTTTTCAACCACCTGAAGATGGTTTCCAACATCATGAAGAAGATGCTTTCCAAGAACATGAAGAAGATGTGATAGAAGACATGGATAATAGCAGTGAAGATGAAAGTGAAGATGACAGTGAAGATGAAATTGAAATTAATGAACAATTCAAAGTATATTTTATAGAAACACAATTTCCTTTTGATGTAGTTGAAAGATTTATTTTTGAAGCACATAGATGGCTAAATTTAGGATTCAACATTATAATTGGTTCACCTATTGTCTACAATAACAGTAACTTCTTCCTTGTAACTCCAAATGATCGAGAACAAATTCTTACTTGGCAGGACGATGTGATGAGATCATACGAACTGAACATTGGTGTTGGGTACTTTGTTGCAAGAGTGGCTTAATAACCACATTACCCTTCCCCCACCTCCACCCTATCCCTTCCCAATCCTTATTCCTTCCCCCTCCCCATATTTAAAATTTATAAAAGTGGGGCTATGAACCTTCAGGTTTCTAGTCTGTACTCGCACTTTGTGCCGTGAAGTACATCTCTTGTATTTTTTTCTCCACCTTTTAAAATATTATTTATTTCAAAAAATGCCTCCTAATGTGAATTACCATTTTAATTCTTCCGAAATTTCCGATGTTTTTGTACAACCTGAAGACATTTTAAATAATGATAGTGAGAGTGAGAGTGAAGAAGATGATGATTATAGTGTTGAACTTAGTGAAGAACGTAAAGTTATAGCAATTGATCCACAATTTCCATTTGATACAATAGAAAACTTTTTGGTTGAAGCTAATAAATGGTTAAATTTAGGATGTTATATACGAATTGACTCTTTTATATTGTATGGTGATAGTCATTCTTTCCTTGTCACACCAAATGACAGAGACCGCATGTTGCAGTGGGCACAATCTATGATGGAGTGCTATGAACAAGGTGTGGACACTGGTGGCTATTTTCTTGCACAAGTAGTGTAATAACAAAATTACTTTTCCCCCCACCCTATACCCTATCCCTTCCCAATCCTTATTCCTTCCCCCTCCCCATTTTTAAAATTGATGAAAAGGCAGGCTATGAACCTCCAAGTTTCTAGTCTCTACCCACACCTTGTAGCATCAAGATGCTTACCAGACTTGATGGTTTTATAGCCAATGATATTAATATATGGAGTTTAATAACAAACTTACGGATAAAAATTGAAGAAAAAATTATGGGAAACAATGAGCTAGGAGTTATTGTTTTTGTTTCATTAGTAGAACATTTTGAAATTTTGTATAGTATAAAAGTAACAATTAACAATATTAATGAACTATTTCCTTGGACAATATTTATTCGCAATAAAATTGAAGAGCAGAAAATTATAGTAGATGTGACAGCAATGAAATATAACCTAGATAGAGAAGAATAGATACTAACCCCCTTCCTATTCCTTTGTTTTGCAAAAATAGTGGGGGTAGGAGTATATATAAGACTAAGTAAGCGATACATAGTTTGTTATTTGAAGTAAAAGAAGTAGTAAAGAAACATGTTGTCTAGAGATACTCCATTTATTAATTATTCTCAAGTTAAAGATGTTTTTGAAAGCACAAATGAAATACAGGAAGAAAACATAGAGGAAACTTATGACGAAACTGATAATGATTCTATGATGGAAGAGGAAGAAATGGTACAGATTGAACAAGAACTATTTGAAGAAATGATAAATGATAGTGATGAAGATATAATTAAGGAAGCTATTGAAATATTTATATTGGATTCATCATTGGAATCACCCATATCACCTTTACTGTCTTCTGAATCTGAATCTGAATTGGACTAAGGTACCCCCACTATTTTGAAGAAGTAGTGGAGGGAAAATATCCCCACCACAAGTTAAAAGTTGGTGGGGGAATGTTTATAAATGTGTTAAATATTTGTGCAGGAGATCAGTCTTAAAGAGACTAGTGACCGAAGATGTTTCGTAAAATACCTTTTGATCCTTCATACTACAATCTGTTTGATATACATCGTTTTCCAGACATTGAGGAGAAATTGTACAAGAAATTTTGTTCTCTACTGGATAAACCACAAAAACTACCACCTAATACTTTTACCTACAAGCTACCTATCATGGACAAGGACGATGTAAGCAAAATACCATTGGTTCAAGTCAAATTTTTGGAAGAAAAAATTCTTGTTTGTGTCAGGGAAGTATTTCACAATGATTATTCAAAAAAATTGGCTTTCAACTTATTCAAGAACATGCGGGATCTGAAAGAGAACAGTATCCCGAACCATATTACAAATATCTTTTCGAGAATGGAGCGAGTGTAACTGTAGAAATAACCATTACATTAGTATAACTCTCCCCACCACTGACGTCTCCCCACCATTGGCATCTCCCCACTACTGACTTAAATTTGGTGGGGGAATGTGGATAAATGTGTTGACTATCTGTGTAGAAGCTTACTCTTCGAGAAATTGTTGATCAAAATGTTTCATCATGTACCTTGTGATCCAACTTCTTCCTTCAGGGAAAAACAAAGATTAAAACGACTAGAAAAAGAAAGACAAGACCGAGAAGATATGAAGATGGAATTTAATAGACTACAATTTCAAATACCAGGAATTGAACTTGGAGCACCAAGATTGAAAACTCTCCACTGGGCTGGAAGTTATATCAAATTTTTGAAAGTACAAGTTGAAGCAAGAGATCTAAAATTGAAAAGATTAGAAATGGAAAATCGAGAATTGAAGAAATTAATATCACACATGTCTGGTAATACAACTGTTCAAGAAGGTGAAGAAGAAGGAAAAGAAATTTTAGGAATCTAAATTATCAGCACCCCTTTTAGAGAATAGGGAATAGATCACTTTGTGGTAATGTAATAACATGCCGCTTAGTGATCTATTCCCAGTTCTCGCTTAATATCCGATGACCTTGACCTACATAAAAGTGGTGGGGGTAAGAGCATATAAAGAGATAGTTATGGATATAACTTTCAGTACAAGTCTAACACTATGGACAGCTTGTTAGTTTTGTGTTTACAACAAATTATCAATAATGGGTTTCTTTACCGTTATATAATAACATCAAATAAATGTGAAATACCTCAACCAATTCGTGAAATGGTCATGAAATTTAAGAAGGACAATAGTGGATTTGGTATTTATCTTGCTTTTATTTTTGAAGATGGAACAAAAATGTGTCATGATTGTGGAAAAGCATCTGTTTTAGACTTTGAACAATTTGAAGATGATGGAGGTAAATTAGTTCACCTTGTAAAAGGCCAAGTGATGAAATTTGAAACAGTGAAGAAAAAATGTAACATTTGTGCACAAAACTTGTTTGAATTTATTAAGTATAGTGCATTAAAATCATGATATCCCTTCTACATATGAAGAAGGTGGGGAAGAAAAAGAGTGGGGATTATAAAGTGGTGGGAGAACTTGTATAAATGTAGGCTGTTTGAAGAGACTTTTAATATTGTTGCAGCATTTGTTGAAACAACATGCAGTTCGAAATTTGCCATTTTAAAATTAAATATGAAGATTGGAGCTCTGTTGCAGGATTTGTCAAGTCTAAAGAAGAAAATCAAAAGTTGCTAAATGTGCATTGCTATATTCACAATGAAGAAAGTCATGACAAAATAATGGCATATTTAAACACACCTAATGTAACATCAGAAAGCTCTGCATTTATAAAATATTTAAAAGAAGAAGATTTGGATGTGACCCTAGAAGTTTGGTATCTAATTTAAATTATTGTGGTGGGGGAAATGTAGAAGTTATTGGTGGGGGAAATGAGATAAAACCAGCAAAATTGTAGAACAGAATTCACTCTATACAACGATGGAGCATCCTTCCACAACACCTGTATTGGCATCTGTGGATTGGCATCAAAATTATCAACCAAATACTTCAAGTTCAAATTGTTATGAAAATCATCAGCCTAGCACTTCAAATTCAAATTGGTATGAAAATCAGCTGCCTAGTACTTCAAGTTCAATTTGGTATGAAAATCAGCAACCGGCCACTTCAAGTATAAATTGTTATGGAAATCAGCAAACTATTACTTCAACACAAAATTTCTATGAAAATCAACAGCCGACAACATCAACTAATTTTTGTACATCAGTATTTAAAGTATCAAAACCCCATTTGGATTGTAATAAGTTAATATCAGCTCAATCAGGAAGAATCAGGAAAAACACATACATGAGAGAAAGGTGCAAGAAAGAAAGGATAGAATTTACAAAATTACAGTTAACAGTTCCCTCTATTAAAGTGGGATGTAATAGAATACAAACTTTGCAAGCAACCAATGCATATTTGTTGGAATTGTTAGAAAAAATTGAAAAGTTGGAGAAGAAGAATGAACATTGTAAGAAGTAAACACTCATTCCCCCCAAGAAAAACAAAAAAAAATAATAAAATAGTAAAATGAAAAAAAAGTAGATGTAGAATAGAGAGCGAGGAATAGATCACTTTGTGGTAATGGACTAACATGCCACTTAGTGCTCTATTCCTCGTTCTCGCGTTATATTGGATGACCTTGACCTACATTAGTAGGGTGGGGGAAATTGAAAATGGTGGGGGAAAGTGTATAAAGGAGAAGCCTACTGTAGAGGAATCACTCTGAAAGTAAACTTGTCAGAAGTATGGACTTGACCACAAGCAAAGGAGAAGATAGAAAACAAAGATTTCGAGAAATGGCTAAAGTAAGAGAGTCAAGAATAAGGTTGAGATTTTACAAACTACAGAGATTGATTCCTGGTGTTAAGTTAGGAGAAATAAGATCAAGAACGGTAGACATGGCGGCTGATTACATCAGTTACTTACAATCGGAATTAATGATAAAGGAAGCAAGAATAGAAGAGCTGGAGCAGAAGATAAAACAACATATTGAAACATCGAACAATGAACCTATAAATTGTGTAATAAAAGAAGAAGATGTAAAAGACTTAAATTAAACAAAAAAATGAATTTGGACTTTGGTTATTAATTGGACACTTCTTAGAGAACGGGGAATAGATCACTTTGTAGTAATGAATCATCATGCTGCTTAGTGATCTATTCCCAGTTCTCGCTTAATCAAAAATGACCTTGACATACTTAGCAAAATATCATATAAGCCGGATCAAAAACAGTTATTCCTCATTTACTGGAAATGGCTCCTGTAGACAACACCGATTATCCAAGGAAATCTATGATTGAAATATTGTATAAAATTCAATTAGAGGATTTAAATATGGAAGAAGATGAAAATAATAGCGAAACTTCAGAAGTAGAAACTATAAATGATATGGATGTGGATGTAACAACATCAGAAGAAGAAAATGCCAATGATGTGGAGAATGAAAATTTGGATATGGATGTAGTAATATCAGAGTCTTCGTCATCATTTGAATATGAAGAAATACATATTGAAACTCCAATTCATATAGAGAATATTAATGAAGAATCTGTTAGTAGAAGATGAATATTTTGTCCAAGACGTTTGTTTTCTTCTGAAAGTGAAGAAGAAGAAGATGAAATAGTAGTGGGGGAACTATTATAAAAGAAGGAAAGGGAGAGCTCATTTCATTTATTGGCGAAATTTTGAAGAGTGAACACCACCAAACATGTATCATTGCGATAAATGTTTGGAATCGTTTAATGATGATATTCTGTTAGAAATACATAAGGAACTAATTCACAACAACATAGAAGAACAAGAAGAACAAGAAGAACAAAATGAAATAACAGCAAGACCTACAACAACTTTACCAAATTTACAAGTATCAGCTTTACCTGGAAAGGTAGTAATGCATCATAAGATTCAAAATGAAGATTTAAACTTAGAAGAATTTATTAGAGAAGCAAAACCAATCATCAGTAGAACTTTAAAAGAAGAATTAAAAAGATTGAATTTTCTCAAATTTGGATTACTACTAGAAGCTATGTTTATAAATGTACAAGAAGAATTATCACCAAGAGGATTTATAACTAAAAATCAAACTATCATAGGAAGTTCAGACATTGATTCAATAGTTGAAAAATGTATAGAAGAAATATTAACTAAAATTCAGGAACATGAAGGACGAGGATCAGGGTGGAGTCTTATAAGTATTGAAGGATTAAATATAAGAGTTCATAAACATGGATATGGACTAATGGGATCTAGTTATATTCGTTTACCAAAAATAATTGAAGATACAAGATCATGTGTTAATGTGAAAAATCAAGATAACGAATGTTTTAGATATGCGATGACATGTAAATTTGTACCAAATCATTGTAATGAACCAAACCAGCACTATGAAAATCAAAGATATAGATATAACTTTCAAGGAATTAGTTATCCTGTATCACTAAAAGATATATCAAAATTTGAGAAGAAAAATCCCGGCACATCTATTAATGTTTTTGGATTAGATAGTTCAAATAAAGTTTATCCTTTACGTATTGCTAAAGAAGAACTAGCAGATCATACAGATTTACTACTACTAACACAAGGAGATGTATCTCATTATGTGTATATAAAGAAATTTGACTCTCTTGTTAATAAACAACTTTCAAAAAATCGAAACAAAAAGCTGATCTGCAAAAGATGTTTTAATTTCCAACGAGAAGGAAGACAAGGAATGGAATGGTTACAAGAGCACAAAAGATTATGTAACAATAATTATGAAGCAAAAATTATTTTACCTTCAGAAAGCAGAGCATTTATTACATTTCAAAAAGTTCATCATCAATATCGTATCCCTATAGTTGTATATGCTGATTTTGAATCAACACTAATTCCTATAGAAGATGAAAATTGTGAAGCTAGAAAAAGTGTCAAATATCAAATGCATAAACCAAATAGTTTTTGTTTAATGGTTAAATCAACATTATCAGAAGAACATTTAAACCAATATGGATTAACTTCAGAACCTCTAGTATATCGTGGTGAAAATGTGGAAACAATATTTCTTGACCATTTATATTTAATAGCTGAAAATGTACAAAGATTATATACAAATATCATACCAATGAAACCGATGGAGGAAGAAGAGGAAATTCAACATGAAAATGCAACTCATTGTTTCTTATGTAAAAATGAATTTACCATTGACAATTATAAAGTTAAAGATCATGACCACCTTACAGGTTATTACAGGGGTGCTGCTTGTAATAAATGTAATTTGAGCTATCGTTTACCACTATTTATTCCTGTGGTTCTCCATAACCTCAGTGGGTATGATGCTCATTTTATAATACCTGAATTAGGAAGAGACGATGGTTCGATAGATGTATTGGCTGAAACTTCAGAAAAATTTATAAGTTTCTCTAAAACAGTTGGAAATGTCAAATTAAGATTTTTAGACTCCTACCGATTTATGCCGTCGAGTTTGTCTAAACTTTCTGAAAATTTAAGGAAACAAGATTTTATTGAAACAAAAAAGATTGTAAGTAACGACAAACTGGATCTCGTACTTCGGAAAGGTGTTTTCCCATATGATTATATAGACAGTTTAGAAAAGTTTAATGAAACATCACTTCCGCCAAAAGAAGAATTTAAAAGTAAACTATACGACATGGACATATCTCAAGAGGATTATGATCATGCATGTAAAGTATGGAATGAATTAGGATTTACAACATTGGGAGAATATTCAGATTTTTATGTTAAATTAGATGTAACTTTATTATGTGATATAATGGAAGAATTTAGAAATACATGTTTTGCAGCATATGGATTGGACCCTCTTCATTCATACACTTCACCTGGACTAGCATGGCAAGCCATGTTGAAAGAAACAAATTGTAAATTACAACTTCTTACTGATATAGATATGGTTTTAATGTTAGAATCAGGAGTTCGAGGGGGATTGACACAAAGTGTAACCAGACATGTTAAGGCTAATAATAAGTATCTGCCCGATTATGATGCATCAAAACCAACAACATTTCTAGGTTATTTCGATGCAAATAACTTATACGGATGGGCAATGTCAAATCCCCTTCCATATGATAATTTTAAATGGATAGATCCAGAATCAATTGGAAACATAATGGATATACCAAAGCATGGTGAAACTGGTTACATTTTTGACGTCGATTTTGAATATCCTGAACATCTTCATGATCATCATTACGATTTACCACTTCTTCCAAAGACTGAAATTTCCCCTACTGGAAGATGGCCAAAATTATTAATGACTTTAAACAATAAGTCTAGGTATGTTGGACATTATTGGATGATACAACAGGCTTTAGACTTGGGATTAAAAATTACAAAAATTAATCGAATACTACAATTCTCTCAATCTTGTTGGCTGAAACCGTACATCGACAACAACACAAGAAGAAGAGCTGCTGCTACATCAAGTTTTCAAAAAGATTTTTTCAAACTGATGAACAATGCAATATTTGGCAAGACTTTAGAAAACAAAAGGAAACATAAGAATATCAAATTAGTAACTGATCCAGTAAAATTACAGAAACTAGTGCAACAACCAAACTTTGGTTCATCGGTAATTATAAATGAAAATCTTGTCGTCATTTCTATGAACAAAAAATCAGTTGTATTGGATCGTCCTTTATATCTTGGAATGTCAATATTGGATATTTCTAAAACACACATGTACGAGTTTCATTATAAGAAGATGGTTAATTATTATGGAAGAGATAACATTGGTATTGTATATATGGATACGGATGCACTTATTTACTGGATTAAAACAAATGACATGTATGAGGATTTACGGACCTTTGTATATAAAGATGATTTTGATTTTTCCGATTATCCTAAGGACCATCCAAATTACGACTATGACAAAAACAAAAAAGTATTGGGAAAATTTAAAGATGAAACAAATGGTGTGCCGATGATGGAAATTGTAGCATTAATGTCTAAACTCTATTCATTTCAACTGTACATAAATGAAAGGAATGAATATCAAGTCACAAAAAAAGCTAAAGGAATAAAGACATCTTTCCTAAAGAAGAACGTACAGTTTCAACATTATAAAAGATGTTTGTTTGAAAATGTTGAAACAACTGCAACATTTAACACTATTAGAAGTTATAACCACCAACTTTTTAGTGTCAAACAAACAAAGTGGGCATTAAGCTACAAAGATGACAAGCGACATATTTTAGAAGATAAAATTAATACTCTACCATTTGGCCACTATTCCTTAAACCCTATCGACCAGTAAACCTATTCTTCGTCCTTTACCTTCTTCCTTTTTCCTTTCCGTAAAAAAGAGGGGACATGGCAAGCTCAATGCCATGTTCCCTCTTTTTTACACTAATATTAAATGACCTTGACCTATATTTCAACTATATATAAGAGAATAAACCATTGTATGGATCAGTATTTCTACAAACAGTGTGCAAGCAACACTTTAAGATGGAAAGTGTAAAGGATAAGATTGTAAATGAACTACATAAACCAGCAAGAAGAAGATTTCCAAGAAGAAGTACAATCATTAAAGGAATGAATGATCTTTACCAAGCTGATCTTATTGAAATGATACCATACAGTAAATTAAACAAAGGATTTAAATATATTTTAACAATTATAGACTGTTTTACTAAAATAGCTGATGCTTTACCCTTGAAGGACAAGACTGGTAAAAGTGTTACCAAAGCTATGGAGACAACAATACAAAGAAATAAATTTAAAATTAAACATTTACAAACGGATGATGGAAAAGAATATTTTAATAAAGATTTTGGAGCTTTGATGAAAAAATATAAAATAAATCATTATTCTACAAATTCTGAAGTTAAAGCTTCAATAATTGAAAGATTTAATAGAACATTAAAAGGAGCTATGTATAAACAATTTTCAAAACGAGGATCATATGTGTGGTATGACATATTACCACAACTTATAAAAGAGTATAACAACAAATATCATCGCACCATTGGAATGAAACCTATCCAAGTAAACAGTGCTAATGCTAAAATTGTATTACAACGCATCAAAAATAATACAACACCAAAAATAGAAAAGTTACAACCAAAAAAGTTTAAGGTTAATGATAAAGTTCGTATAAGCAAATACAAAGGTGTATTTAGTAAAAGATATCTGCCAAATTGGACTAATGAAGTATTTACAATTTATAAAGTGCAACCAACTATACCTGAAACTTACATTTTAAAGGATAATAAGGGTGAATTACTTCAAGGTGGATTCTATGGACATGAGTTGTTAAAATCAACAGTTGGTGATGTATATCTTGTTGAAAAGGTTTTACAAAGGAAAAAGGATATGGTTAAAGTTAGGTGGTTAGGATTTGATAAAAGTGAAGACTCTTGGATTCCTTCAAAAGACTTGGTATAGTTATTAAATAGCTCATTATGTGTTTAACCTTTAAACAAGATGGAGATTGTACAACAAAAAGATCGATTTAATATTAATAATATTGATGAATTGACAGTTGACAATAATAAGTTAAATCATGGTAAACATGGTGAATTACTACCAAATACTATAAGATGTTTAATAACTGGTCCTTCAAATTGTGGAAAAACTAATGTTGTCTTTAACCTTATAACTAATCCTAAAGGTTTACGCTTTAACAATATATATATTTTTTCAAAATCATTGCAACAACCAAAATATCAATTATTAGATAAAATACTTGCAAGTGTACCTGAAGTGAATTTCTACAAGTTTAATGCTAGTGAAACAATAATGCAACCAGGTGAAGCAAAACCATTTTCCATTTTTATATTTGACGATGTTTCTTGTGAAAATCATGATACTATAAGAAATTATTTTATTGATAGCATTTATATTGGTCAAACATACAGTAAAATTCCAAAACAACTTATAAGAGACAATGCAAATATGTTGATCATCTTTAAGCAAGATGAGACAAATTTAAAGCATATATATAATGATCATGTTAATGCGGATATGCCATTTGATAAATTTAAAGAAATGTGTGGTAAAGCATGGAATGAAAAATATGGATTTCTCGTTATTATGAAAGAAGAAGATATTAAAAATGGTAGATATCGTATAGGATTGGATAAATTTGTATTAATACGTTGAACTACCTATGCTACATCTAGTAACACTTTGAACTTCACAGTGTAAACATGGTGAATCAAGAAAAACTATTAAAAGAAATAAAATCACTCAGTGATTCTATTAGGATAAAGAATCGTGCATTAAGGATGGGTTTAAGTGAAAGAGAAGAATTTTTAGAGAATACATTTAAACCTATCACGGAACCTTTAAAACAGATATCAGAAACTATTGGTAAACCTCGTTATGAAGGAGATGTTTTACTACCAGTTTCTAAACAAGAAGTACAAGCATTAAAAAAAGAAGATGATGATGATTCATATACAAGTGCTAGTGAACAAGAAGAAACAAAAAATGAAGAAGAATCAATTGTTGAAAAGGAAGAACAGCCAATACCTGAAGCAGAACAATCTATTCCAAATTTAACTCAATTGAGTAGTGATATATTACAACATGGACCTCTTGGACGAAAATATATAATGAAAATGCTACATGACATGAAATCAAATCCAAATTTAAGTAAATCACATGTATATGGAGCAAGAATTGATGGAAATGAATTGAAAATTGGTAACTCTAAGCTTGAAGTAACTCAAGACGATTATATCATTATTGGTGACCATAGATATAAAGGAACAAAAGGATTATATGAATTAATTTTTAAAAATATACCAATAAAATATTCAGCAAAAGATTTAAATACTTTTAAAGAAATTTTACAAAATACTAATGCTCATAAAAGAAACTACTCAAAGGATGGAATGATTAATCGTTCACGTGCAACAAAATATAGTATTGTTATAAAAAAATTGTTTCCTCCACGAAAATCACCAACATTACGTACCACACCGGCTGTGAGACAACCTTTAAAAAGAAAATCTTTATCACTTATGGATTTATCACTTCTTGAACAACATGGTAAAAAGAGTAAAGGAGATACTTCAACATCTGGTAAAGGATTAATGAAAAATCTATACAATACAAATGTTATCTATTACAACGACATCAATAAATTAGTTGACAGAATGAGACTATTGCATGAAGCTATGGAAGCCGGTCATACTGGTTTAAATAATGAATGGGTGGCTCTAGTTGATGAACTTAAAAATCGTGGTATAATTGTATAATTGTCCGCAAATATAAAGAAGTTACAAGTATAAGATGTATCAGTTCTAACATGAGCGTCGACAAGTTCGGACGCTACTCCGCATTAGGAGTGCAAGTTGGAGAAGACAGAAAAAGAAGTGGATTACCGCAAACACCTGAAGGTGACTATAACATAAGTAATAAACGTTTAAAATTAGTTAAAGATCCAGAAGAAGATACTGATGGAGCAAATTTAAAGACAGTAAAAGAAGCTACTTCAACATCATTGAAATTACATAAGAATACTTATGATGTTGAATCACATAGATTAATTAATGTTGGTAAACCAACTGAAGGTTCTGATGCAATTACTAAAGAGTACTTATCATCTGAACTTTCAAATACTTTAAAATTGCAATGGGGTAACAACTTAAAAGATGGACAAACATATGATGCTGGAAATTATAGAATAACCAACGTGGGAAATCCCAAAAATGATAAAGATTCAGTTAATAAAGAATATTTACATTCTATAATACCAGAAAAAACTGAACATGGATATTCTTTTTATAAATTTATTATAAATGACATTGGATACCCAAAGGAAGACGGTGATGCTGTAAACCTAAAATACATCAAGGACAACTGTATTTTACAAGATGTTAATGAAATCGATTGTCATGGTAAAACATTGACAAATGTAAAGTTTGGTTCTCAACCAAAAGATGCTGTTACTATAGAACAATTATCTAAAGAATTAAAAAAGGAAACATCCAATTTTGTAAAACATGAAGATGCCGTGTTAAAGCGGGGAGATAAATTTATACATGGAAATGAAAAGTTTAATTTAATGCAAGGAAATAATGATGAATGGGATGCAGGACGTAAAACAATAACAAATGGAAGATTTGGTATAAAAGATACAGATGTACCTCTAATGGTGCAAACATTAATTGCTACTGGTGGTACATTAGGTACATACAATGGTCGTAATAGAAGAATAAAAGATATTTATCCTGGTTACGAAGCAAATGATTGTGTTACAATGAAACAAACAATAACTTGGGATAAACACTTTGGGACCAAATATGATGCAAAGATGAAGAAAATAATTAATATTTTACCAGGCGAAGATTCAAATGATGCTGCTACTATTGGACAAGTCATAAAAACATCAAAAAGTGATTCAACAGCTTACACATGTAATGATAAACGTATTATGCAATTACATGATCCTCAACATCCAAAAGATGCTGTAAATTTAGATTGTTTAATAAGAATAGTGGGCAATTTACTTATTGATACCCATAATCATATAGCTAGTACAACGAGTCATGTGATAATTCAACCCGATGAACGGGAAGCTTGGATTAAAAATAGAATTATAAATCAATATATAATTAATTTGAATAACTAAGTGTTTAAATATAAAAAATTATACATAACTTATTCATTTATGTAATGTATCTTGTGGAGTAAACACACCAGTTTATATAAGACTACATAATGAAGGCCGTATCACTCAGTCATCATCAAGACAGCAACAAGAGAGGACGTGGTATAACTTCAACTGCGTTATCCCTGCTTAGACGGATACCTATTGGTGCTGTTGTAAATCGAGCAATAGACGCTTAACCATACGAATTACATATTCCTGGAGGTTATCAATATTGTGGACCTGGAACTAAGTTGGCAAAACGTTTAGCAAGAGGAGATCCTGGAATTAATAAATTAGATCAAGCTTGCAAACAACACGATATAGCATATTCAAAGTTTAAAGATTCAACAAATAGATCAATAGCAGATAAAATTCTAGCAGAAAAAGCTTGGCAAAGAGTAAAATCAAGTGACGCAAGTATTGCAGAAAAAGCAGCGGCTTGGGCAGTAACAACAGCCATGAAGACAAAAGCTAAGTTTGGTGGTGGAAGACGACGTCGCAGAGGAAGACCTGCAAAAAGAAGAGCTCCCAAAAAAGGTGGAAATATTAGAAAGAGACGTCGTAGAACTCGTAAAGCAAAAGTAAAAAAGGCTTCTGTTTGGTCAATGGTAAAAAACGGAGCAGGTTTATACCTAAGACCGTACCGTGTGTACTAAATAAAAAAAATCAATTGATAATTCCAAATAAAGCCTTAACTAATCATCAGTTAAATGATTATGTAAAATGTTTGAAAATACCATTCTTTCGAGGAGTTTTTATGAAAGATGCATTACCAACTAAAATATGGAAAAATGAAACTGGAATAGTAAATTTGGATTCCACCTATGGTCCAGGCACTCATTGGGTATGCTATAAAAAGCTCGGACAAACCGTTTACTACTTTGACAGTTTTGGCAATCTACCACCGCCTAAAGAACTTCAACATTATTTTCAAAACTCCAAAAACATTTTTTACAATTACAAAAGAGAACAACCTAACAATACTGAAATATGTGGACATTTATGTTTGGAGTTTCTAGCGAAAAGTGTCAGTCACCTTTAAGATGTCATCGTATACAGTGTCACTGAGTGGAAATTCATCCACATTAAAAAGTACTCTATTCCCAGCATTGCGTTTATCCAAGGAAAGATTATGGGAAGCAGCATTACTTGATTTGACTACCTACAATTCAATTCCTAATGTTACAGAAGGAAAAAACAATTTACTACATTATTATGAAACTAAGGATGCTGCAGGAAAATACTCAGAATTGAAAATAATTACATTTCCTACTGGAGCTTATGAAATTGATGATATAAACCAATTACTACAGAAAAAACTCGGAGAAGAAAATATCACCGTTAAAGGAAACAATAATACTTTAAAAGCAGAAATAACTTCAAAATATTATATCGATGTCGGAATGAAAAACTCTATTGGCAGTTTACTTGGATTTACAGATACAAAAAAGAAAATCTTAACTCCTGAAACTACTCATTCAGGTAATACAACTGTTACAATATTAAAAGTAAATAGTATTGATGTAACATGTAATATTATACATGGATTATATAGAGAAGGAGTAAATCAGCATATTTTACATACATTTTATCCAACAGTTGCTCCAGGTTTTAAAATTGTTGAGAAGCCACAAAACTTGATATACCTACCGTTAAACACCAGTTTCATTTCAGACATCGTACTGAACATATTGGATCAAGACGGTCATAGTGTTGACTTTAGAGGAGAAACAATTACTATACGAATACACATCAGAGCGGCGACATAAAAATCAACATGGGATTATCATTTAAACCACAACGGAAGAGTCGGGAGCTCAGTAGCTCCTCGACATTGGAAGAGTTAACATCAGACAACATTCGTTTTCTACAAAAGATTGGATTGAAACTTAACAACGATGGATATCCTGGATATATCTCAAGGACCGACATTCGACGAAACACTATGGGAGAAGGAATATCACACACACACAACCCTTACACTTCATCAAAATTAAACAATAATGATGAAATAAGAATTCCCATTCAACAACAAGATATTTACACATTACCATGTGAAAGTTATTTGTACATCGAAGGAAGGGTATTAAAATTGGATGGAAAAACTGCTTCAACAGTTCCTTTTATAAATAACCCAATGGCATATCTTTTTGATGAAATAAGATATGAGATATCAGGGGTGACAGTTGATTCAACAAAAAAGGTTGGTATAACAACTACATTAAAAGGATTAACATCATTAACACCACATGAGAAGAATTCAATAGTCACTGCCGGATGGGTTGCTCCTGATAAAGACACTATAACACCTGCTTCCAACGGTCATTTTGATTTTCATGTACCTTTACGATTGCTTTTAGGATTTGCTGAAGATTACAAAAGGGTTATAATAAATGTTAAACAAGAATTAGTATTACTCAGATCTTCAACTAATAAGGACTTAATACTTGCAGACCCTGCAACTACGGAAGATAAACTGGAATGGCAACTACAATTGGATAAAGTTGTTTGGAGAGTACCTCATGTAAGATTGGCTGATGAACATAGAATCGTATTGTTAAGAAAGTTAAAATCTGACCGTGACATTGTAATGCCATTCCGAAGTTGGGAATTTCATGAATACCCTACATTACCTCAAACAGAACGACAAACATGGACCGTCAAAACATCAACTTACTTGGAACGTGCAAGGTACATAATACTCGGTTTTCAAACTAAGCGAAAAGATGTTATTACTGCAAATGCTGGTCAATTTGATCACTGTAAAATAAAGAATTGTAAAGTTTTCTTAAACTCTCAATTCTTTCCATATGACAATTTAAATGTCATGTTTAGCAAAAAACGTTTTTCCATTTTATATGATATGTATGCAAGATTTCAATCATCATATTATGGAAAGACTAATACACCACTATTATCACCTGATCAGTATTATTCCAAAGCTCCAATAATTGTAATCGATTGTTCAAAACAAAATGAATCAGTAAAATCATCAAGTGTGGATATAAAAATTGAAATGGAATTTGAAGAACCAGTAGCGGATGGAACTTCGGCATACTGTCTAATTCTACATGATAAAATAGTTACTTACACACCACTGACCGGAATAGTGAAGAATGTACTTTAAGAATAATTAGTACAACTACTGCAAAATATTGAGGTTAGAATTATCTTCCTCAATTTTTAAGGTTAGAATTTTGTTTATAAAACACAAGTTGAAAATAAACAATTATGTAATTGTATAAATTTCAAAAATTTTACAAAAAATATAAAAGCAGGAAATTACCTAGTAGAAACTTCATTCTATCTTCAACCGTCGTTTGGGAAACATCGTTCGCAAGATGAATTCTACTAACGGAGAAGAAAATACACCTCTAATGGATGAAAATAGTTCTGATATAGAAAAGCAAGTTGAACAAGAAATGGATGAATTCCTCAAGTTTAACAAACATAAGAAGAAAGAAGAAGAAGGAGAAGATGAAAAAGAAGTAAAAAGAAAAAAGGTTGAAGTTAACATTACAACAAATATTTTAACAGAAGTATTTCTTCGAATTTTCTACCCTATTTCTTCATGCATGACAAAAAGTATATCTGTTGGAATTGTAAAATCATTGGATTATTCACCAATTGTTATGTTAAATCAAGGAAGTAAAATGGTTATCTTTACTGAAACTTCTTGGGATTCTCTAATGAAACATTTACATCTTTTGGAATGTTATTTAACTAACAACACATTTGGAAAAAGAACAAGATTAAGTTTATTAGAATCAAATATTGAAGTTGATATAATCAAACATCGTGGGGGACAAGTTGTTCGCTTCAAAGATTTAACTAGACATGATGTAAAATTACATTTCACTAAAGAAGAATTTTACACTTTAAGTTGTACTACCGGTCCTGTCACTAGATACTTAAAACAACTAGTATTTTCAAGTACAATAATTAAAGATTATCTAATCGATACATTGGACAGACAACCATTCATTCCAATTTTATATGGTCCTGTGGATACTTCAATTTTTAATCGAATACCTCAAGAAGTGGATATGTGGAGACAATTAAACAACTATCACACCAATTTTAATATAAACGAAGAAGCGCAAGAAATAAAAGAAGAACAATCATGTTTGTAATAACAGTCAGTTGTGGATGAGACTTCATCATGAACAAACGGGTTTCGTTTTCTACTGCATCACAGTTAATGGAAGTTAAAAGAGGTATAATTGAATTTCAAGCTTTTCGAGGGAATGATGGAAATTTCATTATTAAAGAATTAGTAATTTTGGATATGAACACATCTGTAATTTATCATTACTTGTTCAAACCTCCATTTCCATTCAATAAACTAACAACTAAAGCGAAAGTTACAAACAAATGGTTAAACAAACATTTTCATAACTTAAAATGGGATGAAGGTTTTATTCATTATAACATGATGCCGCATATTATGAATCATTATTGTAAAGAGTTTAAAACTATCTACACAAGAGGATTGGAAAAAGCAAATTGGATACAATCATTTACAAGCAATGAAGTGATAAATGCAATAATAGATAGAGATTTCCAATGCTACTTTAATGAACTTTGTATTTCATCAAAAAGTTTTAAACATCGAAGGTCACAGTGTGCTTTGAAGAATGCCTACCGCTTGAATAATTTCCTTCAACAAAGTGGTGGGGGTAGCATCAGTGGTGGGGGTAGTGTCAGTGGTGGGGGTATTCTCGATAATAAAAGTGAGAGCGCTACCATGACACAGCATGAGTATTACTCGAACCTCCGAAGAGACAACATCTCCAACGGATATTCTTATTAACAAGAAGATTAGCATCAGCAAAAACATTAAGATGGCATCAAACAACTTACTTCAAAATTTAGTTGAACAATTCAACGCTCATTCAAAATCAACAATCCTACCTACAAAAAAATGTTCCGAGCTGAAAGAAGAAAAACACTACATCATTCATACAATAAAGAAGATGGAAACTTCAGTAGGTGATGCTATAAATTGCACATTAAGCGAGGCACCTTATACAATTGGTGATGAAGCAAAATTTCAAATCTTCCTACCAAAGCGCTTCGTACAACTACTACAAAATGAAGATCTTCGTATAATTCAACCCGGCGCACTCTATTTGGTATCACATGGACCAAGTGGAAACAATTCTACTGAACTTACAATTCATGTAACACCTACTACTGATTAGTTTGTACATAAGATTGTAAATATTTCTTTGTATTTGTTTCTCAATAAATATGATATAAACCTAAAAAAAAAAATAAATAAAAAAAAGCAACATATTGTAATGTGTTTGTACATTACAATATGTTGCTTTTTTTAAAAATTCCATGGGATGACCTTGACCCAATTTTGTGTGATAATAAAAGTGAAAATCAACTTGTTAAATTCATCAGTCTACGACTACCTTTCGTACCGTACACATCTCACTCTCTATCACTAAATACAAAACTTCAACATGTCCCTAAAGGTTAAGTGTGCATCTTATGATACCAACACCATAACTACTTTTGAACAACTTGAAGATTTAACTAACGAAATGCGAGTTTTACTTACCGGTGGTTATCACTTAACTGTTGATGTTAGTGCTACTAATACAAGGATGTTCACTAAAACAGAATATTGCGATGATGAAATATTTTTTTCTACACAACCTACAACTTCTTCATCGCCAGCTGGTCAACATAACGTCAAGTTCCAGAAGTATTACCAATGTTGAATAACTTTTAATAAATAAAATTACAACTAAGGAATCACGTGATCAATATCAAGTTCATAAAAAGGATGTAACAGTTTGATAAATAATCATTCGCTTCTCAGCTCTCGCCGCAACAAGATCTATTCTACAAAATGTTATACAGAATGATGATTGAACTTGATGGGAAAATCTATGGAAAGGATTATAACACTGTTGAACAAATGACTCAAGATTTAGATGTATTAACTAAAGAAGGATATCAAGCTAAATTAATTTTAAAATTTCCTGAAGTACATCCACTATCAACAGAAGAACTTATTGCTATGGCTAAGGCAGAGAGAGAAAAAAAGTCTGAAGAAAACAAACAGAAACAAACTTCCTAAATTTCAATAATCCTTACACTTGTAAGGTATAATTTTTTAAAACTCCATTTGGATGACCTTGAAATTACCCCTACCACTTTTCATAGTACATAAAACTCGCTATTCATCACTATACAATCTTATTCTTTCACTAGACTCCGCAGCGTCAACATGGAAGAGCAAAAATACAAGTACAAACCTCGTTACTGTTGTGAACAACAGTGTACAGATTTAGGACCAATGATGGTGGATGGGTTAGCTTGTACTAAATGTGAATTCTTCGGATCTTGTTATTGCAAATGTAAAACAAAACAACTACCGCCACCGGAATTGCGAACTTTCAAATTTTACAAATCAAGATATTTTCATACATGTTGTCCTCAAAGATGTTTCAAATTTCACCCTCTAGATCTTGCTCATTGTCAACGCACCAAGTCTCATCAAGATGATTTTTGTACACATATGATAAAAAGATGTAAATACAGATCAGATTGGTATTCCGATCCTGTAGAACCATCAAATGTATAATTTCAGTTTTACACTCTTTTTTAAAACTTCAATTGGATGACCTTGAGATTTCCCCCACCATTAGTTCTAATTTTTATATAATATTAAATCATTCCACTTCCAACACTCTAACTAACAACATGGAAGGAAAATTTATCAAGTTTGAACATATAATAACTGACAGGGAGGAGATGGAAGAATTGTTTCAAAACTTACTTTCTGTCATTGACGAATATCCTATAAGATGGTTCAGAATTGTAGTTCAATATTTAAATCCTGGTGAATTGTTTTCTTCATCGAGTGAAGAGGATGAAACAACTACTTCGGTTCAAATAATTGAATTAAAAGACGAAGAAGAAGAAGAACTAAACATTTTATTCAATCATAAGCTCAAGGTCCCCTATATAGAAGCCCCCTCCCTAGAAAGCCCCCCTCCCTAGACGCCTGCTCAAGGTCACCATTATATAAGCCCCCTTCCCTAGGCGCTAATCCTCATTCCATTGCCAACTCTCTAACGATGAACACTTCTCCATCGGCACGAATGAATGCTAGTTTTGAAATAAACTCAAAAGATGATTTACAAGAAATATTTAATGCTTTAAATGAAATTATAGATAAATTTAACGCTATTACAATGAATTTGGAAATACTTTACGCTTGTCCTATTTGTAATAAGGTTGAAAGTTCTGATGAAGACAGTTTACTAAATACTACTCCTCTTACCCCTCTACAGTCGGACACAACTTCTGAGGCAAATGATGAGCAGCATCTTTCCCCCACCGCTTCTATGTAACAACGCTCTTTCCCCCCACCACTTCTTTATTTAACCGACATTTCCCTCTTTTAACTCTCATTCCATCCTCGCCTCTTCAACTATCAACATCGCTTCTTTCAAAATTTCAAAAAAACACAAACATGATGGATATGATGGATGAAGTTCCATTTGTAACAAGGATGGAAGAGGATAAATTGAAATTAGAAATCAAACGATTGGAAATGGAACGGGAAAACCAACTCGAGATGTTACGTTTGTTCAAACTTTTTAAATACATCATCTGGGGACTCTGCGTTTACCTTCTCATCGTCGTCGGTGTTTGTGTTTACAACTCTGTAGTTCATAACAAAACTTCAACTTGTTTAAACACTGCTGTCACACATTGATTGTATGTTTTTCACAAATAAAATTCACAAACCTAATTCTATACCTATCCCGCTATCACCGGAGTTGGTTCCACTCTCCGAACTATTACTCCGGTGGTAGCGGGATAGGGTTTTTTAAAACTTACTCTGGATGACCTTGACATACTTTCTATAACCCAATTGTCAAGTTGAATTTCAAATTTCAAATTTCAAATAACATCTCCTCCCCCACCGGAAGCTATATGGCATGGCATATGGCGGCAGCGACTGATTTGGCAGCTGGCCGATGGCAGCTGGCCGGCAGCGGCTGGCAATTGGCACGACTTCCGTTTTGAAAGTAACCAAACCCCACTACTGGCGGCACTTCTCATTTAATCGTCGACTTTCAAACAATAAATACCTCTCTCTTAGCGCGAATGAATTATCCCACTATCACCAACTATTTCTAGTGGTAGTTGGATAACTACCACCTACATAACTACAGCATCTGATATATCCTCTGCCCCACCGGAAGCTATGTGACATGGCAGCTGGCACCAGCTGCCCTATCAACTGCTTGTTGGGAACGTGGTCGGTTTTAAAAAAATACTTCATTACTTCTAACATGCAATTTAGCGTTTTGCTTTCTAGTCACTTCATTAAATGAGTTTAGTTAATTATAACCTAAAATATTACTACTATGGTGTTATGTTTCAATTTCCTTTTACACTTCATTTTATACCTCAGTTTTTTTTTTTTTTTTTTTTACTTCTGAATGTAACACATAAGTTCCTACTTCTCCTCTATTCTCTTCAGCTGAGCTAAAGTTTGAGGTTAGAATTACCCATGGCGGTCGCCATGTTTAGTTCAGTTTCACCACATAGAGTCGGCGACCGGTTATTGGTCTAAAGGAGTGGGGGAAGGGGTGGTGGGGGGAGGTTGCCGTTTTATAAGCCCTCTCCCTAGGCGACGCTTCTCATTCGATTGCCAACTTTCATACGATAAACACCTCTCCCATGGCACGAATCAATTATCCCGCTATCACCAACTACGTCAACTTAAAACTATTTCTGGTGATAGTTGGATAGAATTTTTAAAAACTTACTCTGGATGACCTTGACATATTTTTCCACATCCCAGTTATAAGTTTGAATTTCAATTTTCAACTAACTCTTAATTTTTGTTCAACTGTTAGAGTTTCCTTAACACCAACGAATTTCAATTTTGAAATAACTTTTAATTTATGCTCACTTTTAGTTCAACCCCACTTTATGCGCAAATTCACTTCACCCTAACGCCAACACTATCGCCATCTCCACCCCAACCTATATGGCATAACATATAACTACAGCATCTCATGTATACCCTCTAACCCCCACCGGAAGCTATATGGCATAGCAGCTGGCGCCACCTGCCCAAGTCAACTGCTCGCCAGCAGCTGCTCGGGCAGATGGCACGACTTCCGGTCTAGGTGTAACCAAAACACACTACTTATTTCCGTAACGGATGGTTGTATTCAGTTCATATTTGGTATGAATCTTTATCATACCAATGTACATTTTCAAGAAACAAATTAATTTTTCCACTGTATATATTTAAAATGGCGGCCATTTCAAATTTTCAAACTAAAATATCTCAAAATCGGTAAATTTTATAAAAATTTTACAAAACACAAAAAAGTTGATAAATTAAATTATCTAACTAATGGTACTGTTTGTAAAGATATGACAACAAATAACGGAGTTATTGCGATTTTATCCATGAAAAACATTGATTTTACATTAAAATTAATACAAATGAAGCCCATTTTAACAGAAAAATCAATGTTTTTCATGGATAAAATCGCAATAACTCCGTTATTTGTTGTCATATCTTTACAAACAGTACCATTGGTTAGATAATTTAATTTTTCAACTTTTTTGTGTTTTGTAAAATTTTTATAAAATTTAACGATTTTGAGATATTTTAGTTTGAAAATTTGAAATGGCCGCCATTTTGAAAATATACAGTGGAAAAAATTAATTTGTTTCTTGAAAATGTACATTGGTATGATAAAGATGCATACCAAATATGAACTGAATACAACCATCCGTTACAGAAATAAAAATTATTATGTGAAAAAAAACAAAATGGCGACTGTGTGAGTAACTAAAGACTTCCGGACAATTTAAATATGATATTTTGACTTGTCTTTGGTCGAGGAATAATACCTTAAAAGGTCGGTAAGGAGTTCAGAGACACCCTGTATAAAATGCAAAATGTTAATGGACAATCAAACAAGAATACCAAACTTTATATTAAACAACTAGTTTCTAATTATTTTCTGTGTTATTGTTAGGAAGGGTGCTTCATTAAGTCCTAATTAAGATTTCATTAAGATATGTCGCTTCACAATAATCCTGGGTACCCTCTCTTGCTGACCAGCTCAGGTCAAGGAGGTATTCATTGCGGATTACTGATGACCTTTTTCTAAGTAGATATATTAATAACTATCTCTATTGTAATTATTTCCTTTACAAATTTGTTATTAGTAAAATATCATGATTTATAAGAATTTGTTTGGATCAAAACATTTTAATAACCAAACAAAAAAAAAAGTTCAGAACAAGGAAATTAGTTAAGCTCAACTGGTACTTAATGGACTCAAATTCCGTTGCATATTTTTGCTTACAAATTAATCATTTGATCTTTGTCAGTAACAAAGCTAGACCTCATGTGAGCCACTGCAATCATCGCACTCACCCTATAGTCATATTCACTTAAAGTACACCCTGGAAGCGTCGGTGTTTTGGAAAGGGATTATGGGATTTATTTACGAAATTTAAATGAAAGATATATAATTGAAAATAATGTTTTTTGATAGAGGACTTATAATCAAGAATCTATTAAGTCTAATTTAGTTATGAAGTAAATTTGAAATGATAAAAAAAATACGTTAAAAGTTTTTTTACAAATTAAAAACCAACAAAAAAATTTATGATCTTTCAATGTAAATTTTTTTACCATTTTTTCACTAAAGTGTAGCAAAAGGATGAACATATAATGTCATGTAATTATAAAGTGTATATGTGAAATGTTAAATGTTACTGACAAACAATTCAGAGAGTAATAAACATTTTAAATTGAAACTTATGAACAGGACATTTAGTCAAATAAATGAACGCGGTAGTAAACCCAATGTTCATTTGTTACCACAAACCTAGGTTAAGGACAAATTTCCTTAGATTACTGCATTTTATTTCATGATACTAAATAAAATATATTTTTCTTTTAAAATGTTTTACTTAATTTATATTTCATTGATATGCAAAAGAATGCAGGTTCACCCCAAAATTTATCTACAGGATTAAAGTATCATGTCGAAATATATGGATGTAAAATTTAGGATAACTTTATTTTATTTCCGGAAGGAAAGAAAATCAAATAAATATAGTGCAACGACAGGAAGTAAAGGAGGATAGGTATGTTTATGACGTAAGAGTACATTGAGAGTATACGGCGATAGACGCATAACCTGACGACCACTGCCTCATATACTAAACTTTGATGACTTATCAATTCTTATATTTTCTTTTATTAAGAAACTATAGTAATGAATAAAATAATACTATGATTTATTAAAATATAGAATAACCTGTTTCTGTTTTGTTTTTTTCGTTATAGTAATCGATCTCCCAACTACACGTCTATAAACAAAATCGGTATATAAAATATAATTCAGGAGTAATGAAATAAATCAGTTTATTTTTGTAAGGATTTGAATATCGATTAGTTTTTATTTAGTCAGTTGTAGATAGCTATCTATACTTGTTTTATTATATTTAATTAATGCAACTCTCTTTAAAACTGTATGAAATTGTAAATTTCATAAAATTTATTTTTGAAAACTTCGTTCTTGAATTCATTAAGTATAAAACCCCTACTATTATTGTGTGATTGACCTTTTTGATTTATAGTTCTTTAAAAATTAATTAATATTAAGTTAGTTTTATTTCTCAGACATAAGTACATCTTACTTTTTGTAATTATAATTTCAGTATATAATCAACTATGTCGAACTTTGTTTATTGCCTTGTAATTTTAATAAAAACTAATGAAAAAATATTTTTTTTATATTATGGTGGCAATACGTGATTAGTTGAGGATAATTTACAGCTATTCAAACATTTTTCATAGATTTATTCAACATAATACATTTTGATTACGTTAATGTTAAGGCAAAAGAGACGGAAAGATGTACCATGACAACGATTAATAATTTAACTTGAGAAAGGTAACTTACCAACGCTTCTAAAACGCCATAAAAACTAATGATTACGGTGACAAAATGAAATGAATTTTATTCATAGTCTAATTTGGGTATGAGAAAATATTTATTTCTAATGAATATTTAGTCGCTTATTTTTACATTGTAAACTAATGACTTTAAAAAAAAAAAATGTTGTACGCTTTTAATACCATACAGACACTAATAAAATATAATCGATATGTCCATTATGTGTTTTTAAATACAAGGATAATGTGTTATAACATGGGTTTATGAAATAAATAAATTCTTATTAGTAAAGTAAAATCAGTTTTAGTAATAAATTGTAAGTATTTTAAACGTAAATTATACGTTATAACTTCAAAAAATAACGTAAAGTTTTGAATTGTGAAGTGTTGTGAGTGTTTCAAAGTGAAAATGATTCGTACAGTAAAGATTATCACAGCAATTGTGGTCGCAGGATGATCATACAACTTGTTCATGCCACAGTCACTTTGCAGTAACAATAACATTAGAAATGAAAGGCAGGTCACACACAAAGTGTATGTTGTGACAATCGTTAGTTTTTTTTTTTTTTTTTTTTTTTTTTTTTGCCGTTGGCTTATTTTTGTTTGCTTTAGTATGAAATTGAGGTGCAAAAATTATGTTCTCCACAACCTTGCAGTATATTTTTAAATAAGTACATATTTGAAGAGATTCTACATGAACTTGTTTAACAGAACGTCAAAATCTAAGCAATGAGGTGAATCAAAGCCTAATGATTTATGCTAATTATAAGTTCTAGATGATAAAAAATGACTAACAACGCCAAATAGTTTAATTTTCCTTATATATTCTTTATTTTCTGTTTGAACCCAAGTTCGTGTTTAATCTCTTCACATATATTTTTATTTAAAGATATACTGCAAGGTTAAGGAGACACTAATTTTGCAACTCCATCTCATACTGGAGCATAGCAAAATAATCCAACGTTAATAATATAAATAAAAAACTCAACTATTGTCACAGTATATTGTGTGACCTATCCTTCGATTCTACTGTTATTGTTACTGAACTGTTACTATGACTTGTATTGTTACTGTAACTGAGATTAAAATGAAGGTTATGAAAGAACTTATTAAATACAGTAACAGTAATGTTTACATTAGAAGGAACAGATGGTACCTTAAATTGGATCAATTGGGTTTAAATCAAGACAAAGAAATTTTTCATTTAATATATTGGTTCTATAATTGAACTTTTTCAAAGAATTACGTCTATTTATTATGGTTTCAGCAATTTCATTAATACTTTTAACGTTAAATGTAAATTTACATACAAGCTACATCATTTATATCTTTTCATATAGAAATTAAACATAAAAATAAATTTAAAACAAACAACAATAAATTTTTATCGCTTAATGTAAATTTTTCTTAGAAAATGACTATTCGCATTTTAAGTTTTAAAAAGTTGACTATGAAAAATAACTTGTTAATGCATAAATTAATTACTCTTCTATTATTTTCGTCCATCAATCAATATGTAGATGATAGTATCAGTTATAATATATAGCACCTCCCATAAAGATAAAATATTGAATTCAGGATAAAATTGTTAAAACAAATGTGTTTAAAACAATATCCAGTTCATTAACAAAATATCATAATAAATATATTTCATGAAAGACAAAACAAATTTATCTTTGCAATTATTTAAACCCTGCTTTAAGCCACTAAAGTTTCAGATTGAAAGATCTTGATAGCGCACTGCATAACGTATGATGTGACATGAACTCTGCCCCAACTTTAAATGTTATCGTACTATCATAGAGATTAACAGATCTCTAAAGCTACTTTGATACTCCGGATGGATTTATTTATAAATGGAAATGAGAAATTCCTCTAGATGTCATTAAGAACATTTACATTAATATTTTATAATTGAAGAAATTAGTGAAATCAATATAACCACTTTTAAACTAACATTTCGTATAACAAAAGTATATAATATATACTGAAAACTTACGAAAAAAATGTTGAGAAAATTAATTATGTTTAGAATTAATCCAATTTACTATGCTTAACTCAACTGTAAGATATACTATCTGAAAAAATATGAAACCTCACTTAAAGGGTGCAAAGATTTTAATGCATAGGTTTTTAATTAAAAAATATCGGAGTTCTTTTATTTTACACAGAAATGTAGGCCTATACTTTCCATTTAAATATAACTTTTGTTATAATGGTAATACAATTTTGCAGAGCTTTACGGAGAGTATATGTCTCTAGGCCAATGCATAGTAACCATAATCGGATTACCTAATAATATTACCTTCTACATATATAAAAATGTTGCAGACAATGTAGTTATTAGTTTTTCTTTTTATTTAAGTTTAAAACATTATAATTTTAATCTTAAAATGAAAAAAAATTCCATTAAACCAGTCAATGAACAGAATGATTGAAACGCCACTGACCATTATATTTTTGTTAGTCTATGGAAACTATGTCTATGTTACATAAATAAACAAAACATCAGAGAAAGGTAATTTAATTCCATCAATGATACTTAGGTTTCGATAAAACTTCATCCAACAACCAAGGTAGGTACTCTGATTACGTGCTATTGAGCCAGAATCCAGTATTGATTGAGTATAGGTGAAAATTGTATTCGTATACTACGATTGAAAATCAGTTTTACAAATTGAATTATAAGAGGATCATTAAACGGTTTATCATTTCATTATGGGTAGTATTTTGTGGTCTACATCATCATTTAAATTTAAAAATACATTTTAAAACATATTTTATTAAAGAATGTTTGTCATCACCCCCCCCCCTCCCCAATTCCACATTTTGCATAAATCTACCATTCCCGGTTGTGGTATTTTAACAAAACCAAACCAAAATTAGTTCTGTTAAATTAACTCTTTTTAGGGATTTTATATATCTATACAACAAATAAAGCTTCCATGATTTTATAAAACAACAAAAACTAAATGATCTGTGACTTTTTAGTCAGAATGTATATTCTGTGACAAAAATCGTTAACTGATTAAAATTATTTTTTGCATCACAGTTAAGTATTATTTCTAACGTGGTTACATATTAATATTCGACTTATCAATTCCCAGAACTTCATAACGACACATCGTTGCGCTTCGAGTAATGGTCTTTTTAATGAGATATTCCTTAGCAAATAAAGATATTCACTGTAATGTGCGGTAATAAAAGAGTTAAAATATATTTATATTATTTTAACGCTTAATGTAGAGTTTAAATTAGGATTAGAATTACATAATAGGAAAAAGTTTTATTGTGTTTTGCATGCAATTCCGTGATGTTAAAAAGTTTTTAGTATATTATGTTAAGTTTCTTTTACAAAACAAAACATTTTAGCACTCTTGTCACACGATCTTTGCCCGAAAGGAATATCGAAGTGTTTTTAAGGAAAGATAGCTTGCCAGATAATCCGATTAACATTGAAATTGGTGAAATAAAATATAACCATTGTTTAAAATTCGCTCAAAGTAAATATAAAAGAGCACGAAGGAGAGGCCATTAGTAGAACATAAATGCCGGATTAAAGCTGTATGTTACAAAGCAGTCCCCGGAGGCCACAATAAAGCAGTTATGAACTTGTGTTTTTACACTACACTGATCCCTTTTGTACGATTAACGTACAAGCATATATCTCTTATATTCCATTTATGCATGCCAGTGTTTGTTGGTTTAATAATTGTTTTTACAATATACAGTTTTTATAAAATACATTTAATTTTTGGTTGTAGTACCAAGGACCGAGCATTGGCTAGGTGAATTTTCAAGACGAGCTTATACGCCTCACTCGCTAGGTCTAGCTCAACTTTACTTGAGTATAGATTTGTTAAACCACGTGTTGAAACATAACAAGTCGGTTTATTTCTAAAGTTCAATTTTGTCAATTGTAAAATGTATTTAAATATTCTAATAAAAATTCATATACAGAAGGTCATAATATTTTAGAACGTTACTTTTGATGTTTTTAGGCTTTCGAAACGAAAAATATTAGTGCAATTTCAAATATCTAATTAGATTGAAAATACATACATTACAATTAAAGGAACAATATGTTTTCATTGTTCAAGTTTAAGAGATAAAATATTCATAAATATTCTCAAATCTAGTTAAACTCTACAAAATGATTCCTTCTTTTTTTTAATGGACTCTAATGGAAAATATTTTAATAATTATTGTTGTTCTCAATTATAAATGTTTCAAAGTGTAAATCAATGTTAAAATTTAATGAGAACACTCCATAAGGTCTATAAAAACATGGAAACAGCTGAAACAATTCAAATTATTCTAGCGGAAAGCGGAACTTCCTTGAAATAACGAACAGATGGCTATAAAGTGAGTACGTGCCAGGGCAGGGGACTGTAGCATGTAGTTGTGTTGCAGTGCTGACAGAGACGCCACCGCCGCCGCCGCTGCTGATACTAATGATCATTATACAACTTGGAATGCTGATTTCTCTCCTTCTATTTTGAGCATTAAATTGTGTACGAAGATATACAGTGCGAATTTCTTAAAGTGATCCAATAGCTAAACTTTTTTATTCTATATCTGACAGTATACTTCTTAAGGGGGACAACCTTTACTTTTTTATTTCGCTTTCAGGTATGTTCACACTTCAAAATTCACCCACCATTCACCATTTAAGGTATGTTCACTTTTCAAAATTTCCCGCCATTTTTCAATATGGTGGCCATTTTAAAATTTCTTAAAGAACACCCTACATTTTATGGTATTTTGAAATTTCCATGTTATTTTAAGATTTTTTTATTCCTTGTTATTTGTCTCTAAACCTCACGGTTAGGGAGCTAGAGATAATTAAAGTTCATTTTTAGTTCGTTAAGAATAACATGGGGCAAATTTTATCCTCCTACAACTCCGAAACCATTGATTGAAATAAAAAAGTACTCTAGAATAAAAATGTCTTAAATTGATGTTTAAAGAACATTTAAATCATAAAAACTATCATTTAAAAATAAATTAACTTCTTTCCAATATGGCGGTCAAAAATTAAAATTTTAAAAATAATTGATGTTATTATGAAAAAACTTTTTTTAAACATCAATTTAAGACATTTTTATTCTTGAGTATTTTTAATTTTAATCAATGGTTTTGGAGTTATGGGCGGATAAAGTTTGCCCTATGTTATTCTTATGGAACTAAAATTGAACTTTAATTGCCTCTAGCTCCCAAACCGTTAGGTTTAGAGAAAAATTCCAAAGAATAAAAATGTCTTAAAATCACATGGAAATAAAAAAAAAGACACCATAAAATGTAGGTTATTCTATAAGAAATTTTTAAGTTGGCCGCCATATTGGAAAAATGGAGGGAAATTTTGAAAAGTGAAATACATACCTGATCTACATTGTTTGTAATATTAATGCTCTTTTTTCTTAACATTGTTTATAGGAACAAAAATAATTAATTTTGAATTATTTAATATAAAAATAATCCATCGAAGAATGTATTTTTGTTGCGTCATTTTTTAATGTTTATTGTCATTGATATGAAAATTATTGATAGTCGCTTTAACAAAACCTATAACACAAAACTTATACTTTATTTTTAATCATAGTCTATGTTTAGTCAACATGTCTGCATCAAATACCTTTGGGTTTAAACATTAAAAATGGTTTTGTCGTTTGTATTAATCAGTTACAAGTTATTAAGTTCTATATCCCCTATGATAATATTTAGATAAAATGAATACCACTAACATGACTTCTCTAGTCATAAAATAACTATAAAAAAGTTTTCACTCAGCACAATTCATTCACTTGAAAATTCTATGTAATTTTATTCTTCAACATGACTTTGAATGAACTATTATAATAAAGTATTATAAATGTACGTTAAAGACTTATATTCACACGAACGAAAAATAAAAATAAACTGTAAACATTAAAACGTGTACGAAGACATATATTTGTGAACTATTATTATAAAGTATTTCAAGGTATGTTAAAAACTTATATTTACTCGAACAGAAAATAAAAAATAAATGTTTCAAAAACATATTCTACCTTTAATTTTATTAAATATTATGGTATTTAAATGTACATTGTTAAATTGAGTAAGAATCACAGATGAAATAATAGTATTTAATAATAGGACATTTTGTAATTCTTAGCAATAATTTTCAAAATTTAGAATTATTGCGGATTGAGCTTTGCTCTACTCCTACTAATTTAGAAAGTAAGAATTCACATCCATGTTTGGTTATAACATCGTTTGAGGTTGACGTGACACAAAAATGAATCGACAGCAAACAGTGACTTTGCGGGCTAATAATATGGCGTAAAACTTGTGTTTTGTGAGCAGTATAATGAAAACCGCCTTATTTGTAGCTTAAAAACATTTTAAGCTATTTATGTTGCACAAAATACTATGATACATATTAACTGTAAAATATAAATTGCGAAGTAGTCGGATGACTATGTAGTATTTTAGCCGAGAAGGTGACATTTATGAATTTCGAAGAGGGAGACAAATGAAATAAAACCCTCCATGTCATATTTTACGATGAGACCGTAACATTATAAGCTTAGTGCAGAATAAAGTTTAATATTTGCAGTAACTGCGCTGTTTTGTGTCCGCAATATAAAGGGCAATATCCAACAATTCGTTTCTTTGCCTCCCTCACTGTTGGGGAATTTACAATATCGTTCCACTTGTGACATAATATCAGTTTACAATATACGTTTGTCTTTATTTTAGTCCGCACTTCATATCTATGAATATTTTTAAATAGGGAAAGGCAACAATGTTCTTGTAATATTATACTCCAATTAGTTAGAAATCTTTGTTGGAATAATTGTCTGGAAATCAAATATTGATTTTTCACTGAAAAATATCATTTAATGATGTAAATAACAATATAATCTCTAATTTTATGCTTTTTGAAATACTAGTACGTGAGAGAAGCCTTGGTAATAAAAAATTAGATATTTGCAAAGTTACATTTTTATACGCATGACATGCATTTAGAAAAATTGACTAAACTTATTTCGTATTCAAAGAACTCAACATTTAATGTAACTCATAATTAAGAGCATTGTAAAAACTTTTTATAAGTAAAAATGTTGTATTACAAAAATAATTATTTTAAAAAAATCGAAACTAGTAACGAGTTATTATCAACTAAGATCAATTTTATATCATAATAAATTAAACTAAGAATTAAATACTTTTTCATTGGACCAAATAAAATACAGAAACAGCGGTGTCGTATAGGTTCTTTCATAAATACTATATAGTCTTTACACAAACACAAATTAATTTAGATGGTGCAGATAAGAACAGTATAGTCAGGATGAACTTGCATAACTTCAGCCAACCACACGAACTTTGAGGTATGATCATATGCGGTGTCATGATCCTGTTTTAACTCTAGAAACAAGATTAAAACGTATATTTGTTCTCGTGTTTAAATGTTATGCAAAAAAAAATTGGTGATGTCTATTACATTACGTATGATTGCTTTACATTTTTTATCCCACAGAAAAAATTATATATTATTTTAATAGGAAAAGTATTACATTCTATCTCATTTTTCAGTGAACTGTAAAATCCAATGATGTTAATAAGTTTATTCTTAAAATAATAATCTTTACATAGTCACCATTATTGGATAAAAACTTGCGATCCCTTTAAAAATAAGTTAATTTTCAAATAGCTTACTTGCTATTAGGAATATTGAATAAATTTTTTCCTATTGATCTGAATATTAGCCTTCCTTACCCGTAATATCATACACTATTAAAAAATTAAGTGGAAATGGTTTAATAATTTTATGTATATTTTTTAGCTTTTATGTATATTTATGTACATTTTGGTTGAATGTTGATTGCGATTTGAAAACTAACTTTTATTGCTTTGTACTCTTACAATATAAAGAATATTTTTTACTGTTAGATTATAGATGATACCAAAAGATAATCCCATCCAACCCTTAAATATTTAGGTGAAAGGCACATAAGACATGATAGCATAAAAATCAAAGAGCTTAATTTTTGTTATGACGTTTAAAAATCTACCATATCGTGTACTGCAATAACTTTCGGCTTCACAAACAAACGAGAGAACTCTACACCGATCACACGCAGACAGGGACAGCAGTTTTTATGACTGCAATATCCAGAAGCTTTAATTTTTAGTTCCGGCTCACGTTAAAGCCGTACATCATTCGCTACTCCTCCCCCTCCACCATTTGTTGGATTTAACATTCAGAATATATTGCAATAAACCTTAATTATCAGTTCCATAACTCCTTAATTAAATGTGAAAAATATATATTTTGCCAAAACCAATTAAAAAGTGGGATTTAAGCTTTTGTAATTCTGTAGTAACCAATTGAAAAACTCAACAAAAGGTATTGGAAATTGGAAATTCATTAACATGAATTAAATGACAGTGTTGTTGTTTTATAAGCAAGTTAAAATTCCAAACGATTTTGAAAGAATTTAAATTAAATTTATGGAACTAGGCTATATCTGTATCTAAAAAAATCATTGAAATACAAACTAAAATCTTTTGTTTTTAATATTTTTGATCATGAATTGAATTACCTTTTGCAATGAAATAATTAACCCTGTGATAACTGCCCATAATGTTTCATAATTTAACTAAACTTTAAAAATCAAACAGATTTTATGATAGTTTTATTTTTTATCCAAAAAAACTTTCTAATTAAAAATTACTTTAATACAAAAACAACAATTCAATTTTTAGAGCATACTGCCAGTTTATTAGTCGGTTGAAAAAATAAAAGTAGATAATCGCATACTCTCTTCTTTTATCAGAACACTCCTATGTAATTCCTTTTCCATATATTGAGTTGATCCCCTTTCAGAGAAGGGGTTTTGAAAAGGCTTTGTGCTTCGAGGGAAATGTGTGTATGTGGATTATTTTATGAAATTTAATATAAAGCTTTTCAATATAAAGGCTTATCTTTAGTGGAATTTAATTGAAAATTTTAAACTCTTTATTTAATGTGGACATCAATATTGACTTTTAGGTTATACTAAAATTATCTCCTTTGTGTTCTTTTCCTTTTGAGTACTGTTAGCAAATTAGTCGAGATAAGTCAGCTTTTCCAACCCCAGTTACAACTAATCCATAAAAATGTTAATGTTAAATAAAATGGCAAAACCTGGTTCAATTTTAAGTATTGGTTTAAAATTTGTCGGGGAGAGTGACCCATAGTTAAATAACTTTACTTAGCCAAACATTCAGAAATTACATGTCATTCACACCTACTAATCCTCAAATATATTCAGCTAATTCATGAAAATTAAACTTTAATCGATAATAACTAATGTAACATGTTTAACCCCCTTAGGTGTAGATTGATGAGAGCGCATTGTCACCCAGTCTGAAGATACCGGATGAAATATTGCATTGATAATTTCGCTGCCGTAATCTGATGTTTGTGTTGTGGTTGATAGCTTTTGTCCGTTACTGTATTATTTAATTTAGAAAATATGTTAAGTTAATCTATGCACACGCAGGCCTCCAATGATACACATTCGTGTATAGGACACACGTTTACTGACTATCATAAAACTTTGATTGTATATTGTTCATTTTTACATAAAACATTCTGCACATACATTTGGTGATATAATTTATGGTTTTTGTTGCATTAGCTAGTTAATAGGTCAATAGGGTAGCTTTGAAACACTTGTATAGAATGTAATGCCCTGCGTACATCTATATATTTAAAGTTTCCTGTATGAATTAAATTTAAATTAATGGTTTTTACTTTTAGTATCATCTTGACAGGGGGTAATGGAATATTAAATGGTGGATATTTAACCAAACAGAGATTGATTGAGTGTACAATATACATTTGCAACTTTCTATACTATAAAAATTTACTTATCAAACAGCAATTTCAATCATTAATCATTCGTTTCTTACTATGTACATTTGAGTAACCAGAACTTTACATTGACCACAAATTCGAGTAGCATTCATTTCGTTGGTCATAAATTAGTTTTAAATTTGTCATCATTAGAAAAAAAGAAAAATACACTATAAAATAGACGATCTAGTATTGTAAACATACAATAGTTATGTAAAATATTTCAGACAGTATGTATGGAACTTAAGCAAAAAACATAAATTTTATAAATAGTCTTATATAAACAAAACATGTTACAATTACATAACCTGCCAAAAATTTATACACAAACAATTATCTAGCACTGTATAAAAACATACTATTTGAAGCACCAATACAACCTTTTTTTATTTTGTAACATTTCAACAAACTAAAAATTTTTGTCTAAATACTTTTTAGTTTAAACACATTGCATACATAAATCTACATACATAAACAAAAAAGTATTCTTAGAGTTAAAGCTTTACTTTATATTCAACTATGAAGTTTTGTTATAAAATTATAAGGTTGAACATTTTTGTATCAAGTTTTTTTTCCATTAAATAATCTCGTTAAATGGACTAACAATCAAATGTTTTGAATTTTTTTTTTACATTTCATTTTATTTTAGCCTCTAATCCTAACCATACACAATCCTAAATAAGAATTTATAAAACTTTATAATTAAATATTTTGAAGATGTAAAATATCACTAAGTACCACACACATAAAACACCCCCACTGAATTTATTTTAAATAATTTACACCTACTACAAAAACGATAAATTAGGCTATTATATTTTACTTTTCATTGTAGGTATAAATCAAGTTTGACTTTTGTAATAGTACAAAAATAGTAAATAATAGTAGTCATAATGAAACTAATCAATTAGTTACACCATTTTCCTGCATAAAATTATTGTTAATTATTTTCAAATTTTGGTTCATATATTTATGACACTTCGAAATTTCCTTTGATCTGTAGCAGGAAGTATTTTGACCACACCAGAGAATCGCTCAAGGGTTCAATGTGAAATGTTTCTATTGTTGTGGTATCCTTTGACGTAAACTAAGGAAAGTGGTATTTTCGCTGTTGTGGTGTTGCGTTCATTACAATACAATACAAACTCTAGTTACATTTTATTGACATGCAAATATAAATTATTCACCTTAATAACTTCCTCTCTGATTTAAGGAAAACGTAATTTCCAGCATATCAGTAATCTTTATTTTTCTGAACATCACTTAAAATATAATTATCTTAAAATTATTTTATATTTATGTTAAAACGTAACTTCAACTGATGAGTGATTTTTGCCTTATAAACTTTAAGGTTTTCATGTTAGCAAAAAAGGAATAATTAATGAAACTTTTTATATATAGAAAAACATTTCGTGAACACAAAATATTTTATATTTGATACAACAAGTAAAACGATTGTTTCATTTGTATTTATAAATATTTTGAAAGTAGACAAAATTTATAAAATTTTAGAAATATAATAACTTTTTAGAAATATCATGAATTTTTTATTTATTGATATTTTTTGCTATGTGTTACTTTTTTTTACTTTGAGAATGTTTATGTTTTTATAATATACTGTATATTAATTTTTGTTTTGGTTTGATATATTTAGATGTAGTGTATGTGTTAATTGAACATCTGATTGTGTACGATGTTAATGGCATACAATGTGTTTACCAAAACGAACATTATTTATATAACCAATTATGTAAAAATGGTTTATTTGAATATTTGTTCATATTATAATTCTTGAGTTTCAAATAGTTTTTTTTTTTTTTTTATAAAACTATTTGATGCTATAAGATACTGAATAATTTTGTTATTATATTTCTTATATTTTGTTCTCAAATGTTAACACATAATTATTTCTTGATATTAAAAATTAACAAGACAAACAATTTAAATAAGATTTAATCTGGTCAGGTTAGATCAGGTTATCGTGAATATTTCCATCTAGGTGCTTATGTCTTCGTCATGATTTGTTTGAAAATACTACGTAAATTTTCAGGTCCAAATGTCTTAATCTACAAATTTAGAACTATCTCATTGACAGAACTTAATAGAACTTAACAAGAACTTAAAGTTCTTAATTCATTAGTTTGGGCAGTAGATGATATTTTTTGTGGTATTCCTTTTTTCAAGTAGCATTATTTCTTTACATTTTTTATGATATTAAAAGATATAATTTACACCATGAATAAGAAAAGCAGTAAAAAAGTGTAAACTAAATATTTTTTTGGCATTTTTCAAATGATTATTGGTATATAGTAAAATGGTAGTCTTTTTTAGTCAACATTGCTGAATAAACACTTGAAATAGAAAACAAGGAACAACGGTGCCAAAAAAAGACTTATCAAATTATAAAGAGTAACTCATCAAAGCTTATTACCTCAAACCATAAACAAAATGAATATCCGACTATTTTCCCCACCACCTATTCCGTATAATTTTTACAACCAACAGTAATACAACGAAGAAGCTATTACCTAGATGCTTTGGTAATTTTTTTTATGTTACAATTTTACTAATAATCTGTTCACTGTTCTCTCTGTTTATTATATATCAACCAAATAAATAATTAAAAGTTAAAAACACTTTTAAAGTAGAATATTGATTTTTAGTGTCACATAATTTTGAGAAATTATCCTCTAAAATTCAAAATGTATTTATTATTTTCATTTTTGGCAAACGTGTTTTCAAAACTACAGTTAGAAGTAACAATAGTCCTCACGTAACAAGAATAATATTTACTTCCATATCGTGCCAAAATGTTTTTATCAAATTATAAACCCAAACTAAAATAATCAGTAGCTCTAGATATTTAATTATATCATTTGTACTAACATCCAATACCTACATATTGTGGTAATATATATTTTTTTATTTATGAAGAACATTTCTCATTTGTTTATTAATATTACTTATATTGTTATATTTACTAAGATGTGAAAATTACTGTAAAAATTTCTTTACTTACTTTTTTTTAAATACAATATATATTCGAATACTACAAATAATTTAACAACAAGACAAAGTTTCACCATATTTGGCAAATTATAAAAAATATACAACTTTATAATATTTTCTCTTAAAAACGAGGAAAATAAAGTTTACATTTTATTCAATATTTTAAAATGCATTTTCCAAACTATCTGATAGGTCCTAAAATGTTCACTGCAAGCTAAAAACGTATATATATATATATATGTAACAATATATATATTGTTTGTTCATTCAAATGAAATCAATATGTGGTCAAATATCCTTGGTGTCCATATTTGCATTGTAGATATTCAAACCCGCAAAGTAGCCAAGGGCTCGGTGTGAAGAGATTCTTTTGTTGTGTTCTCCTTTAAAACTAACCTAGAGAACAATTTATGTTTGCTTTTTTTATGCCAAAAGTTTGAGTTCTTCGTGTTTAGAATAAATCTATTAATTATCGTAATAAGTGTTGTATTCACTGGACTTTATATTTGATTACTATTAATATGTTTAATTTTTCGCTAAATGTGACTATTTTAAATTCGTAGCCTGGAAAATCTTTTCGTTTTAAAAACATTGACATATTTCTTTATATTTACTTTCGTAGTTTTTAAAGTGACTAATCTCACCTTCAATTAAGTATTATGAGTTTTCATAAATCTTGAAGTTACGTTAGTTTAGTACACATTTAAAAATTTAACATTAAAATTACTATATTATTACGTTATAGTAATCTAATGTTAATCTTACGGTTCATTTTTTGGTAAAAATTAGGAGACAACGAATATGAAAAAACACCGGAAACAATGTTAAAATTTTGTATGGGCGCTTTTATTTGCTCATAGGTGATGACCAAAAAAACGGTTTTGCAAAATTGGCACAGGGCTCCACTCACACAACTTCAATTTCACATTATAACTCTAAAGGTAGAATATTTAGTTACTCTTAAAAATACTTTATTACCTATGAAATAAATTAAATCACGGGCGAAGCCGTGACTGTCAACAGATAGTACCTACAATAAGATTACATTTTATATTAACATAAAACTACGTATTAATATAACAATTTTTTTTATTTTATTTTAATTTGTTTAAGTATGATCATTATTTCTATTACTAAAATTGCATTAATAGACTGTATGTCATTGCAAAGTGATTCAGCTATATGGAAAAAAATATATAAAGTATCTTCATTGTTAGCGATGAAGTACACAATGACAATTCGATTGGTATGGGATTTACTTTGGAGGATTACGTCGAAGTTAAACTTTGATCGGTTTACTTTAACTTCAGCTGAATTCATTAAAGTTATCCCTAAACCTTTAAGAGGCTTTAAAATCAAATAAATGATTATAATCTTCAAAATATAACTATATTAAATTGTAGTACAGTAACACAAATTTTGTATATAATTCCATATTGATCTTTTGCAATTTATTATTGTGTTGCTTAGATACTCCTATACAATACCATATAAAATTCGGAATGTTAATTGATAATTAAACAAGAATACCAAACATTAAATTATTCACCTAGTTTCTAATTATTTTCTGTGTTATTATTAGGAAGGGTGGTTCATTAAGTCCTAATTAAGATTTCATTAAGTTATGTTGCTTCACAATAATCCTGGGTATCCTCTCTTGTTGACCAGGTCAGGTCAAGGGGGCATTCATTGTGGGTTACTAATGACCTTTTTAAGCAGACATATTAATAAATATCGCTATTGCAATTATTTCTTTTATAATTCGTTTTTAGTAAAATTACATGATTTATAAGTACCTGTCTCGATGAAAGGTGTTTTATTAACCAAACAAAAACCATAAGTGCAGAACAGTGAAATTAGTTAATCTCAACTGGTACGTTATCGACTCAAATGCCTTTGTATATTGTTCCTTACGAATTAATCATCTGAACTTTGTCAGTAACAAAGCTTGACCTCATGTGAGCCACCGCAATCATCGCATTCACCCTCAGTCATATTCACCTAAAGTACACTCTGGAAGCGTCAGTGTTTTGGAATAAGATTAAGAGATTTAATTATAAAGTTTAAAAGAAAGATAAAAAAAAAGGAAGAAAGATAAAAGATAAAAAATAAAAGAAAGATAAAAAATAAAGATAAAGTGTTTAGACATAGGATTTATAACACAGAAATTAAATTACAAATAAATGATTCATGATCATTCAAAGTAATATTTTTTTTATATACTTTAAAGTTATTAAAAGAGAAGAAAATATAGTGTAGTGCAATTAAATGTATATGTTAAATTTTACTGACATACATTTCAGAGAGTACAAAACATTTAAAATTATAATTTTCAAAATAGCATAATTATTTTTAATGTACGTTATTATTATATTTGACTAAACATTTACTAGTTTAGTCAAGTACATGAACGCAGTAGTAAAACATACGTTCATTTGGCAGCTAAAAAACATATGTTTAAGACAACACCCACAACATGGATTCCTTTTATTACAAAAAGTAAATAAAAGGTATATTTCTTATAAATTGTTTTACTTAAATTATATTCCATTGATATGCAAGAGCATGCAGGCTCACAGCACAGTACTTTTAAGTACTTTTATATAGAGGATTAACGTATCCTGTCGAAATATATGTAGCTAAAATAAAGGACAACGTTATATTATTTCCTAGAAGGAAATAATCTCAAATATAGAGCAACGATAGGAAGTAAAGGAGGATAGGTATGTTTATGACGTAAGTGTACATTAAAAGTATACGGCGATAGACGCATGACTGCCGGCCACTGCCTCATATACTAAACTTTGATGACTTATCCTTTCTTATATTTTATTGTATTTAGAACTATTGTAAGGAATAAAATAATAGTACAATTTATTACAAGATAAGATAACCTGTTTTTTTTTAATTTTTTATTTATTTTTTTATTGTTGTTATACATTATTTGATATTCCGCCTACACGTCTATATACAAAATCGGTTATAAAATAAATCAGTTTATTTTCGTAAGGATTTTAATATTGTTTAGTTTTTATTTAGTCAGTTGTAGATAGCTATCTATACTGGTTTTACTATATTTACATATTTCGCAGCTCTTTTTAAGACTATATGATACTGTAATTATCATAAAATTTATTTTTTAACTCTTCGTTATCGAATTTATTAAGTAAAAGGACTTTTTGGTTTTTAGTTCCGTATAAATTAGTTAATATTAAGTTAGTTATTATTTCTCAGTCATAAGTACATCTTACTTTTTGTAATTATAATTCCAGTATAACTGAAGTTTAATCAACTAGGTCGAACATTGTATTTTTTTGTCTTGTAATTTTAATAAAAACACATCAATAAGTTTTATGTTTTTATAAAATGGTTGAAATATTTTATTATTTGAGAAAGCTTTACAGTTTAATCACACATTTTTCTACATTAATTCAACATAAAACATTTTGATTATGTTAATGCTAAGGTAAAAGAGACGAAAAGATTCAACACAAAACGATTGAATGATCGAACTTGAGAGAAGTAACTTAACGAAGCTTCTTAAACGTTATACAACGCACATAAAACTAATGATTACGGCGAGACAATGAAATTAATGTTATTTATAGTCTAACTTGTGTATTAGGAAAATATTTATTTCCGAAATTAAAGTTTATTATCAATATTTAATCGCTTTTTTAACAACAACAACAACAAAAGCTGTCTACTTACCATGTATATATGGTTTGCCTTTGGACAAAGTGTAATAAATACATCATAGGGAATTATAAATAAATTACTTGATATATTAATGGCTTTATTTTAAAATACGTTGTACGCTTTTATTACACTTTACATACACTAATCAAATATAAACAATTATATACACTGTATATTATGTGTTTTTGACTAGAAGGATTATGTGTTGTAATATGTTTTTAAAGAAACTCCTATTTGTAAAGTATTGTTATTATATTGTAAAGTATTGTATACGTTACAACTTCAGAAATTAAAATGATTCGTACAGTAAAGATTATCACAGCAATTGTGGTCGCAGGATGATCATACAACTTGTTCATGCCACAGTCACTTTGCAGTAACAATAACATTAGGAATGAAGGGCAGGTCACACACAAAGTGTATGTTGTGACAATCGTTAGTTTTTTTTTTTTTTTTTTTTTTTGTGCCGTTGGCTTATTTTTGTTTGCTTTAGTATGAAATTGAGGTGCAAAAATTATGTTCTCCACAACCTTGCAGTATATTTTTAAATAAGTACATATTTGAAGAGATTCTACATGAACTTGTTTAACAGAACGTCAAAATCTAAGCAATGAGGTGAATCAAAGCATAATAATTTATGTTAAGTATAAGTTCTAGATGATAAAAAATGACTAACAACGCCAAATAGTTTAATTATCCTTATATATTCTTTATTTTCTGTTTGAACCCAAGTTCGTGTTTAATCTCTTCACATATATTTTTATTTAAAGATGTACTGCAAGGTTGCGGAGACACTAATTTTGCAACTCCATCTCACACTGGAGCATAGCAAAATAATCCAACGTTAAAAATATAAATAAAAAACTCAACTATTGTCACAGTATTGTGTGTGACCTGTCCTTCGATTCTTCTGTTATTGTTACTGAACTGTTACAATGACTTGTTACTGTAACTGAGATTAAAATGAAGGTTATGAGAGAATTTATTAAATACAGTAACAGTAATGTTTACATTAGAAGGAACAGATGGTACCTTAAATTGGATCAATTGGATTTAAATCAAGACAAAGAAATTTTTAATTTAATATATTGGTTCTATAATTGAACTTTTTCAAAGAATTATGTCTATTTATTATGGTTTCGGAACGCTAAAATATTGTTTTGAATATAAAAATTATATAATTTTTAAACAATGAATGTAGTCTAAAATAAATCAATTTCATTAATACTTTTAACGTTAAATGTAAATTTACATACAAGCTACATCCTTTATATCTTTTCATATAGAAATTAAACATAAAAATAAATTTAAAACAAACAACAATAATTTTTATCGCTTAATGTAAATTTTTCTCAGAAAATGACTATTCGCATTTTAAGTTTAAAAAAGTTGACTATGAAAAATAACTTGTAAATGCATAAATTAATTACTCTTCTATTATTTTCGTCCATCAATCAATATGTAGATGATAGTATCAGTTATAATATATAGCACCTCCCATAAAGATAAAATAATGAAATCAGGATAAAATTGTTAAAACAAGTGTGTTTAAAACAATATCCAGTTCATTAAGAAAATATCATAATAAATATATTTCATGAAAGACAAAACAAATTTATCTTTGCAATTATTTAAACCCTGCTTTAAGCCACTAAAGTTTTAGATTGAAAGATCTTGATAGCGCACTGCATAACGTATGATGTGGCATGAACTCTGCCCCAACTTTAAATGTTATCGTACTATCATAGAGATTAACAGATCTTTAAAGCTACTTTGATACTCCGGATGGATTTATTTATAAATGGAAATGAGAAATTCCTCTAGATGTCATTAAGAACATTTACATTAATATTTTATAATTGAAGAAATTAGTGAAATCAATATAACCACTTTTAAACTAACATTTCGTATAACAAAAGTATATAATATATACTAAAAACTTACGAAAAAAATGTTGAGAACATTGATTATGTTTATAATTAATCAAATTTACTATGCTTAACTCAACTTTAAGATGTACTATCTGAAAAAATATGAAACCTCATTTAAAGGGTGCAAAAATTTTAATGCATAGGTTTTTAATTAAAAAATATCGGAGTTATTTTATTTTATACAGAAATGTAGGCCTATATTTTCCATTTAAATATAACTTTTGTTATAATGGTAATACAATTTTGCAGAGCTTAACGGATAGTAGCCTATATGCCTCAAGGCCAATGCATAGTAACCATAATCGGATTACTATACATTGGCATATGTTACATATGTAACATGGAAAATATACATGTTACATAAATAAACAAAACACAAGAGAGAGGTAATTTAATTCCATCAATGATGCTTAGGTTTCGATAAAACGTCATCCAACAACCAAGGCAGGTACTCTGATTACATGCTATTGGTCCAGAATCCAGTATTGATTGAGTATAGGTGAAAATTGTATTCGTATACTACGATTGAAAATCAGTTTTACAAATTGAATTATAAGAGGATCATAAAACGGTTTATCATTTCATTATGGGTAGTATTTTGTGGTCTACATCTTCATTTAAATTTCAAAAACGATTTTAATACATATTTTACTAAAGAATGTTTGCCATCACCCCCCCCCCCTCCCCAATACCACATTTTGCATCAATCTACCATTCCCGAATGTGGTATTTTAACAAAACCAAACAATAATTAGTTCTGTTAAATTAACTCTTTTTAGGGTTTTTATATATCTATACAACAAATAAAGCTTCCATGATTTTATAAAACAACAAAAACTAAATGATCTGTGACTTTTTAGTCAGAATGTATATTCTGTGACAAAAATCGTTAACTGATTAAAATTATTTTTTGCATCACAGTTAAGTATTATTTCTAACGTGGTTACATATTAATATTCGACTTATCAATTCCCAGAACTTCATAACGACACATCGTTGCGCTTCGAGTAATGGTCTTTTTAATGAGATATTCCTTAGCAAATAAAGATATTCACTGTAATGTGCGGTAATAAAAGAGTTAAAATATATTTATATTATTTTAACGCTTAATGTAGAGTTTAAATTAGGATTAGAATTACATAATAGGAAAAAGTTTTATTGTGTTTTGCATGCAATTCCGTGATGTTAAAAAGTTTTTAGTATATTATGTTAAGTTTCTTTTACAAAACAAAACATTTTAGCACTCTTGTCACACGATCTTTGCCCGAAAGGAATATCGAAGTGTTTTTAAGGAAAGATAGCTTGCCAGATAATCCGATTAACATTGAAATTGGTGAAATAAAATATAACCATTGTTTAAAATTCGCTCAAAGTAAATATAAAAGAGCACGAAGGAGAGGCCATTAGTAGAACATAAATGCCGGATTAAAGCTGTATGTTACAAAGCAGTCCCCGGAGGCCACAATAAAGCAGTTATGAACTTGTGTTTTTACACTACACTGATCCCTTTTGTACGATTAACGTACAAGCATATATCTCTTATATTTCATTTATGCATGCCAGTGTTTGTTGGTTTAATAATTGTTTTTACAATATACAGTTTTTATAAAATACATTTAATTTTTGGTTGTAGTACCAAGGACCGAGCATTGGCTAGGTGAATTTTCAAGACGAGCTTATACGCCTCACTCGCTAGGTCTAGCTCAACTTTACTTGAGTATAGATTTGTTAAACCACGTGTTGAAACATAACAAGTCGGTTTATTTCTAAAGTTCAATTTTGTCAATTGTAAAATGTATTTAAATATTCTAATAAAAATTCATACACAGAAGGTCATAATATTTTAGAACGTTACTTTTGATGTTTTTAGGCTTTCGAAACGAAAAATATTAGTGCAATTTCAAATATCTAATTAGATTGAAAATACATACATTACAATTAAAGGAACAATATGTTTTCATTGTTCAAGTTTAAGAGATAAAATATTCATAAATATTCTCAAATCTAGTTAAACTCTACAAAATGATTCCTTCTTTTTTTTAATGGACTCTAATGGAAAATATTTTAATAATTATTGTTGTTCTCAATTATAAATGTTTCAAAGTGTAAATCAATGTTAAAATTTAATGAGAACACTCCATAAGGTCTATAAAAACATGGAAACAGCTGAAACAATTCAAATTATTCTAGCGGAAAGCGGAACTTCCTTGAAATAACGAACAGATGGCTATAAAGTGAGTACGTGCCAGGGCAGGGGACTGTAGCATGTAGTTGTGTTGCAGTGCTGACAGAGACGCCACCGCCGCCGCCGCTGCTGATATTAATGATCATTATACAACTTGGAATGCTGATTTCTCTCCTTCTATTTTGAGCATTAAATTGTGTACGAAGATATACAGTGCGAATTTCTTAAAGTGATCCAATAGCTAAACTTTTTTATTCTATATCTGACAGTATACTTCTTAAGGGGGACAACCTTTACTTTTTTATTTCGCTTTCAGGTATGTTCACACTTCAAAATTCACCCACCATTCACCATTTAAGGTATGTTCACTTTTCAAAATTTCCCGCCATTTTTCAATATGGTGGCCATTTTAAAATTTCTTAAAGAACACCCTACATTTTATGGTATTTTGAAATTTCCATGTTATTTTAAGATTTTTTTATTCCTTGTTATTTTTCTCTAAACCTCACGGTTAGGGAGCTAGAGATAATTAAAGTTCATTTTTAGTTCGTTAAGAATAACATGGGGCAAATTTTATTCTCCTACAACTCCGAAACCATTGATTGAAATAAAAAAGTACTCTAGAATAAAAATGTCTTAAATTGATGTTTAAAGAACATTTAAATCATAAAAACTATCATTTAAAAATAAATTAACTTCTTTCCAATATGGCGGTCAAAAATTAAAATTTTAAAAATAATTGATGTTATTATGAAAAAACTTTTTTTAAACATCAATTTAAGACATTTTTATTCTTGAGTATTTTTAATTTTAATCAATGGTTTTGGAGTTATGGGCGGATAAAGTTTGCCCTATGTTATTCTTATGAAACTTAAATTGAACTTTAATTGCCTCTAGCTCCCAAACCGTTAGGTTTAGAGAAAAATTCCAAAGAATAAAAATGTCTTAAAATCACATGGAAATAAAAAAAAAAAAGACACCATAAAATGTAGGTTATTCTATAAGAAATTTTTAAGTTGGCCGCCATATTGGAAAAATGGAGGGAAATTTTGAAAAGTGAAATACATACCTGATCTACATTGTTTGTAATATTAATGCTCTTTTTTCTTAACATTGTTTATAGGAACAAAAATAATTAATTTTGAATTATTTAATATAAAAATAATCCATCGAAGAATGTATTTTTGTTGCGTCATTTTTTAATGTTTATTGTCATTGATATGAAAATTATTGATAGTCGCTTTAACAAAACCTATAACACAAAACTTATACTTTATTTTTAATCATAGTCTATGTTTAGTCAACATGTCTGCATCAAATACCTTTGGGTTTAAACATTAAAAATGGTTTTGTCGTTTGTATTAATCAGTTACAAGTTATTAAGTTCTATATCCCCTATGATAATATTTAGATAAAATGAATACCACTAACATGACTTCTCTAGTCATAAAATAACTATAAAAAAGTTTTCACTCAGCACAATTCATTCACTTGAAAATTCTATGTAATTTTATTCTTCAACATGACTTTGAATGAACTATTATAATAAAGTATTATAAATGTACGTTAAAGACTTATATTCACACGAACGAAAAATAAAAATAAACTGTAAACATTAAAACGTGTACGAAGACATATATTTGTGAACTATTATTATAAAGTATTTCAAGGTATGTTAAAAACTTATATTTACTCGAACAGAAAATAAAAAATAAATGTTTCAAAAACATATTCTACCTTTAATTTTATTAAATATTATGGTATTTAAATGTACATTGTTAAATTGAGTAAGAATCACAGATGAAATAATAGTAATTTAATAATAGGACATTTTGTAATTCTTAGCAATAATTTTCAAAATTTAGAATTATTGCGGATTGAGCTTTGCTCTACTCCTACTAATTTAGAAAGTAAGAATTCACATCCATGTTTGGTTATAACATCGTTTGAGGTTGACGTGACACAAAAATGAATCGACAGCAAACAGTGACTTTGCGGGCTAATAATATGGCGTAAAACTTGTGTTTTGTGAGCAGTATAATGAAAACCGCCTTATTTGTAGCTTAAAAACATTTTAAGCTATTTATGTTGCACAAAATACTATGATACATATTAACTGTAAAATATAAATTGCGAAGTAGTCGGATGACTATGTAGTATTTTAGCCGAGAAGGTGACATTTATGAATTTCGAAGAGGGAGACAAATGAAATAAAACCCTCCATGTCATATTTTACGATGAGACCGTAACATTATAAGCTTAGTGCAGAATAAAGTTTAATATTTGCAGTAACTGCGCTGTTTTGTGTCCGCAATATAAAGGGCAATATCCAACAATTCGTTTCTTTGCCTCCCTCACTGTTGGGGAATTTACAATATCGTTCCACTTGTGACATAATATCAGTTTACAATATACGTTTGTCTTTATTTTAGTCCGCACTTCATATCTATGAATATTTTTAAATAGGGAAAGGCAACAATGTTCTTGTAATATTATACTCCAATTAGTTAGAAATCTTTGTTGGAATAATTGTCTGGAAATCAAATATTGATTTTTCACTGAAAAATATCATTTAATGATGTAAATAACAATATAATCTCTAATTTTATGCTTTTTGAAATACTAGTACGTGAGAGAAGCCTTGGTAATAAAAAATTAGATATTTGCAAAGTTACATTTTTATACGCATGACATGCATTTAGAAAAATTGACTAAACTTATTTCGTATTCAAAGAACTCAACATTTAATGTAACTCATAATTAAGAGCATTGTAAAAACTTTTTATAAGTAAAAATGTTGTATTACAAAAATAATTATTTTAAAAAAATCTAAACTAGTAACGAGTTATTATCAACTAAGATCAATTTTATATCATAATAAATTAAACTAAGAATTAAATACTTTTTCATTGGACCAAATAAAATACAGAAACAGCGGTGTCGTATAGGTTCTTTCATAAATACTATATAGTCTTTACACAAACACAAATTAATTTAGATGGTGCAGATAAGAACAGTATAGTCAGGATGAACTTGCATAACTTCAGCCAACCACACGAACTTTGAGGTATGATCATATGCGGTGTCATGATCCTGTTTTAACTCTAGAAACAAGATTAAAACTTATATTTGTTCTCGTGTTTAAATGTTATGCAAAAAAAAATTGGTGATGTCTATTACATTACGTATGATTGCTTTACATTTTTTATCCCACAGAAAAAATTATATATTATTTTAATAGGAAAAGTATTACATTCTATCTCATTTTTCAGTAAACTGTAAAATCCAATGATGTTAATAAGTTTATTCTTAAAATAATAATCTTTACATAGTCACCATTATTGGATAAAAACTTGCGATCCCTTTAAAAATAAGTTAATTTTCAAATAGCTTACTTGCTATTAGGAATATTGAATAAATTTTTTCCTGTTGATCTGAATATTAGCCTTCCTTACCCGTAATATCATACACTATTAAAAAATTAAGTGGAAATGGTTTAATAATTTTATGTATATTTTTTAGCTTTTATGTATATTTATGTACATTTTGGTTGAATGTTGATTGCGATTTGAAAACTAACTTTTATTGCTTTGTACTCTTACAATATAAAGAATATTTTTTACTGTTAGATTATAGATGATACCAAAAGATAATCCCATCCAACCCTTAAATATTTAGGTGAAAGGCACATAAGACATGATAGCATAAAAATCAAAGAGCTTAATTTTTGTTATGACGTTTAAAAATCTACCATATCGTGTACTGCAATAACTTTCGGCTTCACAAACAAACGAGAGAACTCTACACCGATCACACGCAGACAGGGACAGCAGTTTTTATGACTGCAATATCCAGAAGCTTTAATTTTTAGTTCCGGCTCACGTTAAAGCCGTACATCATTCGCTACTCCTCCCCCTCCACCATTTGTTGGATTTAACATTCAGAATATATTGCAATAAACCTTAATTATCAGTTCCATAACTCCTTAATTAAATGTGAAAAATATATATTTTGCCAAAACCAATTAAAAAGTGGGATTTAAGCTTTTGTAATTCTGTAGTAACCAATTGAAAAACTCAACAAAAGGTATTGGAAATTGGAAATTCATTAACATGAATTAAATGACAGTGTTGTTGTTTTATAAGCAAGTTAAAATTCCAAACGATTTTGAAAGAATTTAAATTAAATTTATGGAACTAGGCTATATCTGTATCTAAAAAAATCATTGAAATACAAACTAAAATCTTTTGTTTTTAATATTTTTGATCATGAATTGAATTACCTTTTGCAATGAAATAATTAACCCTGTGATAACTGCCCATAATGTTTCATAATTTAACTAAACTTTAAAAATCAAACAGATTTTATGATAGTTTTATTTTTTATCCAAAAAAACTTTCTAATTAAAAATTACTTTAATACAAAAACAACAATTCAATTTTTAGAGCATACTGCCAGTTTATTAGTCGGTTGAAAAAATAAAAGTAGATAATCGCATACTCTCTTCTTTTATCAGAACACTCCTATGTAATTCCTTTTCCATATATTGAGTTGATCCCCTTTCAGAGAAGGGGTTTTGAAAAGGCTTTGTGCTTCGAGGGAAATGTGTGTATGTGGATTATTTTATGAAATTTAATATAAAGCTTTTCAATATAAAGGCTTATCTTTAGTGGAATTTAATTGAAAATTTTAAACTCTTTATTTAATGTGGACATCAATATTGACTTTTAGGTTATACTAAAATTATCTCCTTTGTGTTCTTTTCCTTTTGAGTACTGTTAGCAAATTAGTCGAGATAAGTCAGCTTTTCCAACCCCAGTTACAACTAATCCATAAAAATGTTAATGTTAAATAAAATGGCAAAACCTGGTTCAATTTTAAGTATTGGTTTAAAATTTGTCGGGGAGAGTGACCCATAGTTAAATAACTTTACTTAGCCAAACATTCAGAAATTACATGTCATTCACACCTACTAATCCTCAAATATATTCAGCTAATTCATGAAAATTAAACTTTAATCGATAATAACTAATGTAACATGTTTAACCCCCTTAGGTGTAGATTGATGAGAGCGCATTGTCACCCAGTCTGAAGATACCGGATGAAATATCGCATTGATAATTTCGCTGCCGTAATCTGATGTTTGTGTTGTGGTTGATAGCTTTTGTCCGTTACTGTATTATTTAATTTAGAAAATATGTTAAGTTAATCTATGCACACGCAGGCCTCCAATGATACACATTCGTGTATAGGACACACGTTTACTGACTATCATAAAACTTTGATTGTATATTGTTCATTTTTACATAAAACATTCTGCACATACATTTGGTGATATAATTTATGGTTTTTGTTGCATTAGCTAGTTAATAGGTCAATAGGGTAGCTTTGAAACACTTGTATAGAATGTAATGCCCTGCGTACATCTATATATTTAAAGTTTCCTGTATGAATTAAATTTAAATTAATGGTTTTTACTTTTAGTATCATCTTGACAGGGGGTAATGGAATATTAAATGGTGGATATTTAACCAAACAGAGATTGATTGAGTGTACAATATACATTTGCAACTTTCTATACTATAAAAATTTACTTATCAAACAGCAATTTCAATCATTAATCATTCGTTTCTTACTATGTACATTTGAGTAACCAGAACTTTACATTGACCACAAATTCGAGTAGCATTCATTTCGTTGGTCATAAATTAGTTTTAAATTTGTCATCATTAGAAAAAAAGAAAAATACACTATAAAATAGACGATCTAGTATTGTAAACATACAATAGTTATGTAAAATATTTCAGACAGTATGTATGGAACTTAAGCAAAAAAACATAAATTTTATAAATAGTTTTATATAAACAAAACATGTTACAATTACATAACCTGCCAAAAATTTATACACAAACAATTATCTAGCACTGTATAAAAACATACTATTTGAAGCACCAATACAACCTTTTTTTATTTTGTAACATTTCAACAAACTAAAAATTTTTGTCTAAATACTTTTTAGTTTAAACACATTGCATACATAAATCTACATACATAAACAAAAAAGTATTCTTAGAGTTAAAGCTTTACTTTATATTCAACTATGAAGTTTTGTTATAAAATTATAAGGTTGAACATTTTTGTATCAAGTTTTTTTTCCATTAAATAATCTCGTTAAATGGACTAACAATCAAATGTTTTGAATTTTTTTTACATTTCATTTTATTTTAGCCTCTAATCCTAACCATACACAATCCTAAATAAGAATTTATCAAACTTTATAATTAAATATTTTGAAGATGTAAAATATCACTAAGTACCACACACATAAAACACCCCCACTGAATTTATTTTAAATAATTTACACCTACTACAAAAACGATAAATTAGGCTATTATATTTTACTTTTCATTGTAGGTATAAATCAAGTTTGACTTTTGTAATAGTACAAAAATAGTAAATAATAGTAGTCATAATGAAACTAATCAATTAGTTACACCATTTTCCTGCATAAAATTATTGTTAATTATTTTCAAATTTTGGTTCATATATTTATGACACTTCGAAATTTCCTTTGATCTGTAGCAGGAAGTATTTTGACCACACCAGAGAATCGCTCAAGGGTTCAATGTGAAATGTTTCTATTGTTGTGGTATCCTTTGACGTAAACTAAGGAAAGTGGTATTTTCGCTGTTGTGGTGTTGCGTTCATTACAATACAATACAAACTCTAGTTACATTTTATTGACATGCAAATATAAATTATTCACCTTAATAACTTCCTCTCTGATTTAAGGAAAAAGTAATTTCCAGCATATCAGTAATCTTTATTTTTCTGAACATCACTTAAAATATAATTATCTTAAAATTATTTTATATTTATGTTAAAACGTAACTTCAACTGATGAGTGGTTTTTGCCTTATAAACTTTAAGGTTTTCATGTTAGCAAAAAAGGAATAATTAATGAAACTTTTTATATATAGAAAAACATTTCGTGAACTCAAAATATTTTATATTTGATACAACAAGTAAAACGATTGTTTCATTTGTATTTATAAATATTTTGAAAGTAGACAAAATTTATAAAATTTTAGAAATATAATAACTTTTTAGAAATATCATGAATTTTTTATTTATTGATATTTTTTGCTATGTGTTACTTTTTTTTACTTTGAGAATGTTTATGTTTTTATAATATACTGTATATTAATTTTTGTTTTGGTTTGATATATTTAGATGTAGTGTATGTGTTAATTGAACATCTGATTGTGTACGATGTTAATGGCATACAATGTGTTTACCAAAACGAACATTATTTATATAACCAATTATGTAAAAATGGTTTATTTGAATATTTGTTCATATTATAATTCTTGAGTTTCAAATAGTTTTTTTTTTTTTTTATAAAACTATTTGATGCTATAAGATACTGAATAATTTTGTTATTATATTTCTTATATTTTGTTCTCAAATGTTAACACATAATTATTTCTTGATATTAAAAATTAACAAGACAAACAATTTAAATAAGATTTAATCTGGTCAGGTTAGATCAGGTTATCGTGAATATTTCCATCTAGGTGCTTATGTCTTCGTCATGATTTGTTTGAAAATACTACGTAAATTTTCAGGTCCAAATGTCTTAATCTACAAATTTAGAACTATCTCATTGACAGAACTTAATAGAACTTAACAAGAACTTAAAGTTCTTAATTCATTAGTTTGGGCAGTAGATGATATTTTTTGTGGTATTCCTTTTTTCAAGTAGCATTATTTCTTTACATTTTTTATGATATTAAAAGATATAATTTACACCATGAATAAGAAAAGCAGTAAAAAAGTGTAAACTAAATATTTTTTTGGCATTTTTCAAATGATTATTGGTATATAGTAAAATGGTAGTCTTTTTTAGTCAACATTGCTGAATAAACACTTGAAATAGAAAACAAGGAACAACGGTGCCAAAAAAAGACTTATCAAATTATAAAGAGTAACTCATCAAAGCTTATTACCTCAAACCATAAACAAAATGAATATCCGACTATTTTCCCCACCACCTATTCCGTATAATTTTTACAACCAACAGTAATACAACGAAGAAGCTATTACCTAGATGCTTTGGTAATTTTTTTTTATGTTACAATTTTACTAATAATCTGTTCACTGTTCTCTCTGTTTATTATATATCAACCAAATAAATAATTAAAAGTTAAAAACACTTTTAAAGTAGAATATTGATTTTTAGTGTCACATAATTTTGAGAAATTATCCTCTAAAATTCAAAATGTATTTATTATTTTCATTTTTGGCAAACGTGTTTTCAAAACTACAGTTAGAAGTAACAATAGTCCTCACGTAACAAGAATAATATTTACTTCCATATCGTGCCAAAATGTTTTTATCAAATTATAAACCCAAACTAAAATAATCAGTAGCTCTAGATATTTAATTATATCATTTGTACTAACATCCAATACCTACATATTGTGGTAATATATATTTTTTTATTTATGAAGAACATTTCTCATTTGTTTATTAATATTACTTATATTGTTATATTTACTAAGATGTGAAAATTACTGTAAAAATTTCTTTACTTACTTTTTTTTAAATACAATATATATTCGAATACTACAAATAATTTAACAACAAGACAAAGTTTCACCATATTTGGCAAATTATAAAAAATATACAACTTTATAATATTTTCTCTTAAAAACGAGGAAAATAAAGTTTACATTTTATTCAATATTTTAAAATGCATTTTCCAAACTATCTGATAGGTCCTAAAATGTTCACTGCAAGCTAAAAACGTATATATATATATATTGTTTGTTCATTCAAATGAAATCAATATGTGGTCAAATATCCTTGGTGTCCATATTTGCATTGTAGATATTCAAACCCGCAAAGTAGCCAAGGGCTCGGTGTGAAGAGATTCTTTTGTTGTGTTCTCCTTTAAAACTAACCTAGAGAACAATTTATGTTTGCTTTTTTTATACCAAAAGTTTGAGTTCTTCGTGTTTAGAATAAATCTATTAATTATCGTAATAAGTGTTGTATTCACTGGACTTTATATTTGATTACTATTAATATGTTTAATTTTTCGCTAAATGTGACTATTTTAAATTCGTAGCCTGGAAAATCTTTTCGTTTTAAAAACATTGACATATTTCTTTATATTTACTTTCGTAGTTTTTAAAGTGACTAATCTCACCTTCAATTAAGTATTATGAGTTTTCATAAATCTTGAAGTTACGTTAGTTTAGTACACATTTAAAAATTTAACATTAAAATTACTATATTATTACGTTATAGTAATCTAATGTTAATCTTACGGTTCATTTTTTGGTAAAAATTAGGAGACAACGAATATGAAAAAACACCGGAAACAATGTTAAAATTTTGTATGGGCGCTTTTATTTGCTCATAGGTGATGACCAAAAAAACGGTTTTGCAAAATTGGCACAGGGCTCCACTCACACAACTTCAATTTCACATTATAACTCTAAAGGTAGAATATTTAGTTACTCTTAAAAATACTTTATTACCTATGAAATAAATTAAATCACGGGCGAAGCCGTGACTGTCAACAGATAGTACCTACAATAAGATTACATTTTATATTAACATAAAACTACGTATTAATATAACAATTTTTTTTATTTTATTTTAATTTGTTTAAGTATGATCATTATTTCTATTACTAAAATTGCATTAATAGACTGTATGTCATTGCAAAGTGATTCAGCTATATGGAAAAAAATATATAAAGTATCTTCATTGTTAGCGATGAAGTACACAATGACAATTCGATTGGTAGGGGATTTACTTTGGAGGATTACGTCGAAGTTAAACTTTGATCGGTTTACTTTAACTTCAGCTGAATTCATTAAAGTTATCCCTAAACCTTTAAGAGGCTTTAAAATCAAATAAATGATTATAATCTTCAAAATATAACTATATTAAATTGTAGTACAGTAACACAAATTTTGTATATAATTCCATATTGATCTTTTGCAATTTATTATTGTGTTGCTTAGATACTCCTATACAATACCATATAAAATTCGGAATGTTAATTGATAATTAAACAAGAATACCAAACATTAAATTATTCACCTAGTTTCTAATTATTTTCTGTGTTATTATTAGGAAGAGTGCTTCATTAAGTCCTAATTAAGATTTCATTAATATATGTCGCTTCACAATAATCCTGGGTATCCTCTCTTGCTGACCAGGTCAGGTCAAGGGGGCATTCATTGTGGGTTACTAATGACCTTTTTAAGCAGACATATTAATAAATATCGCTATTGCAATTATTTCTTTTATAATTCGTTTTTTAGTAAAATTACATGATTTATAAGTACCTGTCTGGGATGAAAGGTGTTTTATTAACCAAACAAAAGCCATAAGTGCAGAACATTGAAATTAGTTAATCTCAACTGGTACGTTATCGACTCAAATGCTTTTGTATATTGTTCCTTACGAATTAATCATCTGAACTTTGTCAGTAACAAAGCTTGACCTTATGTGAGCCACCGCAATCATCGCATTCACCCTCAGTCATATTCACCTAAAGTACACTCTGGAAGCGTCAGTGTTTTGGAATAAGTTTAAGAGATTTAATTATAAAGTTTAAAAGAAAGATAAAAAAAAAGGAAGAAAGATAAAAGATAAAAAATAAAAGAAAGATAAAAAATAAAGATAAAGTGTTTAGACATAGGATTTATAACACAGAAATTAAATTACAATTAAATGATTCATGATCATTCAAAGTAATATTTTTTTATATACTTTAAAGTTATTAAAAGAGAAGAAAATATAGTGTAGTGCAATTAAATGTATATGTTAAATTTTACTGACATACATTTCAGAGAGTACAAAACATTTAAAATTATAATTTTCAAAATAGCATAATTATTTTTAATGGACGTTATTATTATATTTGACTAAACATTTACTAGTTTAGTCAAGTACATGAACGCAGTAGTAAAACATACGTTCATTTGGCAGCTAAAAAACATATGTTTAAGACAACACCCACAACATGGATTCCTTTTATTACAAAAAGTAAATAAAAGGTATATTTCTTATAAATTGTTTTACTTAAATTATATTCCATTGCAGGCTCACAGCACAGTACTTTTAAGTACTTTTATATAGAGGATTAACGTATCCTGTCGAAATATATGTAGCTAAAATAAAGGACAACGTTATATTATTTCCTAGAAGGAAATAATCTCAAATATAGAGCAACGATAGGAAGTAAAGGAGGATAGGTATGTTTATGACGTAAGTGTACATTAAAAGTATACGGCGATAGACGCATGACTGCCGGCCACTGCCTCATATACTAAACTTTGATGACTTATCCTTTCTTATATTTTATTTTATTTAGAACTATTGTAATGAATAAAATAATAGTACAATTTATTACAAGATAAAATAACCTGTTTTTTTTTAATTTTTTATTTATTTTTTTATTGTTGTTATACATTATTTGATATTCCGCCTACACGTCTATATACAAAATCGGTTATAAAATAAATCAGTTTATTTTCGTAAGGATTTTAATATTGTTTAGTTTTTATTTAGTCAGTTGTAGATAGCTATCTATACTGGTTTTACTATATTTACATATTTCGCAGCTCTTTTTAAGTCTATATGATACTGTAATTATCATAAAATTTATTTTTTAACTCTTCGTTATCGAATTTATTAAGTAAAAAGACTTTTTGGTTTTTAGTTCCGTATAAATTAGTTAATATTAAGTTAGTTATTATTTCTCAGTCATAAGTACATCTTACTTTTTGTAATTATAATTCCAGTATAACTGAAGTTTAATCAACTAGGTCGAACATTGTAATTTTGTCTTGTAATTTTAATAAAAACACATCAATAAGTTTTATGTTTTTATAAAATGGTTGAAATATTTTATTATTTGAGAAAGCTTTACAGTTTAATCACACATTTTTCTACATTAATTCAACATAAAACATTTTGATTATGTTAATGCTAAGGTAAAAGAGACGAAAAGATTCAACACCAAACGATTGAATGATCGAACTTGAGAGAAGTAACTTACCGAAGCTTCTTAAACGTTATACAACGCACATAAAACTAATGATTACGGCGAGACAATGAAATGAATGTTATTTATAGTCTAACTTGTGTATTAGGAAAATATTTATTTCCGAAATTAAAGTTTATTATCAATATTTAATCGCTTTTTTAACAACAACAACAACAACAACAAAAGCTGTCTACTTCCCATGTATATATGGTTTGCCTTTGGACAAAGTGTAATAAATACATCATAGGGAATTATAAATAAATTACTTGATATATTAATGGCTTTATTTTAAAATACGTTGTACGCTTTTATTACACTTTACATACACTAATCAAATATAAACAATTATATACACTGTATATTATGTGTTTTTGACTAGAAGGATTATGTGTTGTAATATGTTTTTAAAGAAACTCCTATTTGTAAAGTATTGTTATTGTATTGTAAAGTATTGTATACGTTACAACTTCAGAAATTAAAATGATTCGTACAGTAAAGATTATCACAGCAATTGTGGTCGCAGGATGATCATACAACTTGTTCATGCCACAGTCACTTTGCAGTAACAATAACATTAGAAATGAAGGGCAGGTCACACACAAAGTGTATGTTGTGACAATCGTTGAGTTTTTTTTTTTTTTTTTTTTTTTTTTTTTTTTTGCCGTTGGCTTATTTTTGCTTGCTCCAGTATGAAATTGAGGTGCAAAAATTATGTTCTCCACAACCTTGCATTATATTTTTAAATAAGTACATATTTGAAGAGATTCTACATGAACTTGTTTAACAGAACATCAAAATCTAAGCAATGAGGTGAATCAAAGCATAATAATTTATGTTAATTATAAGTTCTAGATGATAAAAAATGACTAACAACGCCAAATAGTTTAATTTTCCTTATATATTCTTTATTTTCTGTTTGAACCCAAGTTCGTGTTTAATCTCTTCACATATATTTTTATTTAAAGATGTACTGCAAGGTTAAGGAGACACTAATTTTGCAACTCCATCTCATACTGGAGCATAGCAAAATAATCCAACGTTAAAAATATAAATAAAAAACTCAACTATTGTCACAGTATTTTGTGTGACCTGTCCTTCGATTCTTCTGTTATTGTTACTGAACTGTTACAATGACTTGTTACTGTAACTGAGATTAAAATGAAGGTTATGAGAGAATTTATTAAATACAGTAACAGTAATGTTTACATTAGAAGGAACAGATGGTACCTTAAATTGGATCAATTGGATTTAAATCAAGACAAAGAAATTTTTAATTTAATATATTGGTTCTATAATTGAACTTTTTCAAAGAATTATGTCTATTTATTATGGTTTCGGAACGCTAAAATATTGTTTTGAATATAAAAATTATATAATTTTTAAACAATGAATGTAGTCTAAAATAAATCAATTTCATTAATACTTTTAACGTTAAATGTAAATTTACATACAAGCTACATCCTTTATATCTTTTCATATAGAAATTAAACATAAAAATAAATTTAAAACAAACAACAATAATTTTTATCGCTTAATGTAAATTTTTCTTAGAAAATGACTATTCGCATTTTAAGTTTAAAAAAGTTGACTATGAAAAATAACTTGTAAATGCATAAATTAATTACTCTTCTATTATTTTCGTCCATCAATCAATATGTAGATGATAGTATCAGTTATAATATATAGCACCTCCCATAAAGATAAAATATTGAATTCAGGATAAAATTGTTAAAACAAATGTGTTTAAAACAATATCCAGTTCATTAAGAAAATATCATAAGAAATATATTTCATGAAATACAAAACAAATTTATCTTTGCAATTATTTAAACCCTGCTTTAAGCCACTAAAGTTTTAGATTGAAAGATCTTGATAGCGCACTGCATAACGTATGATGTGACATGAACTCTGCCCCAACTTTAAATGTTATCGTACTATCATAGAGATTAACAGATCTCTAAAGCTACTTTGATACTCCGGATGGATTTATTTATTAATGGAAATGAGAAATTCCTCTAGATGTCATTAGGAACATTTACATTAATATTTTATAATTGAAGAAATTAGTGAAATCAATATAACTACTTTTAAACTAACATTTTGTATAACAAAAGTATATACTAAAAACTTAAAAAAAAAATGTTGAGAACATTAATTATGTTTAGAATTAATCAAATTTACTATGCTTAACTCAACTTTAAGATATACTATCTGAAAAAAATATGAAACCTCACTTAAATGGTGCAAAAATTTTAATGCATAGGTTTTTAATTAAAAAATATCGGAGTTCTTTTATTTTACACAGAAATGTAGGCCTATACTTTCCATTTAAATATAACTTTTGTTATAATGGTAATACAATTTTGCAGAGCTTTACGGAGAGTATATGTCTCTAGGCCAATGCATAGTAACCATAATCGGATTACCTAATAATATTACCTTCTACATATATAAAAATGTTGCAGACAATGTAGTTATTAGTTTTTCTTTTTATTTAAGTTTAAAACATTATAATTTTAATCTTAAAATGAAAAAAAAATTCCATTAAACCAGTCAATGAACAGAATGATTGAAACGCCACTGACCATTATATTATTGTTAGTCTATGGAAACTATGTCTATGTTACATAAATAAACAAAACATCAGAGAGAGGTAATTTAATTCTATCAATGATACTTAGGTTTCGATAAAACGTCATCCAACAACCAAGGTAGGTTATTCTGATTACATGCTATTGAGCCAGAATCCAGTATTGATTGAGTATAGGTGAAAATTGTATTCGTATACTACGATTGAAAATCAGTTTTACAAATTGAATTATAAGAGGATTATAAAACGGTTTATCATTTCATTATGGGTAGTATTTTGTGGTCTACATCATCATTTAAATTTCAAAATACATTTTAAAACATTTTTTATTAAAGAATGATTGCCATCACCCTCCCCCCCCTCCCCAATTCCACATTTTGCATAAATCTACCATTCCCGGCTGTGGTATTTTAACAAAACCAAACAATAATTAGTTCTGTTAAATTAACTCTTTTTAGGGCTTTTATATATCTATATAACAAATAAAGCTTCCATGATTTTATAAAACAACAAAACCTAAATGATCTGTGACTTTTTAGTCAGAATGTATATTCTGTAACAAAAATCGTTTACTGATTAAAATTATTATTTGCATCACAGTTAAGTATTATTTCTAACGTGGTTACATGTTAATATTCGACTTATCAATTCCCAGAACTTCATAACGACACATCCTTGCGCTTCGAGTAATGGTCTTTTTAATGAGGTATTCCTTAGCAAATAAAGATATTCACTGTAATGTGCGGTAATAAAAAGAGTTATATTTATATTATTTTAACGCTTAATGTAGAGTTTCAATTAGGATTAGAATTACATAATAGGAAAAAGTTTTATTGTGTTTTGCATGCTATTCCGTGATGTTAAAAAGTTTTTAGTATATTATTTTAAGTTTCTTTTACAAAACAAAACATTTTAGCACTCTTGTCACACAATCTTTGCCCGAAAGGAATATCGAAGTGTTTTTAAGGAAAGATAGCTTGCCAGATAATCCGATTAACATTGAAATTGGTTAAATAAAATATAACCATTGTTTAAAATTCGCTCAAAGTAAATATAAAAGAGCACGAAAGAGAGGCCATTAGTAGAACATAAATGCCGGATTAAAGCTGTATGTTACAAAACAGTCCCCGGAGGCCACAATAAAGCAGTTATGAACTTGTGTTTTTACACTACACTGATCCCTTTTGTACGATTAACGTACAAGCATATATCTCTTATATTCCATTTATGCATGCCAGTGTTTGTTGGTTTAATAATTGTTTTTACAATATACAGTTTTTGTAAAATACATTTAATTTTTGGTTGTAGTACCAGGGACCGAGCATTGGCTAGGTGAATTTTCAAGACGAGCTTATACGCCTCACTCGCTAGGTCTAGCTCAACTTTACTTGAGTATAGATTTGTTAAACCACGTGTTGAAACATAACAAGTCGGTTTATTTCTAAAGTTCAATTTTGTCAAATGTAAAATGTATTTAAATATTCTAATAAAAATTCATACACAGAAGGTCATAATATTTTAGAACGTTACTTTTGATGTTTTTAGGCTTTCGAAACGAAAAATATTAGTGCAATTTCAAATATCTAATTAGATTGAAAATACATACATTACAATTAAAGGAACAATATGTTTTCATTGTTCAAGTTTAAGAGATAAAATATTCATAAATATTCTCAAATCTAGTTAAACTCTACAAAATGATTCCTTCTTTTTTTAATGGACTCTAATGGAAAATATTTTAATAATTATTGTTGTTCTCAATTATAAAAGTTTCAAAGTGTAAATCAATGTTAAAATTTAATGAGAACACTCCATAAGGTATATAAGAACATGGAAACAGCTGAAACAATTCAAATTATTCTAGCGGAATGCGGAACTTCCTTGAAATAACGAACAGATGGCTATAAAGTGAGTACGTGCCAGTGCTAGGGACTGTAGCATGTAGCTGTGTTGCAGTGCTGACAGAGACGCCACCGCCGCCGCCGCTGCTGATATTAACGATCATTATACAACTTGGAATGCTGATTTCTCTCCTTCTATTTTGAGCATTAAATTTTGTACCAAGATATACAGGGCGAATTTCTTAAAGTGACCCAATAGCTAAACTTTTTTATTCTATATCTGACAGTATACTTCTTAAGGGGGACCCCCTTTACTTTTTTATTTCGCTTTCAGGTATGTTCACACTTCAAAATTCACCCACCATTCACCATTTAAGGTATGTTCACTTTTCAAAATTTCAATATGATTTAAAATGGTGGCCATTTTAAAATTTCTTATAGAACACCCTACATTTTATGGTATTTTGAAATTTCCATGTTATTTTAAGACTTTTTTATTCCTTGCTATTTTTCTCTAAACCTCACGGTTAGGGAGCTAGAGGCAATTAAAGTTCATTTTTAGTTCGTTAAGAATAACATGGGGCAAATTTTATCCTCCCACTACTCCGAAACCATTAATTGAAATAAAAAAGTACTCTAGAATAAAAATGTCTTAAATTGATGTTTAAAGAACATTTAAATCATAAAAATTATCATTTAAAAATCAAATAACTTCTTTCCAATATGGCGGTCAAAAATTAAAATTTTAAAAATAATTGATGTTATTATGAAAAAAAACTTTTTAAAACATCAGTTTAAGACATTTTTATTCTTGAGTATTTTTAATTTTAATCAATGGTTTTGGAGTTATGGGCGGATAAAGTTTGCCCTATGCTATTCTTATGGAACTAAAATTAAACTTTAATTGCCTCTAGCTCCCAAACCGTTAGATTTAGAGAAAAATTCCAAAGAATAAAAATGTCTTAAAATGACATGGAAAAAAAACATAAAATGTAGGTCGTTCTATAAGAAATTTTTAAGTTGGCCGCCATATTGGAAAAATGAAGGGAAATTTTGAAAAGTTAAATACATACCTGATCTACATTGTTTGTAATATTAATGCTCTTTTATCTTAACATTGTTTATAGAACAAAAATAATTGATTTTGAATTATTTAATATAAAAATATTCCATCGAAGAATGTATTTTTGTTGCGTCATTTTTTAATGTTTATTGTCATTGATATGTCAATTATTGATAATCGCTTTAACAAAACCTATTACACAAAACTTTTACTTTATTTTTAATCATAGTCTATGTTTAGTCAACATGTCTGCATCAAATACCTTTCGGTTTAAACATTAAAATGGTTTTGTCGTTTGTATTAATCAGTTAAGTTATGAAGTTCTATATACCCTATGATAATATTTAGATAAAATGAATACCACCAACATGACTTCTCTAGTCATAAAATAACTATAAAAAAGTTTTCACTCAGCATAATTCATTCACTTGAAAATTCTATGTAATTTTATTCTTCAATATGACTTTGAATGAACTATTATAATAAAGTATTATAAATGTACGTTAAAGACTTATATTCACACGAACGAAAAATAAAAGTAAATTGTAAACACTAAAACGTGTACGAAGACATATATTTGTGAACTATTAATATAAAGTATTTCAAGGTATGTTAAAGACTTATATTTACTAGAACAGAAAATAAAAAATAAATGTTTCAAAACCATATTCTACCTTTAATTTTATTAAATATTATGGTATTTAAATGTACATTGTTAAATTGAGTAAGAATCACAGATGAAATAATAGTATTTAATAATAGGACATTTTGTAATTCTTAGCAATAATTTTCAAAATTTAGAATTATTGCGGATTGAGCTTTGCTATACTCCTACTAATTTAGAAAGTAAGAATTCACATCCATGTTTGGTTATAACATCGTTTGAGGTTGACGTGACACAAAAATGAATCGACAGCAAACAGTGACTTTGCGGGCTAATAATATGGCGTAAAACTTGTGTTTTGTGAGCAGTATAATGAAAACCGCCTTATCTGTAGCTTAAAAACATTTTAAGCTATTTATGTTGCACAAAATACTATGATACATATTAACTGTAAAATATAAATTGCGAAGTAGTCAGATGACTGTGTAGTATTTTAGGCGAGAAGGTGACATTTATGAATTTCGAAGAGGGAGACAAATGAAATAAAACTCTCCATGTCATATTTTACGATGAGACCGTAACATTATAAGCTTAGTGCAGAATGAAGTTTAATATTTGCAGTAACTGTGCTGTTTTGTGTCCGCAATATAAAGGGCAATATCCAACAATTCGTTTCTTTGCCTCCCTCACTGTTGGGGAATTTACAATATTGTTCCGCTGTGACATAATATTAGTTTAAATATATGTTTGTTTTTATATAACCCATACTTCATGTTAATATAGTATCCTATACTTTAATAAGAGGAATTTCTGAAGGGATGTGTGTTCCACGATCTCAAAATCTAGCTGTTAGAATTTGCTTAAACTTTCCATTTAAGAGTGTTTTGGCACAAAAATAATTTTAGAAACATCCTCAATCCCATAAAAAATCGAATTTGGTCTAAATATAAGTTTTAAAATCGTAATTTTTTTACATTGGTCTAATGGGTTGCTGTTTGCAACGAAATAACAACTAAAAGTAAACAAAAATAAAGGAACCTTAATTTGAAGCAGTTTTTTAACAGCTGTTATCTGTGAAGAGTCTGGTGTAGATTTGATAGCTTGATTGCCATGTGACACTATAACAAAATTGAATTAAAATCAACGGGCAAGGCTCGGTTAACCTGGTACTATGTATTTAAATAGTAAAAAAAACCTCTGGTCTTATCATAAACTCCATTTATTTAGAAATTGTTTTTGGTATAATTGCCTAGCAAACCGTTATTGATTTCATTATTGTAAAATCTTTTTTTATAGTCAAATAAAAACGTTATCTCTCTAAGGTTAATCTTACTGAAATAATAATACGAGAGCTAACCTTAGGTTGTAAGAAATTAAATATTTGTAACTAATTAATTTTTAGTTTTCAGATTATGAGCATTCTATAGAACAATAATTGACTAAAATTAATTCGTATTTTAAGTATTCAACATGTTTATGTAATTAATATATTAGAACATTATAAAACACTTTTTTATAAAGTCATATTATATAATGTTATATTAAAATCATTGTTATAAAAAATTTAACAATACTAGTATTATTAAATATTATTGATTTTCCTATATCTTAATAAACGAATCTATGAAGTACGTTTTTTTCAATACAGATGTAGCGGTAGTGTATAGGATTTTCATTAATGCATTATAGTCTTTAAACAAACCCATATCAAATCAGATGGTGCAGATAGGATCAGTGGAGCCAGACTGAACTTGCATAACTTCAACCAACCACACGAACTTTGAGGTATGAACATATGCGGTGTCATGATCCTGTTTTAACTTTAGAAACAAGATTACTTATCGTGTTTAAATTTTATGCAAATCACATATAGGATAATTTCACCTTTAAAATTTAACATAACTTTTTTACTTTGAATTCTTTATATGATAAAATAAGTATATGTTTCCTTGAATAATGAAAATAAGATATACAATATCATTTTTATATTTACTAAGAACTCAAATTTTATGTGTAACATAATTATTTCATACAAAGTTTATTGAATTTTTAGAGAGAAAAGAATAACATTAGCTTCCAAAAAATATGATGTTCTAAAGCAATCTACTTATTCATCACTGAAACTAAGTATTTATCATTAAACACTAGTATCCATAATTGTAAACAAAATAAAATCATCTTCAAAAAAATAGTTAACTAAGAATACATTTTTTCTGACTAAACGTTTAGAATATTATAATAAGTGTTTATATTTTTTACTCAATTGAATACTATTACAAATCAACATAACGTATAACATTCTTAAAATATTGCTTGGAAATAGTTTAATCATTAATAGTATGAATATTTTTAAAATTTAGAATTTTAATTAAGTTTAGGTGCTGAATTAAGTTTTGTGAATAATGCTTTTTCGCTGCCAAACCTTACTACTTACCTCAAACTTTTGTTGCTCAATATAAATGACACCAAATGATTAATCAACCCAATCCAAACCGTGCACATCTATCTAAAAGGCACAAAACGCAGGGTAAGATAAAAATCAAAATCGATGAGCTTAATTTTTGTTAGGACGTTTCAAAATCTCCGATATTCTGTACTGCAATAACTTTCAGCTCCACAAATAATCGAGAGAACTCTACCCCGATCATCCGCAGACAAGGGCAGTAGTTTTTATGACTGCAATATCCAGCTTTAATTTTCAGTTCCGGATCACGTAAAAGTTGTGCATCACTCGCTACCCCCCCCCCCCCCCTCACCCTCTCACACCACACACAATACTCAACCGGAAATAATTGTTAGGATTTTAAATATGAAAATAAAAGTTCCAGCTTTGCCATAAACTAATAAAACTTGGATTTGTCTTAATTGTTTTAAATATTTGTCCCTTGGTCTTATAACATAAGATAGATACCACGAAAATTATTTATTCCCCTTATTAGTGACTAGAAAGTGTTTTTTTGGAATTTTTTTAAGTGAAAACGTACATACTTCCAAATTTGACTTATGGTTATTTATATTCTGTACCGTTTATGTTATATAGCTGTGTGAATACATTTATAATAAAACTGGATAGTTACTTGTAAAAAAGCCCCAAATTTAGGTTTATTTTTAAAGAAATCTTTGTTTTACTCAAATGTTTTGTTAGTTGAATCCTTTGTGTTCATTTGGATTAAAATTGATATAACTCAAAATATACTATTGTACTTTGTAAAATATTTAACCTTTTACTCTAGATATATTGAGCTAAAAATTTAGATATATTTATAAATGTATCTTTCATAGGTAAAATATCTGAATCATTTTATAAAGAAAAAATCTATTCTTTTAATTCGATTTGATTGGTTTGGATCACTAAATTAACTTGATTCTACCGCAATCATTATAGTAGCCTGTATGCCATTTCAAGTTATGTAAAAATCCTGGAAAAACCTTTTAGAGTAATAACGCTTAAGAAATCAACGGAACTTCGTTCAAAAACGTTGTTTTTAATTATTTTCGCTATTATAATAAAAAAATTGCTATTTTATTTAATTTATTTTATTTTTTATTTTGATTAGCATGCTTTTTATCAGAAAACAAAAATTGTACAGGACATTCATTTTTACAATGGTAAAAATAATCGACTCTAGTTAGTAGCAAATCCCTTTAAAAGGGCCTTACCTCAGCAAGGAAAGCCTTGAACTGTTAGGGGAGAGCGGGGAAAGACGGGCTTTAGGCCAAGACGAGGACATATTTTTTGCTCCGGTAGATGTAGCAGTCTAGAGACAAATAGTTTACTATTGGTTTACTAATAGCGTTTACTAATTAAATTAAGTTTACTAATAGCGATTAATGGGCTTTCGCCATGTGAGTGTCTGACAGTGCCACCAGCCATTTTAAGGAGCCAGGTAAGCAGCGTTCGGAGAGTATGGATCTAAATGTGTTTTTATGCTGCGACGATCTAATTTTCTGTCAGACTTGAACTGAAAAGGTAAGACAAATTTTATCTGGTATTATTGATTATTATTATTGAGCAAGGTACTTTTTTAGGAATATGTAAATACATACTATAACCTAGAGGAATATATCCTAGTGGTATAAAAACAATATAACCTAAAACTTGTCTTTGTAAGCAAGACAGAGTACTAAGAAGGAGGGCAAGATGGGTGTACATTTAAGGTGCTTTTTTTATCTTAGTTCAATTTAAATGTTGTTAACTTTGTAATTTGGTACAAAAATTATTAATTTAACAATATTAACAAAACTCAATTTAAAATACTCATATTTGTACTTATTGAGTTATTTGTGGGAAGTTCTGGGTTAATCTTTGACTATCATCAACTATGTTTCATTAATTTTTAAGGTAAATTCAACATTATTTAGTGTTGATACAGTGCCTATTTATAGATATAAAGAATATATTTTTTTAATATGAATATAACTTTTCATTTATTAAGTAAACTATTTTCCTTATAGTATTGAGCTACCCTACTTTGCCCCACCATCCTCCATCATTTCGCCCTCACTATATGGCAAGAAACTATATGATTGGTAAACCTTGAAAAAAATTTGATCATTAATACTTTATTTTTTTTAAATTTTTAGATTTACTCTATATATATAATGCAGTTTTATTTGAAATATGTCTTGTGTGGTATGTTTATTGAGGATTTTATAAGCAACACGAAAATTGAGTGCTCAAGTACCTCATATTGCGACACCTCAACGTTCCCTTTTTTTAGGGAGAGGCGGAAAAAATGCATTACGCACACAGGTTGGCCAGACTGTAGTGTGGGGCTCCCCTAAAAAGGGGTTTACCCAAAAAAAAAAATTTAATCTACTCTTAAGAATTCTAACCTGGAATTGTTTATCACATTACATAAAATCACATTACTAGGCCTAAATGTGGCTTACGCCTGTGGAGCTCGCTCCTTATTCAGCCGCTCGATCAAGGGATCTGGGCCACTTCGCGGTCCAGATCGGTTTTCTTTTTTAGAAGGATGCCCCGGACAAACTGTGATAACAATCCCAGTTACCCTCATCCTCCAAGATCTTTTGGCACACCGAGTCCACCGAAAATGCAACAAAAATTTGTGTGGCCTCCAGGCGGGACCCTTCCCAACGGGGGCAGAGGAAGAAGGTGTGTTCCACATCGTCGGGAACGCCCGGGCAATAAATGTAGTCCGGTGAACCGGTCTTGCCCATCCGGTTCATTTATCACCAAAAATAACGGTGACCTGTCAAGAATTGGGTCATATAGTAGTCCACCTCCCCATGCCGCCGTTCCACCCATGGTTGGACCTGCTTGATAAGTCGCGCAGTCCATCGTCCTCGGGTGTCGTGCTCCCATCTGTGTTGCCACTGCCGGAAGGTTCGGGAGCGCTCTTCTGTTCTTGCCGTGTCCTTGCCAATCTCGCCATGTCTCTGATAAATCGCCTTCTTCTCTCCTACCAAGAGCTTGACAGGGATGACTCCGGCGACCACCAGAACGGCAGGCTCGGACACTGTCCGGTAGGCGGAACACACCCGGAGCGCCGCTTGACGCTGAACCCGTGCGAGTCGCATCCTGCGTAACTCTTTATCGAGAGCGTCTGTCCACATCTCTGCTCCATAAAGAATCACGGACTGGACCGTGGACATCAGCAGACGTCTTCTACTGGATCGGGAACCCCCGACATTGGACATCAGCCTACTAAGGTAAGTGACTACCTTAGCGGCCTTGTCCACCGTACGGAATATCTGACCCCTCCAGCTTAACTTGGTGTCCACCATAACCTCAAGCTATATTAACTAACAATGTTTGATCATAATATTGAGTTTTATATAATTGGATTTCACCTTCAGAATATATGTCAATAAACCAGAGTTATCAGCTCCTTAAATTAAATGTGAAAAAATTAATATTTTACAAAAACTAATAAAAAAGTGGGATTTAAAACAGTCGTTTTTGTAATGCAGTAGTAACCCATTGAAAAATTCAGCAAAACTTCTAAGAAATTGGAGATTTGTTTCCATAAATTAGATGACAGAGTCATTGTTTCATAAACATCACAGTTTAAATAGTTGAAATTGCCAAAGATTTTGAAATAATTTAAATAAAATTTATGGATATATATCGGTATCTAATTAAACTCTTTAAAAGACTAATTAAAATCTTTTGTTTGAAATATTTTTCTTTTCATAAACTCAATCACCTTTTATCACAGCTGTTCAACGTATTCAATATAGGTATCACCGCAAGAAATTCCTAATCCAATTATATTTTATTTTACACAATATAAAAATTTTAATTGTTCATTCTAAATTATACTTGTAATTGTTAATAGCTTCTTAATGTCGATAGTGCAGTCCTATGATTCGCTGATCTGATGAACGAGATAAGATCAATACAAAAAACCAATTCTTGTAGAAGTGAATTTTTATTTTAAAACACCTAAATACTGTATAATATTTATAATAATGTCTAAAGGGTGTATAGATATCATCAATGAAAAATATATCATGTGATGGATGAATGTTTTATAATTTAATTTAACTTGAAAATATTAACAGATTTGATGAAATTTATTGTTATTTATCTGAAAAACTTTCTAATTCACAATTAGATAAACGCAATGTAAAAGCAACAATTTAATTTTTTAGAGTATACTGCCAGCTTATTATTCGGTTAAAAAATTAAACTAGATAATACAATACTCTTTTCTTTTATCAGAACACTCCTATTTAATCCTTTTTCCATATATTGAATTGATCCCCTTTCAGAGAAGGGGTTTTGAAAAGGCTTTGTGCTTCGAGGGAAATGTGTGTATGAGGATTATTTTATGAAATTTAGTATAAAGCTTTTGCAATATAAAGGTTTATCTATATTGAAATTTAATCACAAATTTTTTTCAATTATTTTACAGTATACAAAAGTCCTTCATGTAGGCATCAACGTTGAGATTTAGTTTAGACTCAAATTACCTCCTTTGTGCCATTTTCCTTGTAAGTACTATTATCAAATTAGTCGAAATATTTAAATAACTTTATTTCGACAAAAATTTACAAATTAAATGCCATTCACACTTACAACTCCCCAAATATATTCAGCTAATTAATGAAAATTGAACTTATATCCATAATGATACTGTAAAATGTTTAACATGTCACAATTACATAACCTTTTAAGGAGTTGTACATGAACAATTATATAGCACCGTATAAAAATTGTTATTATTTCATTTTATTTTAGCCTCTAGTCCTAACTATACACTATTCTTAATAATAATTTATCAAACTTTATAATTAAATATTTTGAAGATGTAAAATATCAATAGGTACCTTAAAGGTATATCAAATCACCTCCACTGAATTTATTTAAAAAAAGTTTTACCTGCTACCATAATCATAAATTACTATATGACTTTTCATTGTAGGCGAATAGTATAAATAAACTTTGACTATTGTAATAACGCATACTTAGTCAATCATAATGAAACTAATCAATTATTTAAACATTTTTTCTGTAAAAAACTAATTGTTAATTATTTTTGAGTTTTCATTTATATATTTATTACACTTTGAAATGTCCTTTGATCTGTGGAAGGAAGAATTTTGACCACACCACAGAAATGGCAAAGGGTTCAGTGTGAAATGTTTCTATTGTTGTGGTATCCTTTGGCGTAAGCTAAGGAAAGTGGTATTTTCACTGTTGTGGTATTGCGTTCATTACAATACAATACCAATACAACTTTAGTTACATTTTATGGACAGTTACAAATATAAAATATTCACTCTAATAACTTCCTCTCTAATTTAAGGAAAAAGTGATTTTCAGCCATTACTCAGTAATCTTTATTTGCCTGTTATCTTAGTTATCTTAAAATTGTTTTATATTTATGATTAAACGTAATTTCAACTGATGAGTGATATTTGCAATATGGACTTTTAGATTTTGATGTTAACAAAAAAGAAATAATTAATAAAACTTTTTTATGTAGAAAAACATCGCAGAAACATAAAATAAAATATTTTATATTTGTTATAATAAGAAAAAAATATTTTCATTTATATTTATAAATTTATGAAAATAAACAAATGTAAAATATTTTAGAAGTATCATGATTTTTTTTTTATTTATTGGTATTTTGTATTTGTTTCTTTGAGAATTTTTATGTTTTAATAATATAATGTATATTGATTTTTGTTTTGGTTTGATATATATAGATGTAGTGTATGCGTTGATTCCAAATCTAATTGTATACAATGTTGAAGGCATACAATGTGTTTACCAAAACGAACATTAGGCCTAATTATTTAACCAATTATGTACAAAATAGTTTATTAGAATATTTGTTCATGTAATAATTCTTGATCTTCAAATTGGTTTTCAAATAAAACTATCTGATACCATAAGTTAAAACACATAATTTTTTAATAGTAAACATTAACAAACCATCAACAATTTAAATGAGATTAAATCTGGTCAGGTTAGATTAGGTTACGATGAATATTTCCATCCAGGTGCTGTTATCTTTGATATCATTTGTAAAAAAATACTACGTATGATTTTCAGGTGCAAATGTCGTAATCTTCAAATTTAGACAGAACTATCTCATTGGCAGAGCTTCTTTTAAGATTATAAACATATGGAGTTCTTCATTGATTAGGTTAGGCAGTAGATGATAATTTTGTGGTATTGTTTTTTAGATGAGAGAACGAGGATAACGCAATCAATTTATATTCATCTTCAGGGTGTTTCCCAACAACCTGAAATGTTTTTTGTATTTGTTCCTGAGGTCCAGACAATAAAAAATATCGTATAAAAACATTTGCTCTAAAATGCTTATTTAAGCCCCTTGCCGCCATTTTGGTTTTACACATAATAATTTTTATTTCCGTGAAGGATCGTTGTATTTGTAAGTTCATATTTTTTGATTTAAACCTTTATGACATACCATAATGTCCATTTTCAAGAATTTTGTTTTATGTTTATTTTCAAGATTGCGGCCGTTTTCGATTTTTAAATTAAAATATCTTACAACCGTTAAATTTTATCAAAATTTTACTATTTATAAAAACGTTTACAAGTAACATTATCTAACTAATGATACCAATTTAGTAAGGATCGGACAAAACCTTACGGAGTTGTTGTGATACTAAAATAACCTAAATTTCTGCGAATCATAATGGAAAATCAATGTTTTTCTGAAGAAAATACTCAATAACTCCGTTATTTGTTGTTTGATCCTTAAAACTTTCCTAATATTGGTTAAATAATTTTATTTATAAACTTTTTTTAAGATCTTGATAAAATTTATTGGTTTTGAGATATTTAAATCGATTTTGAAAATACTCATCGGAAAAACATTTTTTCTGGAAATTGAAAATTGTCTCATGAAAGTTATCAATATGACCTTAATACGACCATCCATTACGGAAATAAAAATTGTTATGTGTAAAAACAAACAAATGGTGGCTAGGGGCTTAGAAATTTTAGGACTAATGTTTATACGTGGTTCTTTATTGTCTCGACCTAAGGAAAAATATAAAAAATATTTGCAGGTTGTTCAGACACACCCTGTATAATAGCTTGCCCTGATGTAACCACACAAAACCAGCTACGCAACATCCCCTCTCGATTGATCCTAACATCCAATACTTTCATATTGTGGTAATATTTTTTTATTTATGAAGAACATTTCTCATTTTTTATGAATATAACTTAAATTGTTATATTTACAAAAGTGTGAAAAGTACTGTAAACGTTTTTTTACTTACTTTCATTAAATACAATATATATTCTAATACTTCGAATAATAATTTATCAATATCATAACAAACTAATTGTTGCCGTTTTTGACAAAGATTGAAAAAAAACAACTTTACAATATTTCTTCTTTATTATTATGTAGTTATACAAAATGATAAATGTTAAAACTTAATCATTTAAAATTCACTGCTAATAAAGTTTACATTTTATTATACTTAGGCTACATTTTAAAATACATTTTCCAAACTATCTGATATTTCCCAAAATGTTTACTGCAAGCTGAAAACCTATAAATATATTGTTTGTTTATTCAAATGGAATCAATATGTGGTCAAATATCCTGGTGTCCATATTTGCATTGTAGATATTCAGACCCGCAAAGTAGCCAAGGGTTGGGTGTGAAGCGATTCTTTGTTGTGTTCTCCTTTGAAACTCAACCTAGAGAACAATTTATCTTTGCTTACTTTATACCAAAATGTTGAGTATTACGTGTTTAGAATAAACCTCTTGTTTATCGTAATAAGTGATGGATTCACTGGACCACATACATTTTATCGCTATTAATATGTTTAATTTTTCGCAAAATGTGACTATTTTCGATTCGTAGCCTGGAAATTCTTTTCATTTTAAAAGCATTGACCTATTTCTTTATTTCTACTTTTGTTTTTTCCGTTTTATTTAAAAATGACGAATCTCACCTTCAATTAAGTATTATTATTTTTCAGAAATATTGAAGTTTCGTTAGTACACATTTGAAAAGTTTTCCATTAAAATGTCTATCTAATGTTATTCTTACGGCCCATTTATAGTAAAAATCAAGGAAACAATGAATCTGAAAAACCATCGAAAACAGTGTTAAAAATTGGTTTGGGTGTTCTTCTTTGCTCATAAGTGCTCACCCAAGAAACGGTTTTACAAAATTCCTTCAGGGCTCCGCCGGCGGAGTTTCCTATGCTCCGAATACAAAAAATTCAGTATTTGATTATAACTCTTAAGGTAGAATATCTTAAGGTAGTCTCTTTAAAAATACTTCATTGCCTATAAAATAAATTAAATCACGAACGAAGCTGTTACTAGCAACAGATAGTACTTGTAATTGGATTTTATACAAACAAAAAACACTATGTTAATATAAAAGAATAATTTTATTTAATTTTGTTTTAGTATGATTATTATTTCTATTACTAAAATTGCATTAATTGACTGTATGTCATTGCAAAGTTATTCAGCTATATGGCGAATCATAAATAAAGTATCATCATTGTTAGCGATGAAGTACACAATGACAATTCGATTGGTAGGGGATTTACTTTGGAGGATTACGTCGAAGTTAAACTTTGATCGGTTTACTTTAACTTCAGCTGAATTCATTAAAGTTATTAGTCCAGGCAATCGGTACTTTAACGTGGAAAAAATTATAGTATGGAGTTTTTCTGCTGTTTTATATGTTTTTTGGGGTGCTGAATCCGAATCTGAAGTTTGCACCAAGATATTCCTTGTGCTTCTCGAGATATCTGCAAAAAACATTGAAATTTTGGCACTTTTTTTAGTATTTTGCTTATAACTCCGAAACGATGCATTTTTTCGAAATTTATGTCCTTAACAAAAATAAAGTAGAGAAAATTTCCAACACAATGCATACATAAAGTTTGTTGTTACGACCAACCATTATGAAACTATAGCTATTTGAAAACTGGCTAATTTTTGGTACTTTTAAGAAAAATACTGTTATTCAATATTACATCACATTTAAACAATTATTTGCACATGTTTTGCCATAACACTATATATGTATGGAAAGAGCGTTAAATTTACTATAGATTACATATATTATCGTTAGTTTGTAAGTGGTTAAGTGTTCATAAGACTGCTTATAATAGTTTATCTACAGTCACAATTCTAAGGTTGGCAAGACCATAATCTTTAATTACTAGTTATGTCTCTCACTGGCAATGTCAGATTACTTTTGGAATGAGAATTATATATTTTGTGTACATTGTTGAAAATATGCCTAAAAATCAATACTAAATAACACGCGTCACAGCAGACCTGCATGCTCAGCGAATTTGGAATTTGATTTAACTAATAATTTTTTGTCATAACAATCCTGTTGTACTCATGGGTAGGCCTATGTAGGTTTTCTGAACTAAGAGTGTGTTATAGAAGTATTTCATTGTATAAAAATACAGTTTTAAAGTAATATTTTTATTTTCCTTAGACATACATGATAATTTTAGTGAATTTAGTTTAACAAGAAGTACATTCAGAACTTCAAAAAGAAATGTAACAGCTGTTTATGTACTGCATATTAAATGTCAATAAAGTTTATTCTGATATTTAAATTTACTAATATTTCACCGAGCAACGCTCGGTCCTCCTGGTACTTAAAATGAAGTAGAGTGCACCCGATGCCCGCCAAGTTGAAATTAAAATAATTTTACTACAGCAAAAAAAAAAAAAAAAAAAAAACTGTTCAATACTCTTATAAGAATGAAACATACATCAATTTATTGAGAATTTAATGTAGATTTAAAATACATATATAGTAATTATAATCTTCCATAAATACAATAGCCAGATTGAATTAAAATGAGGTAGAGTGCACCCGACGCCCGCCAAGTAAAAATTAAAATAATTTTATTACAGCAAAATAAACTGTTCAATACTCTTATAACAATATGAAACATACATCAATTTATTAAGAATTTAATGTAGATTTAAAATACATATATAGTAATTATAATCTTCCATAAATACAATAGCCAGATTGAATTAAAATGAGGTAGAGTGCACCCGACGCCCGCCAAGTAAAAATTAAAATAATTTTATTACAGCAAAATAAACTGTTCAATACTCTTATAACAATATGAAACATACATCAATTTATTAAGAATTTAATGAAGATTTAAAATACATATATAGTAATTATAATCTTCCATAAATACAATAGCCAGATTGAATTAAAATGAGGTAGAGTGCACCCGACGCCCGCCAAGTAAAAATTAAAATAATTTTATTACAGCAAAATTAACTATTCAATACAAATATAACAATATGAAAACTATATCAATTTATTCTGAATTTAATGTGGATTAAAATACATATATAATAATTATAATCTTTCATATATAATCTAACAAAATCTTAATAAAATGAGGGAACGTGTTTACTTAACAGCTAAAAAAAGTAAAAATAATTTTGCTAATGTAAACTAAAACCTTTTAAACCTCTTATAACAATATAAAACTCGTATTACTTTGTGTTTGTTTTTACTAATAGTAAAAAATATATATGTTTGTAGTATAACTGACCTTATAAATTGACAAAAAACGAGTTAAAAAAATGTAGTGCACACAAAATGACTTGTAAAAAGAATACAAATTGTTTTGTAAAGACTAAATAAACAGTTAAAACAAAAAAAACAATGTGAAACCTACATTATTTTATTCTATAATTAAAGCAGATTATACTAATATATATATATATATATATATATATATATATATATATATATATATATATAATATTTGTTTACGAATAGATTAGTAGAGACTGTTTTAAAAAGAGATAATGCAAAAGATAAGAACTTTTAATGAAAATACCATTTATTTTGCTAGAGCGAAATAACTATTCTGCACTCGTACCACTATATGAAATGTATATATATTAGTTTAATGTTTATTGCAGATTAGTATGATATATGCCATATATTTATGATGTTACTGGTATACTCCTGGTCCTTCGAACCTACATATCCATGCTTACTACAGTATTGTTATGACAAAAAATTATTAGTTAAATTAAATTCCAAATTCGCTGAGCATGCAGGTCTGCTGTGACGGGTGTTATTTAGTATTGATTTTTAGGCATATTTTCAACAATGTACACAAAATATATAATTCTCATTCCAAAAGTAATCTGACATTGCCAGTGAGAGACATAACTAGTATTTAAAGATTATGGTCTTGCCAACCTTAGAATTGTGACAGTAGATACACTATTATAAGCAGTCTTATGAACACTTAACCACTTACAAACTAACGATAATATATGTAATCTATAGTAAATTTAACGCTCTTTCCATACATATATAGTGTTATGGAAAAACATGTGCAAATAATTGTTTAAATGTGATGTAATATTGAATAACAGTATTTTTCTTAAAAGTACCAAAAATTAGCCAGTTTTCAAATAGCTATAGTTTCATAATGGTTGGTCTTAACAACAAAATTTATGCATGCATTGTGTTGGAAATTTTCTCTACTTTATTTTTGTTAAGGACATAAATTTCGAAAAAATGCATCGTTTCGGAGTTATAAGCAAAATACTAAAAAAAAAGTGCCAAAATTTCAATGTTTTTTGCAGATATCTCGAGAAGCACAAGGAATATCTTGGTGCAAACTTCAGATTCGGATTCAGCACCCCAAAAAACATATAAGACAACAGAAAAACTCCATACTATAATTTTTTCCACGTAGGGTATTTTTTCAGTACGGTTTTACTGGACTATATCCCTAAACCTTTAAGAGGCTTTAAAATCAAATAAATGATTATAATCTTCAAAATATAACTATATTAAATTGTAGTACAGTAACACAAATTTTGTATATCATTCCATATTGATCTTTTGCAATTTATTATTGTGTTGCTTAGATACTCCTATACAATACCATATAAAATGCGAAATGTTAATGGATAATTAAACAAGAATACCAAACGTTAAATTAAACAACTAGTTTCTAATTATTTTCTGTGTTATTATTAGGAAGGGTGGTTCATTAAGTCCTAATTAAGATTTCATTAAGATATGTTGCTTCACAATAATCCTGGGTATCCTCTCTTGTTGACCAGGTCAGGTCAAGGGGGCATTCATTGTGGGTTACTAATGACCTTTTTAAGCAGACATATTAATAAATATCTCTATTGCAATTATTTCTTTTATAATTCGTTTTTTAGTAAAATTACATGATTTATAAGTACCTGTCTGGATGAAAGGTGTTTTATTAACCAAACAAAAACCATAAGTGCAGAACAGTGAAATTAGTTAATCTCAACTGGTACGTTATCGACTCAACTGCCTTTGTATATTGTTCCTTACGAATTAATCATCTGAACTTTGTCAGTAACAAAGCTTGACCTCATGTGAGCCACCGCAATCATCGCATTCACCCTCAGTCATATTCACCTAAAGTACACTCTGGAAGCGTCAGTGTTTTGGAATAAGATTAAGAGATTTAATTATAAAGTTTAAAAGAAAGATAAAAAAAAGGAAGAAAGATAAAAGATAAAAAATAAAAGAAAGATAAAAAATAAAGATAAAGTGTTTAGACATAGGATTTATAACACAGAAATTAAATTACAATTAAATGATTCATGATCATTCAAAGTAATATTTTTTTATATACTTTAAAGTTATTAAAAGAGAAGAAAATATAGTGTAGTGCAATTAAATGTATATGTTAAATTTTACTGACATACATTTCAGAGAGTACAAAACATTTAAAATTATAATTTTCAAAATAGCATAATTATTTTTAATGGACGTTATTATTATATTTGACTAAACATTTACTAGTTTAGTCAAGTACATGAACGCAGTAGTAAAACATACGTTCATTTGGCAGCTAAAAGACATATGTTTAAGACAACACCCACAACATGGATTCCTTTTATTACAAAAAGTAAATAAAAGGTATATTTCTTATAAATTGTTTTACTTAAATTATATTCCATTGCAGGCTCACAGCACAGTACTTTTAAGTACTTTTATATAGAGGATTAACGTATCCTGTCGAAATATATGTAGCTAAAATAAAGGACAACGTTATATTATTTCCTAGAAGGAAATAATCTCAAATATAGAGCAACGATAGGAAGTAAAGGAGGATAGGTATGTTTATGACGTAAGTGTACATAAAAAGTATACGGCGATAGACGCATGACTGCCGGCCACTGCCTCATATACTAAACTTTGATGACTTATCCTTTCTTATATTTTATTTTATTTAGAACTATTGTAATGAATAAAATAATAGTACAATTTATTACAAGATAAAATAACCTGTTTTTTTTAATTTTTTATTTATTTTTTTATTGTTGTTATACATTATTTGATATTCCGCCTACACGTCTATATACAAAATCGGTTATAAAATAAATCAGTTTATTTTCGTAAGGATTTTAATATTGTTTAGTTTTTATTTAGTCAGTTGTAGATAGCTATCTATACTGGTTTTACTATATTTACATATTTCGCAGCTCTTTTTAAGACTATATGATACTGTAATTATCATAAAATTTATTTTTTAACTCTTCGTTATCGAATTTATTAAGTAAAAGGACTTTTTGGTTTTTAGTTCCGTATAAATTAGTTAATATTAAGTTAGTTATTATTTCTCAGTCATAAGTACATCTTACTTTTTGTAATTATAATTCCAATATAACTGAAGTTTAATCAACTAGGTCGAACATTGTATTTTTTTGTCTTGTAATTTTAATAAAAACACATCAATAAGTTTTATGTTTTTATAAAATGGTTGAAATATTTTATTATTTGAGAAAGCTTTACAGTTTAATCACACATTTTTCTACATTAATTCAACATAAAACATTTTGATTATGTTAATGCTAAGGTAAAAGAGACGAAAAGATTCAACACAAAACGATTGAATGATCGAACTTGAGAGAAGTAACTTACCGAAACTTCTTAAACGTTATACAACGCACATAAAACTAATGATTACGGCGAGACAATGAAATGAATGTTATTTATAGTCTAACTTGTGTATTAGGAAAATATTTATTTCCGAAATTAAAGTTTATTATCAATATTTAATCGCTTTTTTAACAACAACAACAACAACAACAACAAAAGCTGTCTACTTACCATGTATATATGGTTTGCCTTTGGACAAAGTGTAATAAATACATCATAGGGAATTATAAATAAATTACTTGATATATTAATGGCTTTATTTTAAAATACGTTGTACGCTTTTATTACACTTTACATACACTAATCAAATATAAACAATTATATACACTGTATATTATGTGTTTTTGACTAGAAGGATTATGTGTTGTAATATGTTTTTAAAGAAACTCCTATTTGTAAAGTATTGTTATTGTATTGTAAAGTATTGTATACGTTACAACTTCAGAAATTAAAATGATTCGTACAGTAAAGATTATCACAGCAATTGTGGTCGCAGGATGATCATACAACTTGTTCATGCCACAGTCACTTTGCAGTAACAATAACATTAGAAATGAAGGGCAGGTCACACACAAAGTGTATGTTGTGACAATCGTTGAGTTTTTTTTTTTTTTTTTTTTTTTTTTTTTTGCCGTTGGCTTATTTTTGCTTGCTCCAGTATGAAATTGAGGTGCAAAAATTATGTTCTCCACAACCTTGCATTATATTTTTAAATAAGTACATATTTGAAGAGATTCTACATGAACTTGTTTAACAGAACGTCAAAATCTAATGAATGAGGTGAATCAAAGCATAATAATTTATGTTAATTATAAGTTCTAGATGATAAAAATGACTAACAACGCCAAATAGTTTAATTATCCTTATAGACACTAATTTTGCAACTCCATGTCATACTGGAGCATAGCAAAATAATCCAACGTTAAAAATATAAATAAAAAACTCAACTATTGTCACAGTATTTTGTGTGACCCGTCCTTCAATTCTTCTGTTATTGTTACTGAACTGTTACTATGACTTGTTACTGTAACTGAGATTAAAATGAAGGTTATGAAAGAACTTATTAAATACAGTAACAGTAATGTTTACATTAGAAGGAACAGATGGTACCTTAAATTGGATCAATTGGGTTTAAATCAAAACAAAGAAATTTTTTATTTAATATAATGGTTCTATAATTGAATTTTTTCAAAGAATTACGTCTATTTATTATGGTTTCAGAACGCTAAAATATTGTTTTGAATATAAAAATTATATAATTTTTAAACAATGAATGTAGTCTAAAATAAATCAATTTCATTAATACTTTTAACGTTAAATGTAAATTTACATACAAGCTACATCATTTATATCTTTTCATATAGAAATTAAACATAAAAATAAATTTAAAACAAACAACAATAAATTTTTATAGCTTAATGTAAATTTTTCTTAGAAAATGACTATTCGCATTTTAAGTTTTAAAAAGTTGACTATGAAAAATAACTTGTTAATGCATAAATTAATTACTCTTCTATTATTTTCGTCCATCAATCAATATGTAGATGAGAGTATCAGTTATAATATATAGCACCTCCCATAAAGATAAAATATTGAATTCAGGATAAAATTGTTAAAACAAATGTGTTTAAAACAATATCCAGTTCATTAACAAAATATCATAATAAATATATTTCATGAAAGACAAAACAAATTTATCTTTGCAATTATTTAAACCCTGCTTTAAGCCACTAAAGTTTTAGATTGAAAGATCTTGATAGCGCACTGCATAACGTATGATGTGACATGAACTCTGCCCCAACTTTAAATTTTATCGTACTATCATAGAGATTAACAGATCTTTAAAGCTACTTTGATACTCCGGATGGATTTATTTATAAATGGAAATGAGAAATTCCTCTAGATGTCATTAAGAACATTTACATTAATATTTTATAATTGAAGAAATTAGTGAAATCAATATAACTACTTTTAAACTAACATTTTGTATAACAAAAGTATATACTAAAAACTTTAAAAAAAATGTTGAGAACATTAATTATGTTTAGAATTAATCAAATTTACTATGCTTAACTCAACTTTAAGATATACTATCTGAAAAAAATATGAAACCTCACTTAAATGGTGCAAAAATTTTAATGCATAGGTTTTTAATTAAAAAATATCGGAGTTCTTTTATTTTACACAGAAATGTAGGCCTATACTTTCCATTTAAATATAACTTTTGTTATAATGGTAATACAATTTTGCAGAGCTTTACGGAGAGTATATGTCTCTAGGCCAATGCATAGTAACCATAATCGGATTACCTAATAATATTACCTTCTACATATATAAAAATGTTGCAGACAATGTAGTTATTAGTTTTTCTTTTTATTTAAGTTTAAAACATTATAATTTTAATCTTAAAATGAAAAAAAAATCCATTAAACCAGTCAATGAACAGAATGATTGAAACGCCACTGACCATTATATTTGTTAGTCCATGGAAACTATGTCTATGTTACATAAATAAACAAAACATCAGAGAGAGGTAATTTAATTTCATCAATGATACTTAGGTTTCCATAAAACTTCATCCAACAACCAAGGCAGGTTATTCTGATTACATGCTATTGAGCCAGAATCCGGTATTGATTGAGTATAGGTGAAAATTGTATTCGTATACTACGATTGAAAATCAGTTTTACAAATTGAATTATAAGAGGATTATAAAACGGTTTATCATTTAATTATGGGTAGTATTTTGTGGTCTACATCATCATTTAAATTTCGAAAAAGATTTTAAAACTTATTTTACTAATGAATGTTTGCCATCACCCTCCCCCCATACCACATTTTGAATCAATCTACCATCCCCGGTTGTGATATTTTAACAAAACCAAACAATAATTAGTTCTGTTAAATTAACTCTTTTTAGGGCTTTTATATATCTATATAACAAATATAGCTTCCATGATTCCATAAAACAACGAAACCTAAATGATCTGTAACTTTTTTGTCAGAATTTATATTCTGTGACAAAAATCGTTTACTGATTAAAATTATTATTTGCATCACAGTTAAGTATTATTTCTAACGTGGTTACATATTAGTATTCGACTTATCAATTCCCAGAACTTCATAACGACACATCCTTGCTTTTCGAGTCTTTTTAATGAGATATTCCTTAGCAAATTAAGATATTCATTGTAATGTACGGTAATGAAAAGGGTTAAAATATCTTTATATTATTTTAACGCTTAATGTAGAGTTTAAATTAGGATTAAAATTACCTAGTGGCAAAAAGTTTCGATTGTGTTTTTCATATAATATCGTAATATAATATAGTTTTAAGTGTATTATTTTAAGTTTCTTTTACAAAACAGTACATTGTAGCACTCCTGTCACACGATCTTTGTCAGAAAGGGATGTTGAAGTATTTTTCAGTAAAGATAGCTTGCCACATAATCCGATTGGAATTGCAGGTTTTTAAATATAAATTTTTTTTATTTGCTCAAAGGAAAATTTGCTTCCTATTTAATATAAACAAGCACAGAGGAGAGGTCATTAGTAGAACATAAATGCCGGATTAAAGCTGTATGTTACAAAGCCGCCCCCTGAGGCCACAATAAAACAGTTATGAACTTGTGTTTTTACACTACGGTGATCCCTTTTGTACGATTAATTCACAAACATACTCGTATATCTCTTATATTCCATTTATACTCTGTATTCTTTGTTTTTTAATTTTTTTTTACAATCTACAGTTTTTTTCCAAAAAATATTCAATTTCAAATTGTAGTACCACGGACCGAGCATTAGCTAGATAAATTTTCAAGACGAGGTCACTCACTAGGAAAAGTTGAACTTTTCTGAACCACATGTTGAAAATATAACACTGTGGTTTATTTCTACATTTATCAGCTTATATTTTTTAAATGTTAGTAACTATAAAAAATGTCAGAAAGGGTAAACTTGAAACTTTAAAACACTTTATCTCAGAAACCAGATTTTTCCCAGCCTTGTAACCAGCTCTAATATATTTCTCGTCCAAAACTCGAATTGATTTCAGAGCCTGAAAACCCCCATACAAGAACAAAAGAAGTCCTTGTATGGAAAAGATTTTGCCAGTAAAAAACAGTGAAAAAAGTAATAGTTTTTTAGTATATCATTTTCAGTAAAAGTAATAAAAAAATTAAAACAGAATATACACACATCTCTCTTATATATAAATTGCGTATGTAGTTGATTTCGCTTCTACAGAAAGGTGTCAATTTGCGTGTTTCTGTTATAACAGACGCGCAAGTGCGAAAGTGGTTTAAGTTTGAGCTAATCAACATTTGGGTTGAAATTACTTCTGTAATTTGCCTAATGGGACTCCATCTGTGGCTAATCGGGTGCTTTTAAATATCTCGACCAAAATACTGCAACTGGGTTATTTACAAAGCTTTACTTGTTTATTGCGAGTGCGTAGCTTAGCTTATATACTGTTATTTTTTCTTTATTTTTAAGTAACATAAAGTATTTTGTTAAAAAATTCATTTGCATGCAAAAATAAACAGGAATATAATTTTTACCTAATCCTGTAGTAAAATTTACTCTTCATGTATGAAATTTTTGTTTTAATCGCATTCAAAAATGGTTTTGTATATATGTTTGTAAAACATATTACTTGAAGAAAAACATCATTTCGTTAATTTAGTGCTAAAGTATAAAATATTTAAGAACTTGTCAGTGTTTAGCAGTTCTAACTTATCCTTAGTTACTACTTGGGAGAGGTAGTTCTACTTTGTAGATTTCAGTCTACTTAAACTTCCTGGACCTCCTTATATTTTTTCTTTGAAAGAATTGGCAGTAATATGTTGTTAAGATATATTTACAATAATAAATTTTAAAAATTATTTCCAAATAGATTATGATCATCTATATATAATTTAAATTGTAATTATTTTTTTTAAGAGGTTGGCGGACCTCTTTTTGCCTTACTTTGCCCCGTCCACATAGACTATTGATCTGTGCGTGGATCGTATTAGACAAAGTAAGGGGGTGAGCCGCTACAGTACAAGGTGAAAGGTACTGATAAAAGTTCACTGGCAGAACGCGGATTCGAACCCACGACATCGCTGCCATGGTCCCGAAGTTCGGCGCGCTAACCACTACGCCACCGACTCGGAAATACATTAGTATAAAACGAGTAAGTATAAGTGCTAAAGTACAGTAAGTGCTAAAGTACAATGTTTTTTTATAAATAATTATAAAAATATTAAAAATATTAGTTTAGAGCCATATAGTATAATTTAAAAAAAAGTTTTATTGGTATTAGTAGAAGTGGCCCAGAGATTGGACAGAATGACCTTGAAAATCAGCTGATCGGAAAATCAGCTGATCGGAAAAGCGCGGGAAAAAAAATCAGCAGGGTTGCCAACCCCCAGGGGTGTCCCAAAATTTCCCTGAAAATTCCCTGCAGTGTTACCAACTCATACCATTTACTATAAAGTATACACTATAAACCATATACTATAAGGTATATACTATGTTATACACTATAAAGTATATACTATAGCGTATGCAAACACCTGGATCGCCAGGGAACAAAACATCTGGATCGCTAGGGAACAAGACCATCTGGATCGCTAAGGATCAAGACCATCTGGATCGCTGGGGTCATACTATATAAAGTGTATACAGTACTATATAAAGTGTATACTATATAAAATTATGTATCATACCATATAAAGTGTATATAATACTATATAAAGTGTATATAACACTATATAACGTGTAAAATATGAAAATTTCGGCTTAAAAAACCTAAAAATCGCAAATATCTCGAAAACGGTGCGTCCTAGGGGTCCGGGGACCTCAAAAAACCACCTTCTACGAAGTAGAGGTGCCCCCGGGGGGTAGGTACCCTAAAATAACAAAATTAACCAAAATGTTGCGGGTTGCATCCAAAAAATGAAGGGGCAATGAAGGGGCAAAACTTTGAAAAATCATATCTTGGGAATGGCTCCATGTATTGACTTTATACTTGGTATGTGTGTACACTTGGTTAGTATTAAAAAATGCATGGCAGGAAGTATCCAAAAAATGAAGGCGCAAAAAAGTTTTATTTTTTATCTCGAGAATGGGACTACAGATTTTCTTCAAACTTGGTATGTGTATACGTGTAGTATAAACATGTAATAAAATGCTAAGCATCACTTCCCAAAGTCAAGGTCATAGCTGTGAAAAATAAAAAAAACTTACAACTATTAATTTTTTATTCCCTTTTGGCGTAGGACTCTTACTAAGTATTTGTTAAGACCAAGAAGAGTGTAGTGGTCAAGGTCAGACCCATTCACAAATAAAAAAAATCATAAATGTGAAGTTTGTTATATTTATCTTTATGATACCAGTGACTACATAGCAAAACCTACAGACAGGGGCCTACAAGCCCGCTGGTGTAGGGCTCTATCTTATAGATATTTGTAAGATACTGGTAAATAATTTACTACATCCTTAACAAAGGTCAAGGTCAGACCTATTCAAAAATTAAAAAACCTATGAATATTATTATTTTTATTTTCCGCTCGCGTAGGTCTCTACCTTTGAGCCTCTAGGTACTTGTGATTATTAGATACTAGTAAATAATTAACTACACGCAGTTTACTAAATAAGAAAACAATACAAACTGATAGACAGAGGCCTGTAGGCCTGCTGGTGCAGGGGCCTACCTTCTCAATACTTAGGAGGTGTAGTAAGTATCATGTAGAGCACAGGGTTTTTATTGGAGAGGTAAAATACAACAGTGAATTTAATAATTCTAAGTCATTAGAAGGCAGCAGATACCGTTAGATCTTAGATAAAAATATCTTAAAACAAAGGGAGTAACGAAAGGTTACTCCCTTCGAACTTTGAAAAATATACAGCTGTTTATAATGAACCGTAGTCTTTCTTAGAGAGAAAAACAACAGACATCCATAGTATTATTCTAGGTAAATTATATTAAATGCCTAGTACTAGGCAAGTGTTGGTAATTCCAAGTCATGGTTCTGTAGTCTTCATAAGTTAGCAGATGTATAATGTGTATAATGCAAGTCAACTCTTATAGACTGCAGTGTACAGTATACAACACCATGTCAACAATTCTAAGTCTTTACCAGTGTATAGTTGCAGTGCTAAGTCAGGACAGTTAAACACTTTATTCTTTAGAGTGTACAGTATGTAACACCACATGATAATTAAAAGAGGTGTACATCTTAAAACCCTGAGTGTCACAGTAGTGGGTCCTGGAGGAAAGCTATGTGTTGGCCGTTGCCATGCTGTCTACTAAGTAGAAGAGTGGAGGTAAGTACAGCTAGGTTAGTGATACTGTAAGCCTGGTGGAATATTGTTTTTTATGTTAACCTAACCTTAAAAAATGCTAGTCCAGCTAAGTTAGGGCTCAGTGAGACTTAAAATATTATTGGTAAGGTAAAACAACTCAAGGGGTTTGGTGGTACAGATGACCGAAAGCTTTACAATTTTACTGTCATGTGAGAAAATTACCGCTGAAAACTGAATCAAGGGGACTTAGCAATATAGATAACTGAAGGCATTACTACTTTACAGTCAAGTTAAATAAATTACCGCTGAAAAAGAAACATAGGGGTTGGGAGGTATAGATGGCAGTATAGAGTCTGGTCAAACTAGGATACTACCGCTGAAAACTAAATCAAGGGGCTTAGTAATACAGGTGACTCTAGACATTAAAATATTGTGGTTAAAGAAAGGAATGGTCGCTGAAAGCCAAGCTAAAGGGGATTGGAGGTATGAATGCCCGTAGAAATTAAAAACTACAGTCATGTAAGGAGACTACTGCTGAAAAAACCTATCATAGGGGTATTAGTTATACGTAGAGTTTAAAATCTTGCTGTAAGAAAACTAACACTGAAAACTATTTCAAGGGACTATATATGGTTAACTCTAAAAAGTTATGTAAAATGTGTGTCTAGCTTACCTATAGGCTGGGTTTCATCTCGATGTATATGGCGTCCGAAGGTATCCGCGGAAGTGGCTGTGATTGGATTGGGGGTGAGTGTTGAGGTGGTGTTAGTGAGTGTTGAGGTGGTGTTTGAAATGATGTTAGAGTTTGATTGGAAGGTAGATAGTGGGATGATTGGGTGTTATGTGGTGGCTGAGCAGTGTATTCTATAACACAACAGGTCACTTTGAAACTATAGCAACACGAGTTCATCGTGGACTGAGACTGGCTACCGCAAAGGACATCCTGTTGAGATAATGCCCCACCAAGCATCATTCCTAGTTCAACTATGGCGGACAACACCGTTGCCCAGGCTGACTCCACTACCGACGTTGATTTAAGTAGGGGTTGGAAACTGTCAATCGACAGTTTATATTATTTAGAAAATATTTACAACAAAATGAAAGATATACTGCGTGAAAACCCCGGAATCAAGATAAAGATGGCTCTGGATTACGATTGGTCGGAGGTGCATCAAGACCAAGTAGTGCCGCAGTATTCGCCACCTTCCCCGCAGTACTACTCCTCAGATGAATCCGAGGTGAGTACTCCCCCCACCTGCCTAGATAATGCCCCACAGTCAGTATTTGTTATGAACCAACCAAAGTCACTATTCCAAATCTGTGAATCTGTAATATTAGATTGTGTTGGGTGTGTTTTTGAACTGTTTCAACTTAACTTACCACCAGTTATTTTAGAACATTTTATCACTATACATTGGCGTACATTCCATGAACCTAACCTTCAAATTTATCATGGGAGATTGAGTGGATGTATATGTATAATATTCGATAATTTGCCTTTGAAAGAGTCTATTGACTTGTACTATCGTGATGTTAATTCTTACATTACTAGAGGCATTTCATTGTCCTGTTGCCATGATCGAATATCAAAAGTGGATGAACTGGTACCATTAGCATGTGAGTATATTGGGGTCCTCCCCACCACTTCCTGTTGAGACAACACTGCACTAGTTAGTCTGTTTAGCAATGGTGAGGTGGGAGTTTGTATTAGTGGATGTAGACCAGCTCAATGAAGTTTACTTAAACTTGTTTAGCCTGATGATGTGGGACCCGAGACTTCAAATACAAGTCACATTAGAATACTCCAACAATGGTGAGTATTTCATTTTGGCTTCCTACAGTTTGATTGCGGTATGGACAGGTCCCCCCACCACATCCTGCTGAGATATCAGTCAGTCAGTTTGCTGTAGCATAATGGAGAGGTGGGATCTCCTATTGTTAGATTTGGACCAGCTAAACGAAGTGTACTTATGTTTATTAAGTTTGTATGCACGTGACCCGGGAATACAAATTCGGGTCACGCTTCAGTACCAGCTGTCCGATAATGGTGAGTGTAAATTTTTTATCAGCGCGGAAGTGGCTGTGATCAGTCGGTGGTGAGATGTTCTCGTGCTTAGACGTTATTGTGTTTGAGGGCTACTTGAGCCCTATTTTTACATGTCTCTTCTTCTGCCCTCACACGGTGCATATTGCACCATTTGTAACTATAAATTACCACATTTGTATTCCATCCGGGGAATTAACCCGGGTGGAATACAAGTGGTTGGTTTTTTACAATTGTTACCGGTGCAATATGCACTTCTCCACCGGCTGGCTGGAACACTTCTTGCGATAAGGTTAGTAGTAGTGGTGGGGGAAGAGTGGTTGGGTTAGCCATCTCTTTTGGGTTATTCAGTCATGGAGCACACTTGTGTTGAGTTTGACGTTTTTGAACATTCCCTGTTCCCCGTATGGGTTCAGGGAATTTGCTATAGGGGCCACCCTATACAGGTGGTCCCAACATTGGTGGTGCGATACCATCTATGCATTTCCCCCGTGTTACGCGCCAGTGTTAAAACCCATTGGCGCGTAAGATATCTGTGCCACAATTGTGGCACAGATTACACAACCGGCCCTGGTGAGTGTATTTCCATTTTATTTTTACTCCTATTATTTTTTGCGGTTCGAAGGGGGTAACGTTTCGTTACCCCCTTTGTTTCTATTATTAAATATTATTCTGATTTCTTATTTTTTGATATAAATTATTTTTTGCGGTTCGAAGGGGGTAACGTTTCGTTACCCCCTTTGTTTCTATTATTAAATATTATTCTGATTTCTTATTTTTGATATAAATTATTTTCTGTAGGTTCGAAGGGTAACGTTTCGTTACCCTTGTGTTTCTATTATTAAATATTATTCTGATTTCTTATTTTTTGATATAAATTATTTTTTGCGGTTCGAAGGGGGTAACGTTTCGTTACCCCCTTTGTTTTCAACTGTTTTCCACACCACGGTAGGCATGTATGCCAGGCCGTACAGTTGTAGGCGCGTTCTTTTTGTTAACCCAGAGCTTCCCCCGGAGGCCTAACCTCTGGGGTAGGTTGCCCCAACCATCGCAACCTACGGTGGTAGCCACTCCATTACAAAAATGCTACCTCCCTTTTTATTTTTTTATTTTTTACTTTTTATGTATTTTTTTATTGTGCATCTCAACTTCTGCGTTTCCCGAGCACATACAGGGAAAACATGTTACGTTTTATGGGGTTTAACCCAACCTGTATAACCTCTGTCCCTGGTCTTATAAGGTCTTACCCCGGCCTGATAGACGAGGGTGCCAACTCAATAAGAGTTCACCCGGGATAGATCCCGGATGTGGTACTCAGCAGAAGCTATAGCACACTTTTTATTATTATTTTTATGTATAATACAGTCTACTGTGACTGTGTTTTGTTTTTCATAAATTTCTATTACATTATTATGGAAGTTCCTTAGAAATTGAGCTTTTTCACTTCCCTTTGTATGAATAACATCAAAGGGTTTTAGCAGAGAACGCATCAGTTTCTTACTGAATGGCATTTCACCATCTTCCCACTTTATCCTGTGGAAGTGGTGAGTCAGCCAGTTAGCTGTTCTCTGCATTTTTTCATTTAATCTGTTGAAATTGTAAGGAGATCGGAACACTATCTGTGTTCTATACGATCTCCCTACAATGGCCAGCTCTTTTACAATAAACTCATTATTATTGTCTTTGAACCCGTGAAATTCAACTACGGCCTCCATTCGGCCACCGGGTGTACAGTAAAATTTCGTCTACTAAACGGTCACACAAATACGATGGTAACTGATCCGATTGAAATTCATTACCCGATATAACTTGATCGATAAAAGCTTTAATCTCGTTTTCAATATAAAACAATTCTAAAAGAGACCGAGATATTAGCGATAAATTATTTAACAAAATGTACCATTCGGTGTTGCCTAGAGCTAGGGAGTGATCTCCATCAGAGATGAACACACAATGATTACCAAACACTGGGGACACCTTTATACTATAGGTTCCCTCGTTTACAATTATTCTACTCTTATTTTCAAGCGATAGCGTTATTTCATTGAATTTGCTGTAAAATTGGCAGAATAGGTCATATGACCAGTAAACTAGACCGTTTCTCCCCTTGAATAAAATTCCGAGAGAGTTGTCTCTGTTTTTGAAGATCCCAGTTATAACACATTTCTTTAATTCCGAATCTAGGTAGTGAACAGATTTTAAGAATACCCCGGTTACCAGATTGATGGGTTCGTTAATTTTAGGAATAGGTGCGGGATCCGCTCCGCTTGACTCCATGATCACGACTGACCAATTATGTAATTTCGTTAGAGTTAATTTCTTTTACTACCGGAGTCAAGTTAAAGACTGTTGCCGGCGACCCCTGTCTCTAGCGATTTGCATCCAAATTGATTTTCTATCTTCCTCGGGTAAAATGTAAACCTTCGTTACGAGAGGTTTTGAAAATGTAACTTTTTTCTTTGTCATGATTAAACGGCCACCTTGCGTACCTCCCCTGTTATGGGAGTGTATGTGAAGTGGTCGTCGTGCAGGATTAAACAGTAGGCCCAAGTGTTTGCTTTAAAGTCCTCGTCGGCCTGAATTTCCAATTTTATTTCTACACCCCCGGTTTTTATAGACTCGTCTTGTTTAGAACAGTCGATGACATACAGTGGGCATTTAGTTTTAAAGTCATTAAAATCCAATATTGGGGATCCCACTCTACCGTAGTAAGAGTTTTGAAACAACTTGTAATAATCGTAGTACAGAGCGCTGTTACCATTGGTCGGTTCATACGGGTAATATTTAGAGTTTAAATATAATTTTATTTCTCGAATTTTGCATGAATCAAAAAGACTCATATCTTTTACTAAATTGTTCCTTCTATCGGTTTGAAACCCTACAATAACCATTCGAGGGACCTCTAGTCTGGAGCTACACCTGATAGGCCATGATAATACTTTGGTAGTCGTCGGTAGGTTGGGATATTCGTGTATCTCCCATGAGCGGAATGGTATGTGGATAGCAGGATTTTTTTCGATAAATCTATAAAGTTTAAGTTTTGTCGCATCATTTACAGTAATGTGAGGGACCCTCCAGTAAATTTTAGAAATTTTTAAATCTAATGTTCCAGCCATGGTTGTCAAGGCAGCGTTTAAATCAGTAGAAGATCTTAGCAAAATCAATTCTTGCTTGACGTTTACTAAAACTCTTCTGTAATCTTCTGCGAATCCCAAAAGTAATCGCAAGGGTATAGAATAAACGAAATCCGTGACCGTTTCCGATTGCCCTGGCCCTAGCCAGCATGCGCTTTTTAAACTATTTTTCTCTTCACCGCGCAAAGACACTAGATGCTTCAATGTCGTGGTAAGTCCGACACTTCTGATGCGATCCACGGTTACACCGAAAATCTCAAACCGGATCTCGTCGAATAAAAATGCAATTGCATTGTTTATAAATTTAACATCCTGAGCAGTAGTGTTATCGGTTTTGACGGCGGAAGCTTTGCCTTCAATTATAATATAACTATCAAACGGAGCGGTGATTATGTCTTGTTGTAAGATGGGGATTCTGATTTCATCGTTATTTTTATATGTAGTAGACGCGTAAGGTTGATGTGTGTGAAACTCCATATTAGTAATACTATCATCATACATAGCTTTATCGTCTATTGCCAGTAGAGCCATTCTTGTAAACTTTAAAACCGAGAGAGCGTAAGAAATTAATGTTTTTCCAACTTAACTCGTTGGCTTTCCGTCTAGGACTAAGCACTTTTATATGTGATGTGTCCCTATGTAGTACCAGCCCCATTGTGTCTAAGATGAAGTCTAACCGAAATAGGTTCTCCGCGAAAATTTATAAGGTTTTGATTTTGGTCTTTAAAAGACACACTAATGTTTGTGATACGTTGAGCGATCACAGGCAAGTAAATAACATTCTTAGGTATTTCGATGATTTTATACCCGGGTGGTACGGCCGGATAGAACTCGTGTATTACATGTCCCTCGATACCGTTCAGATATGACCCGCGAGTGATATTGCATTCTACGCGTATGGAATTCACTTTTAAAATATCTACCGGTAAAGGTGACGTGTGTAGTATATTGGCCGGTAATATTTCAGGTTTGAAACCTAGTAGTTTGCCAATATTTGCCGGTTTTTCGAAATTCACCGCCTCTGAGCAATTTAGTTCGGCTTTTAATGTATTGTTGTTAGGTTTTAAACTGAATGTAACTTCTTTCGGTAATTTTCCCGCGATATACTTTTCAATATCTTGGAGTTCATAAGATCCATCAGGAATATGAATTTCTTTATTGTCACCATAATAAAATATATTGTTGATGTTTTTTTCTATATTAGGTATAGAGTTCCAAGTCATAATCTCTATGAGACCGAGTTCGTATCTCCCATTGCTGACATCGATAGGGAATGACAGTTCATGTGATAGTACACTACTTGTCCCCGTGAGACAAAACATTACTGCTGAGAAACTTTAAACACAAGTGTCCACAAACGACTGAATTAAAACTTTGCTCTCTCTTACTATTATAATAAATGTCACAACCTTTGAAGTATTCCAATAGCTCCGGTGGGGGTCTCAGATTACCGAAACTGTCAAAATAATATACTTTATTATTAAGCTTTTTGTAGCATACCCAGTGAGTACCGGTACCACCGCTGGAATCTAAATTTATTATAGCTGTCTCATAAGCCCTGGGGCGAGTGGGTAGGTTATCACGCATAAACACTCCTCTAAAGTTTGGTATTCCCAAGCATTTCGCATAATTCATTAATTCGTAGTTTGTAAGTGGTTTTATTGGTATTTTGATGTTTTTTTTTTTTCTTGAGCTACGCCTTTTTCTCTTGCCGGAACCTTCTGTTCTGTACGGTCTTAGATATAACCCCTTGCCTTTTCTTTTTGGACCCCGTTTTTTCCTTTTTCCCCCACCAAATTTTGTTTTTGCCTTCATGGCTGTTGTGACCGCCCAAGCTGCGGCTTTTTCCCCAATTGAAGCGTCACTCGATTTTACTCGTTGCCAAGCTCTTTCGGTCAATACTTGGTCCGCGCGCCTCCGGTTTTCCGAATCTTTATATCTCGAGTATGCTATATCGTGTTCTTTACACGCTTGGTCTAATTTATTTATACCCGGATCGCCTCTTGCCAATCGTTTTTTCAATTTAGTTCCTGGTCCGCAATACTGATAACCTCCGGGCAGATGTAATTCGTATGGTAAAGCGTCTATCGCTCTGTTAACAATAGAAGAGATAATACCTCCGCCCCCTTTGACAGTAGAAGGCCGAATGATGCGGGTTCTCTTTGATTTCCCCATTTTATTTGATGTATCTCAGCACCTCGTATAGCTTGTTTAATAGGGTTTCACGTATACAGGTCAGTTCTAGTATTTCTAATGCACTGGGGTGAGAGGTTTCCACTGTATTACTGAATTCATTATACTCTAAAACACCACTGTCGGTTATAAAGTAAATGCGACCGTTTATATATCTAAAGGCCCCACTAACTCGAGCGGGCACACCAAACAATACGGATGAAGTGGACCCCAAAAAGGTTCCCGTGAATGTACATTCGTTTATTTCAAATATGTAATAATCGTCAGCAATGAGAAGTGTTTTACCGGAATTAGTTGAAACAACAGCGTTAATCTTTGACACCTGTTTCCCCAGTATTGTGTTTATGTTGTAGCTTACTTTTAGATTCAGTGTTGGGAATGAAAAGATATATACCTGTTTGTTTGTAAATAACGCAATCTCTCCATTGGGTCTCTGGTAAATGCCTGAAACCTCATAAAAGTCTCTAGGTAAAAACCCCAACCAATCGGTTATCTTTGTTGGCTTAGTATATTCCTCAGGGTATCTATAGCTCGGTATTAAATTTATAACCCACACGTAATCTCTAAAGAATGCGAAAATCTTTTTATTAACTATAACAAATGTTTTTATTTGGTTTTTTATCTCACAAATATCTCTGTTCTCTTGCACATACGGTTTATGTGTAGTCGTGGTAGTAGAAGTAGTGGTTGTAGCAGGGGTTGTTGTGGTAGATGTTGTGTTTCCCGCACGTCCATACAAGAACTGAACCGCCAGTATGTCGTCTTTACTTAGAGTATATTCATCAAGCGATGTGATATTTTCGGGGTCGCGGTATAAAGGATACATTATAGAACTTTTATCATATGAATGGTCTAAGCCTAAGGCGTGACCAATCTCATGTAAAATAGTTAAAAAGAACGATGAATTTCCATGTTGAGGTAGTGACATTGAAAAATCCCAAGTCTCTTCAGAATCCATATGGATATCGGTTTGATTGTAATGTGGGGTGGGGAGAAACGCGTGTCCAAGGACGGTCCCAGGACCGTCAAATTCGTAATAACACGTATCATGACGTGAATAAAAGAAATGTTTTCTATCGTTGGAAAATGATATAATAATTGTAGGGTTTTTAAAATCTCTTTTAAAAGTTACATTTATATGACTTCCCCATAGAGCGAAAGCTTTTTCGATAATTTCTGGGTGTAAATTATTCCCAAACTGGAACCATGTTATCTGAGTGCTATTCCATTTCCTGTTAGGGATTGCTGAAAATGGTAGTAGAACATCTTTATTCCCACACCTGGGTTGAGACATTAACTGTAGCGTTTCATTATCTAAAATACCAGTGCTGTTTAAACCGAAAGTGTCTTGGAATAATCTAACTGAATTATGTATATCCTCGTACTTGGCGTTTTCATTGAGGTAACCATAGCGTGTAAGATACTCTACCGTCTGGTTGCACAAGACCAAGGGCAATAGAGCTATAAATAATAAAACAGACCCCATCCTTAGTGTTCAACACTTAACAAGCATCTGATTGTTCCTCGAGGTCAAACCCCTATTTAAGGCCATCATCATTAGACTCTCTTGTTTCTGCTTACATCACCACTGCCATCAACCATCATGTCACTTTCTAAAAGACTGGCTGTCTGACCTTTACCAACAGCAAATAATTCCTCCCAATTGAGATAATCATCCTCACCGGCTGTAGGTAATGACACGGTTCTGCCCGACTGTTTCTGATTGATGTAGTTGAAAAGTAATACTCCAAATTTTCTCAGGTTTTTATCGTGATATATTTTATTATTTTCGATTTTACCTTCGCACTTTGCTAAACGGTCCTTCATTTCATTCAAGGTCAGTTGTTGGTTGACCAAGTTAGTGGTTACCAGCGTTAATTCTTTTTGTACAAATGCTTTTGTAGCTGCATCCTGACTGTTTACAGGGTTATTCAGATTAATAATTTTATTATTATTGGCATTGTAGTCACTGTTTTTGGTGTGTAAGCAGATTTTTTTTATGGTGTGTAGATTAACAGCATCACTGTCTTCAATGGGATCGCTGATATTTTGTAATCTTTTTCCTAGGAATGTGTATCCATCCTTGACTGTGGGAATACTTTTTATATCAACATACACTTTTGTAGCGGCATCTCTGGAAGCCACGGGGTCGCCCAAGTTAGTTAGTCTTTTCTTTTCGATATCGAAATTCCCTTCAGGTGTTAAATTAAATCCATCTCCTTTCGGACCTTTGAGATCCTTTTGATCACCCTTTAGGGTACGTCCAAACTTGTCGATGGTCATTTTAATAATGCTTTATATCTGCTGTTACCGGCACCTCTTATATAACCTGCCTCCCTCAGCTCTTCAATAATACTTATGATTTCGTTAGCGTGCACCCGGTTACCGGTTTCAGTAGACATACAGATATGCTTGAGTCGTGCCACTAATTCATTAATATCATCCCAGTAAATTATGTTGCGGGATCTTTCATTTTTCCACTCTACACCTCTACCCCTCAATGGAGGAAACAGGATTCTAATAAATTTTTTATATTTTGTACCTCTTGTTCCTTTGAGCTTTCCATTATATCTATAACCCTCTCTATGAGCATTACAAGCCGTCAGTATACTTTTATATGTTTTCATATCGTTTTCGGTGGTTGTTTTTTTATCCGGAACATTTTTAAAAATGAGTTCATACAATCCCTCGGTGTTGCCATAGTTTACACCCCCTATAATTATATTACCATCGCTATCAAAGTCCATTGTTTTATCTCCAATCATTAAGGTTTGATTTTCATACCTAGGTCCATACGTATAGTCTATAACTTTTTTACTGGTAACGTCTTTTAAAAAGGTTTTCATATATTCTTTGGTTAGGCTGTTATTGAAGTGTTCATTCACTAGCTCGGATGCAGATGATTCAGACACCAAGTCTGACAGTTGTGTTGTAGTTGCTCTTGGAGTCGAGGAGACAGAGGGAAAAAACTCATCCTCACTGTAATCCATGTTTTCCATTCCTTCTTCTTCCTTGATATCCTGTTTTGATTCCTCCTCCTTTTTTATTTCTGGCTGATTAACATTTTTTCTCAGTTCCTTCAGTAGAGGGTTATATTGTTTTTCTAATTTAATATCTGTCTCTTCGATACCTTCTTTGAACATTTTATATTTACGCCTGATGGCGTTTCGCAACTGTATTAGTTGCTCTGTCAGTTGTTCGCTCTTGCGTTTCATATTTGCAAATGATTACCCGGGGTGGATTACTTCTAATTTATGGCATTTCCACCTGTCTTATAAACATAGCACGCTTCTTATACCTCTTTATATAATTGATAACATCCAAAAGTGAAACTCCTTTACTCAAGTCTAAGTCTTTATAGTATCTCTGTTCTCTTGCATCAAATTTGGGAATCATATAAGGTATAGTAAAACTCTTAAATACAAAAGTTCTTTTCCAACCATTTCTCCATTGAGGTATTTCCGAAATAATGTACCTATCCCCTTCGATAGTGTCTTCCATATATTTCTTTAAAGCGATAAGCGGTCTCTGATCATTTATGTGTTGTAATAGGAAACTGTTTAAAAGCCAAAACTCGCTGGGATTAGCACCTGTAAATGCTCTCCATTGGTCGAATAACTTTTGGTTTGTCACTGTGTATACTCCCCTGTTTAGAGATATTCCAAATTTTTCACAGTGTATAGGTAGAGTGGGTAACGCTTCTTTTAGAAATTCTACTGTATAGAGTCCTTGACATAGGTTGTTAACACCGATATATGGTTTATTACGATAGCCTTTGGGAATACCATCAGGTACAGGACCATAAGCTGTATTATAGCTTATATCTATGTAACATTTCAAAGATAGTGCTAATTTGTAGATTTTTAGAGGTGATCTAATCGGTATGGTTCTCTCCGTAAGCAGTATACACTTGCTGGCATAGGGTATTTTACTTCCGTATTCCAACATTCTATTGCATATTTGTGTAAAGTTTACACTACCGTGGAGGTTACGTAGTGGTAGGGGTTGGCCAAAGATATCGGGAAATGGTCTAAACCTGGATATTAGATTTTGAGGGTCCCTCACTGTACAGTTTGCCATGTCTTCATGGTATATTACTAATTCCAAAGGGATATTTTTCTTTTCACAATGAAATAAAAAGTTTAACCATGTTTCACGGTTATATGTCCGCTCACTGGCAGATATCATCAAAAGTACCACAGGGGGTAGCATAGCTGAATATGTGGGCCTCTTGTGTCGCCAACACCTTTTATTAAATTGATATCCATGTGGGGGTTTACGACTACAGTAATTACCACAAAATCTCTTTTTATCCTTATAATAAAATGTACAAAGATTGGACTTGACGTTGTGTAGTTTTCTTTTGAACCCTGTCAAGTCGTTAAATGCATAGATGCGAACCATTATATTTCCGTAATAAAAGTGTCCAAACCAACTCTGTACCGCCCCTTATAAGGATCACGAGTCTTATCAATTACAATGAATCCATAATTATCAACCCATGCTTTACCACACATTTCTTTGAATTTCTCAAATGGCATATCGGTGGTTACATGGTCATTATATATATGTCTTAGATTTGTTTCATCTTGCTTAAACAGGATAATAAAGTTGCAGTTGTCCCTGATAAGTTGTTTTGGGATAGCACTGTATGTCTGACCCAAATAAAATGTATCAATATTCTTGTGTCTCCCCATGGAAAAATAATTACGAATATTATCGTGTTTCTCACATGATATATCATCGAAAATCATAATAGAATTCCTTTTACTGTCGTTTGGATGAACTACTAGTTTATTATCATCATAGGCGAAATATCCCACCTCTCTAGGCATTACCTTTTTTAATAATTGATATTTCGGTTGGTAAAGAGACTTTGAAAAGACATAAATGTTTTCGAATCTTAATCCATTAGGGTCAAATAGTAAGTTGAATAAAACATTTGTTTTACCACAATTAGACGGGCCAGCTATAATGCAACGAATGGAATCGGGTAATAATACTCCATGCTTATTATTTTTTACAACACCAGACCCCATTACTATGTCGTAATTTCTGACAGGAAACGTGATATCCTGTTTCTCAGCCTTCATCCTGAGCGATTAGATAGTAGTCACGACCGCAAGATAATTTATACCGCCGCGTCCCGGATACTGTGGTCGCTCATTACGACTTGGCCTTGTCACGGATTTGTAATTTTCCCTTCACCAAGTCCTTCACATTTACCCAAGAGTCATAATTACTGTCGAAATTGAACCACCTGACCTTCACTTTATCTTTTTTACGTTGCAACACTTTCTCGACGAGATAGACTTCACCTACTTTCGACTTTAATAACTCTTCGCTGTAGAAACCTCCTTTTAGTATTTCACCATTATGGTCTTGCAAAATATACGTTACCGGTCTCGTGGGTTTTATGGCGTAGACTGTAAATACCTCATTAGACCATGAAGGTAGATAACTTTTTTTGAAAACTCTTTTGTATTTACTGATTCGCACTTTATCACCGAGTTGAAACTTGGGTTTTTTATGGGGGCTTTTCCTGATATTATTAAGTTTTTTTAAAATAGTTTTAACATGTTTTTGCCTTACATCTTTTGGTTTCATGCCTATACTGCTATGTTTTGTATTGTTGTAAGACTTTACTATTTCTGGTAGAATACTTAACCATTCGTAACTCCCCCTGGCTGTAAATAGTTTCCACATACGGGACTTTAGTGTTCTATTTAATCGTTCTACAATACTTGCTTTTAATTCAGAAAAAGTATGATAGTGGTTAATATTATACTGTTTCATAAGTTTGTTAACATGTTTATTAAACCATTCAGTTCCTTGATCAGTATGAAAATTTTTCATTTTATATTTAGCTAGGATCGGTTCTAAGGCTCTTGCTACTTCAAGACCCGATTTGTTTTTAATAGGAATGGCAAAAGCAAATTTTGTTAAACAGTTAATTATAGTCATTATATATTTATAACCTTTGTTAGTTTTCGAATATGGTTGCATCTCCACAAGATCCGCTTGGTAGAGATCATTTAACCCTTTTAGTGTGACTTTTCTTCTGACATAGTTTTTCCTACTTGGAGCATGAAGTTCATTAGCAATAGCTTCCCTTACATCCATCTTTAAACTAATACTTTTTATTTAGTCTTTTTGTATTTAAACCCCCAATTCTACTGCCCCTGCCACCGCAGTAGAAAGCGTGGCAGCCTTCCAAATTAGTTGCTGCCCCCGCACCCCAATTTTTTATATTTTTATACAGAAATGGTTAAGTCCTCCTGCAGGTTTTTTTTATATTTTTTATAACCATAGCCCCAACCATCGCTATGGTTTGTGAAGGCCTTCCAAATTAATTGCCTCCTCCATTATTTTTCCACACTCGCTCACACATACAGGTTTACGGACTTTTCAGTCGCGCCAGTGACCTTCATTCACACCGGGCTTTTCGAAGGCGAAATCCGAACCCTCCTCGGGTCAGGGCATCTCAATCTACTAAGCCCTTAGTCCGTGGCGGTCGTGGGGAACACAATGTTTTACTGTTTTTAGGCAAACCCACTCATCTGTCAGGACTTACCAGGGATTAACCATGCCTTGACAGGTGACCTCTCCATGGACACACACACACACACACACACACACACATACACACATTTTCTTTATTCATTTAAAACAGTCTTTACAATATTTACAAGGTTATGACAGGTTAAGACATTATTATGTGCAGATTCATAGTGCATGTCATATTTACGCATGACCTCCTTGACTCTGTTTAGAATATTTATACCGTTAGGCACAGGGTATCTCATAAAGCAGGGGACAAAACCATCTTTCTTTGCTCTCTTTAGCGCTCTTTTATATCGTCTTTTTTCTGCCCTAATACATTTATATTCCATTAAGCCATACTGTTTGTAGTATGCGTCCTTCTCCAGGACACAGAATACATGTTTCAACCCCTCGTCTTCTGTCATAACAGCAACTTTGGGTGCTTGGTCAACTAGTTTTTTGGTTAGGTTTTTATTGTTTTCCAGTGCTAGATTCAAGGTATGTGTCAATTCAAAGTTTTCTCTCCTTAATTTATACTCCCCATACTTGCGAATTGTAGGTAGGACTACTTCAAATACCCAATCCTGGAATCTTTCAGCTACTTTCATTTTGGATCTCATAATTAATTGATATAAACCCGGTTCACTGATAAATACAGTATGTTTTTGAAAGTTCGAAGGGGGTAACGAAACGTTACCCCCTTTGTTTTCAACTGTTTTACGATACTTTTCTCTGACATGGTCTCTGATTGCTTTATTTGAATTTTCATACTCTAGTATCTCACATATATCTTTTGCTTTAAACCATGGATTGTTTTCAGAATCGAATAAGACAGTTACAGGGCTGTTATCAAATATGTAGGAATGTAGTACTGACATATTTGAGGTTAGGAAACACGTCTGTTCGCTACAGAGGTTGGGCATAAAGAGAAAAAATAATTTAATAATTTTAATAAATTAAAGAGGTGGAGGGGGAAATTAAATAATTACAGCCAATCACAACGTGACACGCTTATTTTTAACCAATCACAAGCTTTCTAATTATGACCAATGACGACACACTTTTGAAAGGTTAACTGCTTGTGTCACAATATTGAGGTCACCCTTCCCCTCCCCCTCCCCCCCCGCCTCTCTCTCTCCCTCCATGGCTAGCTCTCTCTAGTCTCTTCAGTCTGCCACCATGCTTCTAACAGTTATAGTGTTTTTAAGTAAAGTGTTTTTTGGGGGTCGGGAGAGGAGGAGGGAGGAAAAATTATCGGCTTTTAGGGAATTGTGTAACGAGTTGGATGAGATTGAAAAGAGAAGGGATTTTCTTTATAAGAAGAAGGTGGAGATGATGGATTCATGGGTGAGTTGGAGGGGGTATGCCCCTACTCTTTCTTACTTGTTGTTCTCGGGAGTTAGTTGTGGTGTGGTTGTGTAGTAAGATGTTTCTAACGGTGTTTGTGTTTTTACAATGGTTGGGGGGTCCCTATAATACTTTTGTTCAAGAGAAATATTTGAGTAGATATTTTGAATTAGAACATAAGATAAACGAAATGAAAAAGGAACAGCAGGAGTTGGAGAAGTTTATTGAGTGGTGGGACTAATAGGTAAGTTTAGGTTGTTTAAATCCATAGGGTACTGTGTCGTAGCTATCTTCTAGTTTTCTTTTAGGACCAGTGATCTTAAACTGTTTGATTTCAGTGACTGTTACAATATTTTTATCTTTTGTGCGTCTGATTCTATTCTCTTCAACTTGTAATATTTGAGCGGATTCACTCAAAACCATTTCTTTCAATGTCTGAAAGTTTACCAATTTAGAAGTTTTAAGATTCAGTGTTAGGCCTTTAACTTTACATACAGGGATCAATTTCTGTTTGTTGGTAGACCACACGAGATAGGCGTAGGTCTTCGGCCCTCCAGATACAAACTCTACTATGTAGGACCCGGGCCCGTACTCTACCAACTCGTCGGTCATTTCCCCAAGGTAGTCCCCTGTAGGCACTTTATACAAATTACCTCTCAAGTAATATATTACCGAATCTGTATCATAATATAGGACTTGAGCTCCTAACTTTTCAAGGTGTTCATACAATTTAAGTCGGGCATGGGCAGTAGTGTAGGCCGCGATCACAACATTCACATTTCTCAACGCCTCTCCCACCTCATCAATGTACTCCCAGCTTACAACTAACACTTCTTCATTGATAACCTGTATCATGTTTATCTTTATTTCAGCACTAATTAACATTTGAAAGAAATCTTTCGGGTCTCTAACAATTGAGGCTTTGGTTTGGTTCTCCCTCTGTCCGAATTTCCCCCAGAAAGAATTCAACATTAATTTTGCCAAAGACCTTAAACCCCCATTCTTAGCAATCTTGTTTTTCTCCAGTTTTACCCCCTCATGTTTATAGTAATCAGCAATATACTTGTCTTTATCTTCTTCGGTCTTGCACCAACTAGGAAACCCTGACGCCTCCTGTTTCATTTTCAAAAATTTATTTATAAAATCGGTAAACAGACCACCGGTTTCATAAGTCGCCACTTGGTATTCCCAGAGTTCATACATGTCTAGAATCACATAACCCTTCTCTACTGCCTTTCTGATCTCCTGCATTGTCCAAGTCCCTACCAATGCCCTCTCATTACTTTCATAAAAACATTCCCCCTGATTTAAAGTCTCTCCACAAGTTTGACACAAGACAAACATTAATTTGTTGTTCATTTTTACTGGGAGCACAGGGTGGTATAGGTCCCTAGGCGGTAAGATTTTACATTTGAGCAAACCTTCTACGCCAAGTCCCCGCTCTCTGCACTCCCTATCTCCTACATAAATTTCGGGGTGGCCTACGGGGTAGTTACAGTATTTATTTACGTACGGATAAAGAGAACAAACATCTACGTACTGAATAGTCTCTCCCTCCGAGCATTTATGATAAGCTTTCGCATTACCGGTCCTACCTCCAAAAAATGAATCTCTCGGGTCAAGGGGAAGACTGTTCAGTATCGGTAGACTGTCCAAGTGTTTGAGGTTCTCATCCTTTTTCGTTTTCCTAAACTCGCACTCCCACATTTCAATAACATTACTTCCGAGTTTCTCAATTTTCTTTAAAGTCCTCTGATAACGCAAGTGAAGTGAATCAGAGGGATCCTCCTTCAGAGGGGCCTCCCGGCTGTAAGGGAAACATTTAGGGCAACCGTGCCAGTAACACCCATGAAATTCATAAATGTTTTCCCCATCAAAACCATCTACTTTCGCCCCATTAATTTTAACTTCTTTGCCTCGGCCTGCATGCTCAATCCTAACACCACGCTTCTCCTCTTCCCACGATAGCCACTGTAGGGCTACGGCTGACTGATTGTCCGTTAATCGGTACCCACCTTTCGGGATCAAGCCAATCGTATTAGGTTTCAGAAATTTGCGGCGGAAAGCCAAGTTGCACGCACTAGCAATAGTCACGGCCTCGAGAAATGGGTCTACGCTGCATTCTTTTAAAAATAAGGCTCTGAATTTAATACAGGCTTGGGCCAGAATCTCTACATCCGAAATGCAATACTCCAAAATCTCTTTTTGAAAGTCAAATACATAGCCACTGTTCACTTGTTCATTATACCATTTTTCAAAATCATTGTGGGATTTCTCAAACATATTCTCGGGGCAGTAAAACTCTTTTGCTGGCATAGGGCCTACATAATTTTGGTTCTCAAGGGTGTTGAATAGGTGCGGGAAATAACCCTTCTTTTTCTCCGGAGGCAAGTCAAACGCTTTCGGGAGTGCAGCGAGGGGCATGGGAAAGTAGCTTAAGGAATCAACAAACCTAACATTATCCATTTCCATTAAAATAATTTTGGATCCTCTCATTACCAGTTCGGGTGTGAATTTAGTCTCTTCCAGAGTATACTTTAAAATAAACTGAAAGTCAAACCCCTGTCCATTATGTGCAATCACACAAACATCTTTGAACTTTTTCCTGACTTGCATCACATACTCCATAAACTGTTTTACCGGATCCTCTTTGAAAATCTTTGTACGGTTTTTGCATGCCATACAGAAGCCTGAACCTAGACACTGTCCACAGAACTGCTGGCTTACGCATAGGTTAACTTTATGAACTTTTTTATCTGGGTCAGATGGAAGGTTTTCATCTTGTCTGGTTTCAAAATCAAAGAAAATAAATAAGTAGTTTTTCCCCTTCGGTTGGCTATCATTAGGTTTCATATAACATTTATGGTTAGGGTCCATAAACTCTTCGCATACTTTACAATACACCTCCCCGCACTGATGGGGCTTGGACCTTTCATTGATCATTACTAGTTTACCACAGTCAAGACATTTCTTTACTAACTGACATTTATCGATTTTGTGTGCTATAAAACAGGCCTGATTTTTATAAGTCATGTTACATTCAGGACAATCTATTCCTTGGTGCTCCAGCTTACAGGGGGGTGAGATAGTCTGGCAAGAAGGACAAATATTAGAGCAGCGGTGTTTAGGTTTATGGTCATAGGGTACATGGCACGCTTCGCAGAAATATTTGCATGCAAAAGCAGCGGTTAGTGAATTGATTACATTGTAATGGCCATTATGGAAAAGTAAATTAATTTTGAATTTTGGGTTTTCTACTCTTCCCTCAAAGTAAACTTCACGACCTTTACAATCATAGTTGTACACTGTAATTTTAAACTCTTTCAAGTAATCTTGGAATTTCTCAAGTTCTGGGATACCAGCTCCACTAGTAGATATCTCAACACGCGCTCTACGCATAAGCTCCTGAGCCCTGACGGTTTGTCTTCCTCTACGGTCTTTTTTAATCAAATTATAATCTGAATCACCGGTAACCTTAGCGATCGCAACTACTATCGCCCTAGGCAGACACAGATTATCTTTATTATTAATAATTACAATACCCTTCCTAGCTTTACATTCTTCTTCAAAGGTGTTGTATAAACCGGGTCTCCGGAGTGCCCCAGACCCTACAGGGAGATTAATTCGAGTACATTCTACTTTAAAAGTGTCTGTGGACTTGATCGATTCCGAATTACTTTGAATAATTCCACCAAAAATTTCCCACAAAACATCTTCAGTTACTTCATTGAAGGGCCGAAAAGCTACGTACCCCGGGTCTTTAGATTTTAAATTTAGACTCTGTAAAGTGAAACCAAGTTGATCATTTTCATGGCATTGAGTTTTCACTTCGTTTACTATGCTCGCAAAACCTTGCCTTAGCCAATCAATTTCATTTGTTTCAGGTGGAGGGTTAGTAAATTTGAAAATCGTTCTAAGCCCATACAATCTGAATTTCTTTATGTAAGTCTGGTCCTCACTAAGAACATTAACAGGTTCGACAACCGACTCCATTACGTCCGTTCGCTACGAGAGCCTGACGCAAAGAGAGCGAGGACGAGCAGCGGTCGGCGGTATAATTACCAACCAGCCAATCAGAGCGCTGCACGCCCATTATCCACCAATCAGGGACCTTCTTATTCCAACCAATCACAGCCATGGTATTCTTCTGTTGCAGTGAACCACGGCGAGCTCTTCCTCGTCCCACCGGAGGAGCTAGAGGGGGTGGTGGGAGGAGAGGCAGCGGGAGGAGAGGTGGCAGCGGGAAGAGAGGTGGCAGCGGAAAGAGGAGAGATGGCGGGAGGAGAAGAAGAAGAAGACATGGAAGGGGAGGGAGAAGAGGAAGAGGAGGAGGAAGAAGAAGAAGGAAGAGGGCAGGGGGATGGGGATGAAGAGTAATGTGTAAATATTATAATATATAGTTTAGTATAGTTTTTTTTTTAACCAATATTGTAAATATATAGCTTAATATAGTTTTTTACTAACCCACAATATTAGTTTTTATTCCACACCTCTGCCATAGAGTATACCTTATAGTATATGGTTTATAGTGTATACTTTATAGTGAATGGTATGAGTTGGTAACACTGCAGGGAAATTTTGGGACACCCCTGGGGGTTGGCAACCCTGCTGATTTTTTTTCCCGCGCTTTTCCGATCAGCTGATTTTCCGATCAGCTGATTTTCAAGGTCATTCTGTCCAATCTCTGGGCCACTTCTACTGGTATTGGTAATGAAATATAATAATAGTGCATTCAGGATTGGTGTAAGGAAATATATAAGGACAAGGTATAAAATGTATATTACATATTACATTTCATAGTGGTTATAATTTTAACATTATGAGAAAATTATTTTAATCGAGTAGAATATTCTTTCAAAGATTCAACTTTTCTATTTATTGAAGAACATCGACCGTCCGTGGAAACACAGACGTGTGTGAAGACATCTTGTTGACACGTGGGTGATAGGATGAAAAAAGGGCAAAATTCACTGAGCCTGGTGATTGATCTGTCACACTTAGATTTGGAAACATCACATTCGAGACTTGACACTCATCATATTTAACAAGTTGGGGACATCGACCTTCCTTGGGAACGCAGACGTATGTGAAGACATCTTGTTGACATGAGGCAATAATATGGAGGGAACGAATATTACACTGGTTCTTGCAATGGAAGTGAGTTTGATAGGCTTGAAAACATCTTTTCAATGACTTGATTTTCATAATATCTACCAAATTCTTGAAAAGGCAGAAATGTGTATAATTTGAAATTACACTGATTCAGTAACTTCTCATTAGAGACTTGACACTCCTAACGGGAACGAAAGTGATAGTATGAATCATTCTTGGGAACGGATAAATATGAAGACATCCAGTTGAGATTCTGGTGATGGATTGGAGGTGGTCCAAATGACACTTGTTGTGATGGTGGACCTGTGACTGCTAGATTTTTAATTATACCATTTGATACTTGACACTTTTGAAAAAAATCATATATTATGAAAAGACATATATTCATATATTTGTATATTAACAAATAACATTATTTTATGAATAACACAATTATCTTGTGAGGTTTGAATGTACGGTTGAGTTGCCTCATTTGACACCTAGATGCATCGATCCACCTAGTGTCTACATAGGGACCCCCTTTTTCAACAAATAAATACCCCACGTTCAAAAACAACTTACCCTAAAGTATATTTTAACTGAGACGTATTAAAAAAATTATAAGGGTCTCCGTATCAAGAAGTTTACAGAAAACTAACATAATAATGCTCTATTATATAAAATCTCTTATGAGCTATTTTTAATATTAAAATGCTTGAAAACTTGAAGAATGGTATCAAGTTGTCACTATATATGTATTATTTAAAATGATAATATATAAAACTTTAAACATTACCTGTTCAAAAATGCTAATAGGTCTTAATACATATTGAGGTATAGATATTGAAATTACCTTTTAATTAACACTCATTCAATGCATGAAAAAGAAAACAAAAGTGTGCAGCTTGAGTTAATCAACATTTGAGTTATAATTAGTTTTATAATCTGAAACAGGTCCCCCCCTTCTGCCTTTGACTCTCTGTACCTAACACACCGATTCGCTAAATTACGAAATTGTTTGAAATTCTTTGATTACCAAATTCAACGCACATTTGCCTTTATATTTGTTAACAACAAATGCTGATTTATTTTATTATTATTATTATTATTGAAGTGGGAATTTTTACCGGTTGTTGTGTGGCACTCGCCTGAAGATAATACCCACCAAAAAGTTCACTAAAGCCACCCCATACCCAGACTTTACTCCCCGTCGATAGTTTGGCACATTAATTTGGGAAGCCCCTAATTTTAGTTCTTCCATTTCTAAGAAGAAGGGAGAATTTTGTCTTCGTCTCTTTAACATTCATTGTTTCACCGGTTGCCGCTTAGCTTGATCAGGCTTTTGGTAGACTGACGCGACTGCACCGTCCGACTTCAGTTCACTGCAGAGGAAGCCGTGATCCTGTATGGCACAAATTTTAGGGTTTTGTCCCGCCCCTCCTCAATGTTTAGCAAAAATTGGACCAATTCTTCCCAGACGATGGGCATATATTTGTTTGTAACAGCAAAATTAATTGTCATTAATTTTCTTAAATAACCTTACATATCTAATATAACAACTTTTTGTTTGAGAATATTTGGCTATAACAGAAGGTAAGGGAAAACTATAATCTCAGAAAGAAGTGCTGTTTTGAAATTATGACGAATCACCACGTTAGGGCATCCCAGGACACTTTAAAACTTGTTTATACTAGTTGCGAAGTTGACATTGGTTACAGCAAACGAAGTTGACATAACACTGTGGTAAGTCTTTCGGCTGCCCGCTATGACAATTTAACTTCCTTCAAAATCCATTAATGTTCAAGACTTCGGGGGGTAATGCGAACTGCATGGTTAATCCCTAGCTGGAATATATGTAGACGGCAGGGGGTGAGTAGAAATGCTATGGGCATGGAAACCCCTAGCTGGAACATATGTTCAAGACAGCAGGGGGAGAGGAGTGTGACGGACATAGAAACCCCTAGCTGGAACATGAGTGGACAGTCTGTCCCGTGCCTCACCCTTTCTCTTCCTTCAATATCCCATCCTTCCGGGGGCTTGCGCAAAATGCCCCTTAGAGGCTGCCGTGCTCAACGGTTCAGCCGGGATCTTCTTATCCACCAATAACAACAATACGTTAGGGCATTTTTACTCTTTATCATTATTGCAAGCGAAGGTTAGGTGTAGGTTCTAAGTTAAGTATATGTCAGTATCAGAACCAAGTGTGTCTCAAGTTTGCAGAGAGTGTTTGAAATCTTGAAACTGCAGTTGAGTTGTCATTTAGAAACAAGTTTTCATGTCAAGTGTTTCTAAGAAGAATATCTTCATACTAACACACCTCCGAGAAAGTAACAGCATGATTTAATTACAATTATGGTATATCATAAATGATGGATTGGTTAAATAGTTAATAGTTTTATATTCCTCATTATTAAAATTCCACAAATTTTGGGCTCATTTCTTAGTATTAAGTTTTATAAATATTCTGATATAAGGTCCTTTCTACTTTTACATAATCTATGAACAGTTGTTTAATATTATTAAAGTCTTCACTAGAGTCAACCAAGATGACTGTAGTGCCAGGTGAGCTAAATCCCATAAGAGCAATGCTGCCAGTTTCTGCGACTTCCATGGATGTCGCCAAAGAGTTTTTGTTGGTTAAAAAATGTTAAAAACCAACATTTTACTCTTTGTTACCTGTAAGTGTTGCCAACGCTGCAGGAAACAACAATCGTTTTCGTTTGCGTTGGATATTTTTTATCTCAATTATTATAGAAATATTAAATTTAAAAACAAACTAGGGTAGAATTTACGGTTTTATATTTACCTACATTGATAATTATTAAATGGGTCATTACCTAATCGTTTGTTATCAACTAATAATCCAAATTTAAAATAGGTGCCGTTACGACAAATATCGTACTCGTGGCAAGACTGTTTCATTCTCTTTTCCAATCATCTTTATAATGTATTATAATGTAAACTGACTTCCGTTTTAGTTTTGACGCTTCATTTCCGGAACAAAAAAAAAAAAAAAAAGCTATTCAGAAGACGTTGGAAGCAGTTATGTTTTTTTTACTCAACAGATTTTGAGAGCCAAATACCTATTATAATAGCCTATACACACTGATATAACTATATCATCAAATTATATCAACTGATATAATATATTATGTGTTTGTTTTCTTTTTTCTTTTAAACAAAAGGAGGCGACTGTAAGTACATTGCACAAAACGGCATTTCCTTCAAAATCTGTCAATTAAAAATTTTTAATTACGCGTGAATAATTTATAAGACTTTAATAATTGTCTAAATTAATATAAATTATAAGAATAAAATAAATATATCTTGCTAAGGTAAAATACCTTAAGGTAGCAAGACAAAATAAAAACCTATGGAATCCCTACCTTTTTAAATGTATGCTTCATGTATTATGTCATGTAGTTGAGTGAACTAATTTCAAACAAACCTTTAAAGTTTATACATCCGAACTATGTTAATAATGAGCCTTAATGTATGTAAATGAACAATGTATGGTAATCATTGAGATAATTTAACAGAGGACAATGGAATGAGAAATAATAATTTAAAATTTTGGTAGCCAATGTATTGGTATATTGGCAATGTATCCTATTATTTATTTAAGAATTTTACAATATTTATTTTATATTATGAGCACTATGATAATGCAAATGTGTGTGAAACTAATAGACTGCTTCTTTCCAAAAAAGTTAATTCATATTCAACCGCTAATTATATTTACTTGATTGCAAGTTTTAATTAATTTGCGCCATGAGATGAGAGGACGCTATTGTTCGGTTAGTTTCGACACATCGTTAATATTGATAGGCCTTTGATGACCTCGTGCTCTTGATCCCTTTCCAAAATGAAAATCTGTTAACTCAAAATAATAGCAAAGATTTAATAACAATTAATAAAGGCAGTAAGACAAAATAAAATACCGTGTAATCCCTACTTTTAGAAATGTATGCTTCATGTATCATATCATGTAGTTGAGCAAACTAATTTCAAACAAATCTTTAAAGTTTATACATCTAAGTTATGTTGAATAACGAACTTTCAACGAGGGAGTAACAAACAAAAAAGTTACTGTCGTAGGAAGATACTTATGAAATTTTTGTATTATACCAAAACTTTACACAACTAAGGTATCGTGTTTTTATTTACAGTTGTTACATGAATTATACCGAATGTCCCACCAAGGCGTAATTATGTGAGGAGTTAAGTTGTGGTGAAGGGGTTAAACTCCCCCTTGTGTAAAATCCACAACACAACAATATATAAGATAATAAGGAAGAAGTTATGTTAAACAACATTTCTCGCCCTTGGTAATTTAGATTCATTACTCTATAGACTAGGTAAAATAATTTTATCGTTACTTCTAAGTTATATTTACCTAGTATTATTAATAAAGAATCCTTGAGAAAAAGGTTTATCTCTGATGACGTCACAAAAGAATCAAAAGCTTGCTTTTCTATACATTTGAAATACAGAATGCTTGGTTTCACCAACTACGACGGTTGGGCCCAGAGGGACATGTAGATTACGTAAGTGTCTTCAACATATTATCAAATTTTTTTATAACTCCGGAATATTAAAAAATACTGTTAATACTTTAAAATAAAATAAACTTTAAATTGTATGTTATTCATTACTATATACTATCAAATATATTGGAGTCTATAACGTATAGCATAATAGTAGGAGAACGGATTGTGGCTTTTTCCACTCTCAGCCGAAAATTAACAATACTGCATCATACTGCAAACAATCTATATATACAGGGTGGAAAAAAGTCTTGAAACTATATAATATCTTATACTATATAATATCTTTATATTATAATATAAAATACTATATAGTATTTTAGTAATAAAACTAAAACTTTTGTACATTGATTTTGAATGACAAAAACTAATTCCTAAAGTACTTATTGTACCTTGGACTTGGACCTCCAAGAGTGGACGGGCCGGAAGGAGTCAGTATAAAATATTAAAAGTAAGCATAGATCAGTATATACATCAAATTGAAGGTCTCTAAGAATAGAGAACAATACCGCAAACTGGACCTCAAAAGGTTGACCGAGTCAAAAATGACGGGTGATCGAACTAAAATTCATAAAATCATATTGCTAAAAAAAATAATAAAAAAATGCTGTGACGGGGGTATTTTTTCTTCTCGTTCTTGCTTCATTGCGAGGTTTTTAATGGACACAAACACTGCTTGGGTGATCGGTCCCCGGTTTACTATTATGAAACACGTCACATCATTTTTCTATTTCATCTCCAAAGCTGATTTATCGCAAAACATCTTATATTTATTCTTTTTTAAACCAAAATAATTTCGGATTTATTAGCTAAAATATGACATTACATCACCCGATATCCAACTGGGATAAGAATCCCGTTGATCCTTCAATACAATACAGTTGTAATATAAAAAGCTTTATACCCTGAGGAAAATCCAATTCAAGATCCACCACCGTCGAAACATCGGATTTGCACTTTTCACAATCAGCTGGATTAAAAATATTGCGTTCCTCTTTTCTTGTCGATCTGCATAAAAAAAGATTAATAAAATGTATATGGAAAAGCCATATTATTTTATGAAAAACTTCATATTGCATGTTTATTTATAGTATACAATCCGATTAAATTAAATGTTTTATGCTTCTTGTAGATCTGAAAACAAACGCAAAAGTTTTAAACACTTATAAAAACTATTTCATTGACACCTTTTGTAATTTACTTGAAATAACCAATTTTTACCTTTGAAATAAAAAATAAAAAATAAAAAATTAAGTACTACAGTGGTTTAATTTCTTGAAGAAGAATATGGTTGAGTCAATATAGATCATTTTTAGCTAATTAATGCTGTTCTTGGAAATACAATTTTAAACTATTTTTAATATTATTAACTTTAAGATGACAAAGTTTTAAATGATATAACTTTATCGTTTGTTGTAGTGTAGTTTTAAGAGTTTCATCAAATAAGATTAATATTCCATTTGACATCGAAAAAATTCAAAAGGTTTTTTCGGAAGAAACAGCAATATCCCTTAAAGTTTAATAATTTAACAAAATTTTGTTTATGTAATGATCGTCGACAATTATTTATACAGGGTGTTTGGTGTCAAAATTTTTAGGGGGTTATGATACATGTAAAATGTAACAAGAATACGCAGTTCAGACAATTATGTCTCCTCCACCTCCCAGTAACAGTCATTTTTCATCTTTTTGAAAGTTACTGATATTTAATAACAAATTCTTATTTTTATTACCAATTACCAAACTTATTTGTACTTTTTATGACATTTTTATGAAGTACACAAAATTTCCTATCAGAATATGAGCACTTTGTTCCAATTAAGCCCTTATAAAAGCCCTTAAAGCCTTCTAAAAGCCTTTTAAAGCCTCTTAGAGCCTGTGAAATATACTTGAATACATTATTTTGGAAAATTAAGAAAAATAGCACTATAACTTGTTGAAGAAAATTTTTTATGCTTCAAACTACAAACCGAAAAATTTCACAAAAAATTTCCCACATTCTAAGCTTCAAAATAATGCAATATAAGTGGCAGTTCCTATTTACCTAGGGGGAGACAATCGGCAGTATAATAAAGCTATTGACCGATTTTTCATTAAATAATTATCATTGTTGGAAATTACCAGCTTCCACAAATCATCACTGATGACGTACTTATCTTTCCCACAACCGTCAGGATGGTCACTCTGGGGGATGACCCACTAGGAGGCAGTCCGAAATCTTCAATGTAAGCATAAGTTGATATGGACATCATATTAAAGGAATTGTTTGGCAGAGTTTAATGCCGCAAACCGAACTTCAAATGGTTGAACGAGTCAGAAATGGCAGGCAAGCAAACTTAGAATTAAAATCATTACAACAAAAACTATGCAATATTTTCATATATATTCGACCTTTATTATGTGGTTTGTGACATCTTTAAATATCAAGGAGTTTCATTTTATTTTATGATCTAAGAAAACCCAACGAAGTTTTCTTTAAGAATTCACTGTATACGACCCTTGAACAAGGTTTGTTGGAGGTATCACTTTAGTGATGGTGTTAAATTGGTATTATTTCATGAAAAACAGATCAAAATTATGTTTAATGTCAAATGTTATCCCTTGGCCAAAAAGGAAAGATCACTCATAGTAAATCATTTTATTAACGCATAGAATGTGGGGACGTTTTGGTGAAACTTAACATTTTGTAGCATGAAGTAAAAAAAAATCTTCAGCAAGTTATAGTGCCTTTTTTCTTAATTTTCCAGAATTTTCTTTTCAAGTAGATTTTATGGCTTTGAGAATATTTAATTGTGGGAAACTGCACTTATTGTAAAAGGAAATCTTTTGTGGCTTCTAATAATGTAGCCAATTTTATCACTGCAGAGGTTTTGGGAATTTAATTATTGTATTAGTTAATTTGTATTTAATGTTAATAAAAGTAAAGATGATAATATTAAAGCTTATCAAATATTAATGGGTGTTATAAGAGTAACACTATTGAAGAAAGCTGTGACTAAAAATCCAATTTTTAAAATTATTTTTATTTTTTCAGTTTTCAGTTTATATTTAGTTATAAGTTCAAAGAAGAGTAAGTTATCCTTTTTAATTTCGATATTGAAACTACTTTTTTCGAAAGTATATACAATGTGCTTCAAAGTTTACACTGTGAAAAGAGTTTTCTTGAGAAGTCATTTAATGTCGTTTTGCAATTGCTATTTATATTTACATGAAACTTAAAATTATAATCCTGCAGGATGAACAATAACATATTTAATATTAGATTATATTATTAAATAAACCTAAATATTTGAATTAACAGATGAATCTTAGGTTCTTATTTACAAATTTGCGATATAAATGTTTACATTGAACCGGAATAATACATGGCTGATATTAAAATAAAATAATGATATGATTAATTTAAAATTTTTATAAGTAGATGTTTATTAATTTCCAACTAATTATCAATACTTAATATATAAAAATTATTTAATTAATTAAAGACAGTGTATATTATTTGATTAAAACAATCATATACAAATGATCACTTTGTTGTAATTAAACTAGAATATATCCGTACAAATATATAACTAGCCTAAAAATATGATATACAGTAATTTGTTCGTTTCTTAGATGGTGTTCCCAATGTCTAAATGTACAAAAGAGCATGTGCATGTAAGTTGCAAGTTGGTGGTAGGGAGGGTAAGGAGCGTAATGTACATTGTGGCCCCAGGCCAGTGAACTTGTTAGCTAATGCCATGTTACTGCCACTACATGTTACAAAATAGCATGTGCATGTAAGTTGTAAGTTGGTGGTTGGGAGGACAAGGAGCGTAATGTACATTGTGGCCCCAGGCCAGTGAGCTTGTTAGCTAATGACATGTTACTGCCCCTACATGTTACAAAAGAGCATGTGCATGTAAGTTGTAAGTTGATGGTAGGGAGGGTAAGGAGCGTAATGTACATTGTGGCCCCAGGCCAGTGAGCTTGTTAGCTAATGCCATGTTACTGCCACTACATGTTACAAAAGAGCATGTGCATGTAAGTTGTAAGTTGATGGTTGGGAGGGTAAGGATCGTAATGTACATTTAGGCCCCAGGCCAGTGAGCTTGTTAGCTAATGCCATGTTACTGCCCCTACATGTTACAAAAGAGCATGTTCATGTAAGTTGTAAGATGATGGTAGGGAGGGTAAGGATCGTAATGTACATTGTGGCCCCAGGCCAGTGAGCTTGTTAGCTAATGCCATGTTACCGCCCCTACATGTTACAAAAGAACATGTGCATGTAAGTTGCAAGTTGTTGATTGGGAGGGTAAGGAGCGTAATGTACATTGTGGCCCCAGGCCAGTGACCTTGTTAGCTAATGCCATGTTACTGCAGCTACATGTTAAAAAAGAACATGTGCATGTAAGTTGCAAGTTGTTGATTGGGAGGGTAAGGAGCGTAATGTACATTGTGGCCCCAGGCCAGTGAGCTTGTTAGCTAATGCCATGTTACTGCCCCTACATGTTACAAAAGAACATGTGCATGTAAGTTGCAAGTTGTTGATTGGGAGGGTAAAGAGCGTAATGTACATTGTGGCCCCAGGCCAGTGAGCTTGTTAGCTAATACCATGTTACTGCTCCTACATGTTACAAAAGAGCAGGTGCATGTAAGTTGCAAGTTGGTGGTTTGGAGGTAGGGATCGTAATGTACATTGTGGCTCCAGGCCAGTGAGCTTGTTAGCTAATGCCATGTTACTGCCCCTACATGCTACAGAAGAGCATGTGCATGTAAGTTGCAAGTTGGGGGTTGGGAGGGTAAGGATCGTAATGTACATTGTGGCCCCAGGCCAGTGAGCTTGTTAGCTAATGCCATGTTACTGCCCCTACATGCTACAGAAGAGCATGTGCATGTAAGTTGCAAGTTGGGGGTTGGGAGGGTAAGGATCGTAATGTACATTGTGGCCCCAGGCCAGTGAGCTTGTTAGCTAATGCCATGTTACTGCCCCTACATGCTACAGAAGAGCATGTGCATATAAGTTGCAAGTTGGTGGTGGAAAGGTAAGGAGCGTAATGTACATTGTGGCCCCAGGCCAGTGAGCTTGTTAGCTAATGCCATGTTACTGCCCCTACATGCTACAGAAGAGCATGTGCATGTAAGTTGCAAGTTGGTGGTGGAAAGGTAAGGAGCGTAATGTACATTGTGGCCCCAGGCCAGTGAGCTTGTTAGCTAATACCAAGTTACTGCCCCTACATGTTACAAAAGAGCATGTGCATGTAAGTTGCAAGTTGGTGGTTGGGAGGGTAAGGAGCGTAATGTACATTGTGGCCCCAGGCCAGTGAGCTTGTTAGCTAATGCCATGTTACTGCCCCTACATGTTACAAAAGAGCATGTGCATGTAAGTTGCAAGTTGGTGGGTGGAAAGGTATGGTGCGTAATGTACATTGTGGCCCCAGGCCAGTGAGCTTGTTAGCTAATGCCATGTTACTGCCCCTACATGTTACAAAAGAGCATGTGCATGTAAGTTGCAAGTTGGTGGTTGAAAGGTAAGGAGCATAATGTACATTGTGGCCCCAGGCCAGTGAGCTTGTTAGCTAATGCCATGTTACTGCCCCTACATGTTACAAAAGAGCATGTGCATGTAAGTTGCAAGTTGATGGTTAAAAGGTAAGAAGCGTAATGTACATTGTGGCCTCAGGCCAGTGTGCTTGTTAGCTAATGCCATGTTACTGCCCCTACATGTTACAAAAGAGCATGTGCATGTAAGTTGCAAGTTGATGGTTGAAAGGTAAGGAGCGTAATGTACATTGTGGCCCCAGGCCAGTGAGCTTGTTAGCTAATACCATGTTACTGCCCCTACATGTTACAAAAGAGCATGTGCATGTAAGTTGCAAGTTGGTGGTAGGGAGGGTAAGGAGCGTAATGTACATTGTGGCCCCAGGCCAGTGGGCTTGTTAACTAATATCATGTTACCGCCCCTACATGTAACAAAAGAGCATGTGCATGTAAGTTGCAATTTGGTGGTAGGGAGGGTAAGGAGCGTAATGTACATTGTGGCCCCAGGCCAGTGAACTTGTTAGCTAATGCCATGTTACTGCCCCTACATGTTACAAAAGAGCATGTGCATGTAAGTTGCAAGTTGGTGGTAGGGAGGGTAAGGAGCGTAATGTACATTGTGGCCCCAGGCCAGTGAACTTGTTAACTAATGCCATGTTACTGCCCCTACATGTTACAAAAGAGCATGTGCATGTAAGTTGTAAGTTGGTGGTTGGGAGGACAAGGAGCGTAATGTACATTGTGGCCCCAGGCCAGTGAACTTGTTAGCTAATGCCATGTTACTGCCCCTACATGTTACAAAAGAGCATGTGCATGTAAGTTGCAAGTTGGTGGTGGAAAGGTAAGGAGCGTAATGTACATTGTGGCCCCAGGCCAGTGAACTTGTTAGCTAATGCCATGTTACTGCCCCTACATGTTACAAAAGAGCATGTGCATGTAAGTTGCAAGTTGGTGGTGGAAAGGTAAGGAGCGTAATGTACATTGTGGCCCCAGGCCAGTGAACTTGTTAGCTAATGCCATGTTACTGCCCCTACATGTTACAAAAGAGCATGTGCATGTAAGTTGCAAGTTGGTGGTAGGGAGGGTAAGGAGCGTAATGTACATTGTGGCCCCAGGCCAGTGAACTTGTTAGCTAATGCCATGTTACTGCCCCTACATGTTACAAAAGAGCATGTGCATGTAAGTTGCAAGTTGGTGGTGGAAAGGTAAGGAGCGTAATGTACATTGTGGCCCCAGGCCAGTGAACTTGTTAGCTAATGCCATGTTACTGCCCCTACATGTTACAAAAGAGCATGTGCATGTAAGTTGCAAGTTGGTGGTAGGGAGGGTAAGGAGCGTAATGTACATTGTGGCCCCAGGCCAGTGAACTTGTTAGCTAATGCCATGTTACTGCCCCTACATGTTACAAAAGAGCATGTGCATGTAAGTTGCAAGTTGGTGGTGGAAAGGTAAGGAGCGTAATGTACATTGTGGCCCCATGTACATTGTTATATTGTATACATATATTGTATATTGTTATAACATCTTATATATATATATATATATATGTATATAAGTTTTTATATATATATATATATATATATATATATATATATATATATATATATATATATAATCTTTTATATCCATATTTTGTGGGATCCTCGCGTTTGGCCGAAAAGGCGTTTGGTACCCAGTTTGGGGTTTTTAATGCGAAATTCCGTATGAGCCAATAGGAGCGGGAGCTGTTGACTGGTCGAACGCCATTGGCTAAGAGTTAAATATGCGAATATAATGTTACTCAAAACTGGAAACACGGATCTCTTTTGCCAACCATTGTTCTTTATAAAAAATAAATTACTCAACTAGTATTTTCTGTTCGTGTTAATAAACGAACTCAAAAACTGACATTTTAAAATATAGATATTTAATTAATTAGCAATTACTATTTAAAACGTGTTATACTTTTGTTTTTGTTGTTGGAAAAAGGCCTTTATACAAGTTCAAAGAATTATTTGATGATATTTCTGTACAATTACGCATATATTATTTTGCTTTTAAATACGTGTAAAAAAAGGGCAAAAATTGATTAATGTTTCCAATTATGAATCAATATTTCAATATAAATCGTAACTTATATTTAGGCTTGGTCTGAAATCAAACCTATTTATTCCGATATATAGCATTTCTTTAAACTTCTGATTAATTGTTAAAAATAAGTTGCAGATAATTTGAGTAGTTTTCAGAGTAAATAAAAAATCGTAATAAATTAACCCTAGAAAAAATGTCATTGAAAAATTGTAGGCTTGCTAAGATTTGTCGCAACACGTTAAGTTAAATCTATTAATTTAATATAAAATCTTCTGATATTTAACTTATGTGTGGTGAGAGTTAGGGCCTAATAAAAACAATGGCATTCAGGAAAAAGTTGAAAAATGTCATTGAATGGATCACATAAGAGTTTATAGTCCATCTGACTACGCAAGAAGGGGACTATATTCCTATATGTTTAGGCCTACAAGTTATGTGATTTTTTTGACAACCAAATGTAGGCCTATGTTACATTATGCAGATCATCACTATGTATATAATAATTCTAAAACCAACTGCTATACCTTAACATGCCATGTATGCCGTAGACAATGTTTTTTTTTTTTTTTTTTTTAATATCTGTGTATAATTTGGAATAGATTAGTGGCCTACTTTTTATAGCACCTGAGAAGTTAGTTGCTTACCTTAATTAGGCCCTAAATGAATTTTCTTGACGTAGGTGTAGGCTTACATACAATGTTAAGTTATGAAGAATATAATAAAGATTTGTAACAGCTTGATATGAAAAGTAATTAATATCCAATTGTCATTAATTGACAAATTGTAAATTGACTACACCCTACAAGTCAAAAAACACCAGATGAGTTGTTCACAATGTTAGGGCCTAACATACATTTTCTGAACGATACGGTTATATTGTGTTATGTAAGTCGTATGTGTTATAATATGTTGAGAAATGGCCATTTTTAAGTAATGAAGGTAATGAAGGTTGGTATGTATATGGAGAAAAACAAGAGTGTTTCTGTGTCGGCCGCTAAAATTCCGTTGGGCATTGAATGTTGCTAGCGGTATAATTGTCGCCCATACCTTTGACACATATTTGAAGCGGTAAATAACATTTATTATACTTGAACATGCCATGGAGGATGGTGTACACCCAGTTGAAATGATATATATGTTGATATTTTAGAGGCCAGGTAATGAGACCATGTAAGTCACCGTTGGATTTTTCTGAAATTTGACTGTTTTCAGCCATAGGGTAGGGGTATTGTATAAAATTTTGTACTTTCATTCTTGCATTTCATCAATACAAATTTTCATTTAATTCAAAAAGACTATTCATGTATGTGTTAAAAGTAATTAGCATAGGCCTAGTCACAGGTATGGCGATGTAACCGTCGTAGATTTTAAGCCGCGACGGTTTCCATACCTATATTCGCTTTTAAAACGTGTAAATATGGTAATGGAGTTACATTATGTGATTTTTTCTAAACTATTAATGGTTTTTGACTGGAAAAATATTAATTTTAAACTCTCTGACCGTTATTGGGGTTAAATAGTTTCAAAATGTTAGATTTATGGAGCAATTTTCAGCATATTTATAAGAAACACATTCCCCGTTGTAAATTAATCACAATATCGGTATTAGCTATTTAAATGCACTCATACAAGTTGTATATAGATACCAGGAAGGTATTATGTGATACTAAAAAAATGCATTTATACCCGTTATATTTATACCCATTATTTAAAAAAATTGATATTGCACAAAATTTTGAATATTTTACCCACGAAAAAGTCATATTTATGTTAGAAGAGTTACAAACCTAACCTCAAATTAAACCGGCCTACATGTGGCGGTTTGCCGGCTATTGGAGTTTAGATGTGGAATTTACAAGTCACTCACGCTCAAGTCGCTCACGTGAGTGACGTAGTAAATCGTGATAAATCGTAAATATATAGAATTATATACTTTTTGATTATTGCTGGTGATAAAACATATATTTTTTACTAAAATAGCAATTTTATTTTAGGTAAAGTGTTTTCTTTTTTTTAGTGGTTTACGGCAACACAGGAGTTTGCGTGAAGGACTTGTATTTTGTGTCCATTTTGCATTAGAAAACAACTTTTTATGGGGAAAAAACAAAAATTAAGCTTAGCTGCTTTTGTTTTGAGATCAGTTTAGTATGTTCAATTGATTAGGCCAAAAATTAAATTTCTATAAAGAAGTTAGTTTTAATTTTTTTTCTTCCAGGAAATTAAAACATTTTGTGAAACCGACCCATAAATATACATTACCGGTACTTAAAAAATTATTAGCCTACGTGTTTCTTTCAAATTCCGAACTGAAACTATTAAGACTAAGAATAAGACTAATAAAATTAGTGCAGTTGAACTAACAAATAAAACTCATAGGAGTAAAACATCAATAAACAAATAATTTATTTGTATGTTTTGTAACAAAATTCAGTTTGAAGCTGAGTAAAATGGCTTAAATTAACTCAATTGCCGTATTTCTGTGAGTAACTAAAATCAAAACTCCAATTAAATTAACTGCTGTACCTTATTTAAATTTAATACATATCCATATGTGTTTAAATATCAATAACGTACGGTATGTAATAATAATAATAATAATAATAATAATAATAATAATAATAATCGTTAAGATTAATTAAACATCGCATTGAGTTATTTCGTGTTGTGTCACTGTGTGACGGCCCAAAGGACCGTCCCCCAAAAGAATCAGTGGTAAATTTGCTGATTGAAAAAATAAATAATCATGATCAACTGTTTGATTATTATGAGAAAATGTTTAAAACATGTACATTGTATTTTGTACAATGTAATATTGTATTTTGGTACCCATCAGGAATCTGAACATCATCCACCAACAACGAAAATAAGACATTTGTATTCTGTAAAGTAATTATTCCACTGGTTGTGTTCAAATCCACTCGAAGCCGCTCGGAGCTAGCCATGTGACACTGGGGAATTCGCTGACTTAAGCTTCCCACAGTGAGATTCTTAACTCTCCGGCTTGTAGCTGGTCGCTCCTAGTGTTCCTAATGCTAAGAGTAATCGTCCAGGTGGCAGCACAAGGCAGCGGGAGAAGTGCGAAAATGCTGAGCGTAGGGCCGCTGAAGCGTCAGCACGGCTCAATCAGTGAAGCAGTCAGCTTAGAACACGCGCCGCGCAATCTCGGTCCGCGAATGTAGGCGCCGCGCCGCCGCCGCCCCTAGCGCAATGTCCCCTCTCTAATATTCTAAATTTGTAATTGGTAAATTTATCAACTATGTCAGTTTGTAATTATTTGTGTCATAAAATTCGGAGTGTTCAGTTGTAATCGTGTATGTTTGTTTTAAGTTTTTGAGTTTAATAAATGTTTTGGAATAAAGAGAAGTTACGAATTCATTGTTAGTAGTGTGTTTTGGTTACTTCTGGCCCGGAAGTGACGTCACCGGAAGCCACATGCCACGGCACGTGGCTTCCGGTGGGCCAGAAGTGGGGACAATAGATGTCGGGGTGGAGATGGCGAGAGCGTCGGCGGTCGGTTGAGCGAAGAGTGCGCATAAAATAGAAGTTAGTTCAAAATTGAAATTCGACGGTGTTAATAAAAACTCTAATAGTTGAACGAAACTAGAAGTTAGTGTAAAACTGAAATTCAACAATCGGGGTGTTGAACTAAATATGCGCATAAATTAAAAGTTGGTTCAAAACTGAAATTCAACGATCGGGAGTTGAACTAAATTAGCGCATAAATTAACCGGGGTTGAAGTAAAACTTCGCATAAATTAAAAATTAGTTCAAAATTGTAATTCGACGGTGTTAATAAAAACTCTAACAGTTGAACGAAAATAAAAGTCAGTTCAAACATAGCGCAGTCATAACAAGAGAGAGAGAGAAGGTAAATAGAAGTGTTAAGTTCCGCGGATAGAACGAGAATGAAGAATGAAACATGACGCGTCGAAATATATGCGTGACTGTAGATGTCAGATGGTGAATTAATCAATGGGGGGAGTGGAGATGGCGCTCGGTTGAACTAAAATTGCGCATAAATTAAAAGTTGGTTCAAAACTGAAATTCAACAATTGGGAGTTGAACTAAAATTGCGCATAAATTAACCAGGGTTGAAGTAAAACTAATATATGTTAGTAAAAGTAATATATGTTGTGTCTGCAAAAGTTTCAATTTCAAACATTGCGTATCCATCACAAGAAGTATGTTAGACGTGTAGAAGTGAGAACAAGACAGATGAATAAGATATAACGTCGAGCACGCGAAGGTGATTCAAACAGGACGACATGTGCTAATGTAAATGAAAGTTCAGGTTAGTAGCAATTAGACTTGTATAATGAAGTTGGCGAAACGTATATGTAATGAGTAGGAAGGATGCGAACAACTCAAATGCGAGTTAATTAATGGTCGCGGCGCGATGAACAATCTCCTTTTTATAACGGCTATCGCGTGGGAAGATCAGTTCCGCATGAGCGCCCAAGTGGAACCTCCCGTGTTCACTCAAGCGGAACCCCCCCCCCCCCCCCCCCCGACTAATGAAGCGGAACCCCCCCCCCCCCCCCGACTAATGAAGCGGAACCCCCCCCCCCCCCCCCCGGTGACTAATCAAGCGGAACCCCCCCCCCCCCCCGGTGACTAATCAAGCGGAACCCCCCCCCCCCCCCATAAAAAATGGAGATTAAATCCCCCCCCCCCCCCCGGTGTTCACTCAAGCGGAACCCCGCCGGGTCGATGACCGGTCAATGGTCGGTCACGACCGGTTGCTAACCCCATCTAATTACCACACTTCACATCCCATGCCAGCCATGAATTACTATTGTTTGAATGAAACAGAATTAAACATGGCAGCCACCATGGAAAATTCTAACCTCAAACCTTGATTTTACGTCACTGCGCATGCGCCGCTCCCACTCCTTCGTTTATTTTATGCTGCTATAACTTGTACTGGAGTGAGCCAACTCCACGCTACGGCGCCTAGTCCTGTATTACTCACTTTAACGCTACTGCGAATGCGCCTAGTCTGTATTACTCACTTTAGCGCTGCTGCGAATGCAACGAGTTCTCCGGATCGGAATCACTCCTCGCTATTGCGCATGCGCCGAGTCCTGTATTACTCGATTTAGCTCTACTGTGCACGGAAAGTTCTAACCTCAAACCTTGGATTTTACGTCGCTGCGCATGCGCCACCCCCACTCCTTCGTTTCATTTTTACACTGCTGCGAACTGGAGTGGATTGAAGACCGTACTGGAGTGAAATGAGTCCCCCACCACTGCATTAATTACTCCCACCACTCGAAAATCCGAGGAGCGATACGAGCCCAATTTTCGCGTCAGTCGTCAACGAATTTTCATAGCGAAAAGTCGTTGACGACTCGGTAAGAGGTTCAAATATATAGTAGGCCTATATATATTTGAACTTCTTATACTACGTTGCGTTCTTTAATGCAATGTGGTATGTGTGTGTGTGTGTGTGTGTAAATATTAGTTGTAAGTTGCACTTAATTTTAGAATTAATTTGCGCATTGCGATGTTAGTTATAAGTTGTGTTTAGCGTTAAGGTGTATTAATTTTAAGAGGTGTTTAGCATTAAGGTGTATTAATTTTAAGAATAATTATGGTATTTGGTTGTGTTGAATTATTTGATATTTAATAATGATGTGTTGTTAGTTTTAAGTGTTGGTATTTATAATTAATGTTGTTGTTTTGCCTTTCAGCTAGATGATAGGGGGTAGATTAACTGTAAATTCAGAAGTTCCGTTGAACTTCACTTAGAAGGGGTGGGACATCCGCAAATTGCGGACTAGGTTTTTGCATTTTGTTTAGGAATATGATGGGTGGGATTAGTTGGGTGGGTGTTAGAGTTGCGTTTCTGCATTAGGTGTTCCAGTTTCCCTTCGAATTCACGGTTACGGATGGACCCGGACCGGCCCGTTACGGATGGACCCGGACGGGCCAAACAAAATTGCGTCGATGTCCCTCGCAGAACGTAACTAGTGGGTTGGGAGTGGGAACCGTTAGGCAAACAGGGTGGTGGGAACAGTTACTACTGTTCCCATCACCTTGGTTCTTTATAAGTCTTGAATGACCTTGAACCACTTTCGGAAGGGTCAATGAGACTCAAAGTCTCGTGACCTACTTTTCTGAGGTCGTTGTACAGTTATATGGCCTCTCTGACTTGCATTGTTTGCCGGTGTAGCTTCATATAGCGTGCAAAGAATGGTTCCTAATGAAATCTCATCAGCATTCAAAGACAGAGACTGTTGTTTTGCAAGTTAATTAGTCTTGAAATAATGAAGTAGGAAACGTATATGTAATGAGTAGGAAAGATGTGAACACCGCAAATGCGAGTTAATTAGTGGTCGCGGCGTGATGAACATTTGTCTTCATTATCACACAACGACTATCTCGTGAGAAGATCGGTTCCGCATGAGCGCCCAAGTGGAACCCCCCGTGTTCACTCAAGCGGAACCCCCCCCCCCCCCCCCCCCGTGACTAATCAAGCGGAACCCCCCCCCCCCCCCATAAAAAATGGAGATTAACCCCTCCCCCCCCCCCCCCACAATTAAAATGGCCATAACTCGATAATGGTTTGACCGATTACGACAAGCGATACATCATTGAAAACGTCTATGTAAGACGAACATTTTATTCCCCCCCCCCCCCCCCCCCCGAAAATTCAAATGTTCATAACTCGATAATGGTTTGATCGATTACGACAAGCGATACATCATTGAAAACGTCTATGTTAGACGAACATTTAAGTAAAAGAAGAATTTGGTTATCTTATTCGAGTTAAAAGTTATGCGAATTATTTAAAATAAATACCCCCTCTTCTTCCTTTCCCCCCACCTCCAGGATCAATAATTGGTCACGGTCAGCTGTTACCCCTCTCATTAGCATACCGTTATAAAAGTGGAGCAAGCGTTGTTCACTCCTCATTCCGCTTCTACACGCCACTCTTGTTGTTTCGTCTCTGCCCTTTACAATATTACTTGTTTTAAAAATGCCTCCTCGTCTTAGTGAAAATTTCAGTTCTTCCGAAATTTCTGATGTTTTCGAACAACCTGAAGACACTTTAAATAACGACAGTGACAGTGAAGATGATGATGAAGATGATTATTATAGCGTTAAAATTAGTGAAGAACTGAAAGTTATAGCAATTGATCCACAATTCCCATTCGATACTATAGAAAAATTCATGTCTGAAGCTCATAAATGGTTGGATTCAGGATCTTACGTACGAATCGGCTCTTTTATATTGTATGATGATTGTAATTCTTTTCTTATAACACCAAATGATAGAGACCGCATGCGGCAGTGGGCTCAAAAAATGAAGGAGTGCTACGAACAAGGTGTGGATGTTGGCGGCTATTTTACAGCGCAAGCGGTTTAATAACCAAATTACCCTTCCCCCACCCACCCCTCATTTGCATACTGTTATAAAAGCGGAGCGAGCGTTGGTCACTCCTTCATTTTGCTTCTACATGCCGCTCTTGTTGTTTCGTCTCTGCTGTTTACAATTTTACCTGCTTCAAAATGCCTCCTCATGTAAATGACCATCTTAATTCTTCCGAAATTTCCGATGTTTTTCTACAACCTGAAGACATTTTAAATAATGATAGTGAGAGTGAAGATGATGATGTTGATGATGTTGATGATGTTGATGATGTTGATGATGATCATGAATATCCCGTTAATCTTAATGAAGAATGTGAAGTTATAGAAATTAATCCAGATTATCCATTTCATACAATAAAAAAGTTTATCATTGAAGCTCATAAATGGTTGAACAGAGGATGTTGTGTACAAATTTGCTCCTTTATATTGTATGATAATAGTGATACTTTCCTTGTGACACCAAATGATAGAGACCGCATGCAGCAGTGGGCGCAAACAATGAAGGAGTGCTACGAACAAGGTGTGGATGTTGGCGGCTATTTTGAAGCGCAAGTGGTTTAATAACCAAATTACCCTTCCCCCACCCTGCACCTTATCCCTTCCCAATCCTTATTCCTTCCCCCTCCCCATTTTTTAAAACTCATAAAAGGCGGGCTATGAACCTCCAGGTTTCTAGTCTGTACTTGCACCTTGTGCCGTCAAGATGCTTACCACTTTGTCTTTTAGTAGTATTACAGGCACTGAGCATAAATTCTATAGAAAATTTTGTTCTCTACTTGATAAACCGCAAAAACTACCTCCAAATACTTTCACCTACAAGCTACCTCTGATGGACAAGGATGATGTAAGCAAAATACCATTAGTTCAAGCGAAATTTCTGGAAGAAAAAAATCTTGTTTATGTAAGAGAAGTGTATCATAATGAATATTCAAAAAGATTGGCTTACGAATTCATTAAGGAACATGCAGGACGTGAAAAAGAACAGTATCCAGGACCATTTTATTTATATCTTTTTGAGAATGGAGCTAGTGTAACGGTAGAAATAAGTATCAAATTAATGTAATTCTCCCTACCAAATTTGTGGGTTGAGGGTTTGAAGTAGATTTGCGCATAAATTAAAAGTTAGTTCAAAACTGAAATTCAACAATTGTTGGTCGAACTAAATTTGCGCATAAATTAACTGGGGTTGAATTAAAAGTTCGCATATCTTCCTATCAAGTTTATGAAGTTAGAATTTTGTTTTGCTGTAAAGTTATTGAAATAGTATTTGTATAAGGAAAATTCATATTGAAATACATGTTGTAATTTAGTCGTAGAGATGTGTACTGTACGAAAGCTGGATTTATAGTGAGTCGGCGCGACAAATAAACTTGTATTTATGCAGATTGTTAAAATGGAATAAAGAGATGATAGTAGCAAAACGCTCGAAGTAGAAAGTGTGAATAATGTTATATAAAGAAATAATAGTTAAACAAGGAAAATATTGAAAATTCAAACTAGTATTAAAAAAATATGAACGGACAATCAATTTTGTAGAAGGTTAATATTTTGTTGAAAACGTTTGATTTTCTTGGATAGTGAAGAAGAAGAAGAAGATGAAATAGTGGTAGGGGGACCGTTATAAAAGGAGGAATGTGAGAGCCCATTTCATTTCTCTGCGAAACTTCGAAGAGTAAACATCTCAACATGTATCATTGCGATAAATGTTCGGAATCGTTTCACGATGAAATTCTATTAGACTGTCATAAAGAACTAATTCACAACAACGCAGAAGAAAAACAAGAAGAACAAGAAGAACAAGAAGAACAAGAAGAACAAGAAGAACAAGAAGAACAAGAAGAAATAACAGCAACATCTTCAACTACTTTACCGAATCTACAAGTATTTGCTTTACCCGGTAAGGTAGTAATGCATCATAAGATTCAAAATGAAAACTTGAACTTAGAAGAATTTATTAGAGAAGCAAAACCAATCGTAAGTAAAACTTTAAAAGAAGAATTGAAAAGATTGAACTTTCTTAAATTTAGTTTACTACTAGAAGCTATGTTTATAAATGTACAAGAAGAATTATCACCAAGAGGATTCATAACAAAAAACCGAACCATCATGGAAAGTTCAAACATTGATTCAATAGTAGAGAACTGTATAGAAGAAATATTAACCAAAATTCAGGAACATGAAGGAAGAGGATCCGGATGGAGTCTTTCAAGTATTGAAGGATTAGATATAAGAGTTCAAAAACACGGATATGGACTAAGGGGATCTAGTTACATTCCTTTGCCTAAAAGTATTGAAGATACAAAATCTTGTATTAATGTTAGAAATGCAGACAATGAATGTTTTCGTTATGCAATGACAGCTAAATTTGTACCAAATAATGCGTATAGACCTGACCGGGAATATGAAAATCAAAGAAATAAGTACAATTTTCAAGGAATAACTTATCCTGTATCACTAGAAGATATATCAAAATTTGAGAAGAAAAATCCCGGTACTTCTATCAATGTTTTTGCATTAGATAGTTCAAACAAAGTGTATCCTTTACGTATTGCAAAAGAAGAACTACCAGATCATACGGATTTACTACTATTAACACGAGGAGATGTGTCTCACTATGTGTACATAAAGCAATTCGATCGTCTTGTTAACAAGCAACTTTCAAAAAATAGAAACAAAAAGTTGATTTGCAAGAGATGTTTTAATTTTCAACGAGAAGGAAGACAAGGAAGAGAATGGTTACAAGAGCACAAAAGATTATGTAACAATAATTATGAAGCAAAGATTAATTTACCTGCAGAAAACAGAGCATTCGTTTCATTTGAAAAAGTTCATCATCAATACCGTATCCCTTTAGTTGTGTATGCGGATTTTGAATCAACACTTGTTCCAGTTGAAGAAGAAAATTGCGAAGCAAGAAAAAGTGTAAAGTATCAAATGCACAAACCAAACAGTTTTTGTTTAATGGTCAAATCAACATTATCAGAAGAACATTTAAACAGATATGGATTAACTTCAGAACCTCTAGTATATCGTGGTGAAAATGCGGAAAAAATATTTCTTGATCACCTATATTCAATAGCTGGAAATACACAAAGATTATATACAAATATTGTACCAATGAAACCGATGGACGAAGAAGAAGAAATTCAACATGAAAATGCAACTCGATGTTTTTTGTGCAAAAATGATTTTACTATTGAGAATTATAAAATTAAAGATCACGACCACCTCACAGGTTATTACAGGGGTGCTGCTTGTAATAAATGCAACTTGAGCTATCGTTTACCACTATTTATTCCTGTGGTTCTGCATAACCTCAGTGGGTACGACGCTCATTTTATAATACCCGAATTAGGAAGAGACGACGGTAAAATCGATGTGTTAGCTGAAACTTCAGAAAAGTTCATAAGTTTTTCCAAAGAAGTTGGAAACCTCAAATTAAGATTCTTGGACTCCTACCGATTTATGCCGTCAAGTTTGTCCAAACTTTCTGAAAACCTAAGGAAACAAGATTTAATCGAAACGAAGAAGATTGTAAACAACGACAAACTGGATCTGGTACTTCGAAAAGGTGTTTTTCCATATGATTACATAGACAGTTTAGAAAGATTTAATGAAACATCATTACCTCCAAAAGAAGAATTTAAAAGTAAACTTTTCGACATGGATATATCTCAAGATGATTATAATCACGCATGCAAAGTATGGAACGAATTAGGATTTAGAACATTGGGAGAATATTCAGATTTTTATGTTAAACTAGATGTGACTTTATTATGTGATGTGATGGAAGAATTTAGAAATACGTGTTTTGCAGCATATGAATTGGACCCTCTTCATTCGTACACTTCGCCTGGACTAGCGTGGCAAGCCATGTTGAAAGAGACAAATTGTAAAATACAACTTCTTACAGATATAGATATGGTTTTGATGTTAGAGTCAGGAGTTCGCGGAGGATTGACGCAAAGTGTAACACGACATGTCAGGGCAAACAACAAGTATTTGCCCGATTATGATGCATCAAAACCAACAACATTCCTGGGTTATTTCGATGCAAATAACTTATACGGATGGGCAATGTCGAATCCCCTTCCATATGATAATTTCAAATGGATAGATCCTGAATCAATAGGAAACATAATGGATATACCGAAGCATGGTGAAACAGGTTATATTTTTGACGTCGACTTTGAATATCCCGAACATCTTCACGATCAACATTATGATTTACCACTGCTTCCGAAGACCGAAATTTCTCCAACTGGAAGATGGCCGAAATTAATGATGACTTTAACCGACAAGTCTCGGTATGTTGGACACTACTGGATGATACAACAGGCCTTAGACTTGGGATTGAGAATTACAAAAATTAATCGAGTATTACAATTCTCTCAATCTTGTTGGTTAAAACCGTACATTGACAACAACACAAGAAGAAGAGCTGCTGCTACATCAAGTTTTCAAAAAGACTTTTTCAAACTAATGAACAACGCAATATTTGGCAAGACTTTGGAAAACAAAAGGAAACATAAGGATATAAAATTGGTAACTGATCCAGTAAAATTACAGAAATTAGTGCAACAACCAAACTTTGGTACATCTGTAATTATTAATGAAAATCTAGTTCTTATTTCCATGAACAAGAAGTCAGTTACAATGGATCGTCCTTTGTATCTTGGAATGTCAATCTTGGATATTTCTAAAACACACATGTACGAGTTTCATTATAAGAAGATGGTTAACTATTATGGAAGAGAGAACATTGGTATTGCATATATGGATACGGATGCTCTAATTTACTGGATTAAAACAAATGACATGTACGAAGATCTACGCACTTTTATGTATAAAGATGATTTCGACTTTTCCGATTATCCCAAGGACCATCCAAATTACGACTACGACAGAAACAAAAAAGTATTGGGAAAATTTAAAGATGAAACAAATGGTGTGCCGATGATGGAAATTGTAGCATTAATGTCCAAACTATATTCATTTCAACTGTACATAAGCAAAAGGAACGAATATCAAGTCACGAAGAAAGCCAAAGGAATAAAAACCTCTTTCCTGAAGAAGAACGTACAGTTTGAACATTATAAAAGATGTTTGTTTGAAAATGTTGAAACAACTGCAACATTTAACACCATAAGAAGCTTCAACCATCGTCTTTTCAGTGTGAAGCAAACCAAATCGGCATTGAGCTATAAGGATGACAAGAGATACATCCTTGAAGACAACATAAGAACTCTGCCATTTGGACATTACTCTCTAAACCCTATCGACCAGTAAACCTATTCTTCGTCCTCTACCTTCTTCCTTTTTTCCTTTCCGTAAAGAAGAGGGGACATGGCAAGCCCAATGCCATGTTCCCTCTTTTTTACACTAATATGAAATGGCCTTGACCTATATTCAAACTATATAAAAGAGAAAGAACTGTTGTACGGATCAGTATTTTTACAAGCGATGTGCAAGCAACACCTGAAGATGGAAAGTGTGAAGGACAAGATTGTAAATGAACTACATAAACCAGCAAGAAGAAGATTTCCAAGAAGAAGTACAATTATTAAGGGAATGAATGATCTGTATCAAGCTGATCTCATTGAAATGATACCGCACAGTAAATTAAACAAAGGTTTCAAATATATTTTAACAATTATAGACTGTTTTACTAAAATAGCTGACGCTTTACCATTGAAGGATAAGACTGGTAAAAGTGTTACAAAAGCTATGGAAACAACGATACAAAGAAATAAATTCAAAATCAAACATCTACAGACCGATGATGGAAAAGAATATTTTAATAAAGACTTTGGAGCTTTAATGAAGAAATATCAAATAAATCATTATTCTACAAATTCTGAAGTTAAAGCTTCAATAATTGAAAGATTCAATAGAACATTAAAAGGAGCGATGTACAAACAATTTTCAAAACGAGGATCATACGTGTGGTATGACATATTACCACAACTTATAAAAGAGTATAACAACAAATATCATCGTACCATCGGAATGAAACCTATCCAGGTAAACAGCGCTAATGCTAAGGTTGTATTACAACGCATCAGAAATAATACAACACCTAAATTGGAAAAGTTACAACCAAAAAAGTTTAAAGTCAACGATAAAGTTCGTATAAGCAAATACAAAGGTGTATTTAGTAAAAGATATCTACCAAATTGGACTAATGAAGTATTTACAGTTTATAAAGTGCAACCAACTATACCTGAAACCTACTTATTAAAGGATAACAAGGGTGAATTACTTCAAGGTGGATTCTACGGACATGAATTGTTGAAATCAACAGTCGGTGATGTATATCTTGTTGAAAAGGTTTTACAAAGGAAAAAGGATATGGTTAAAGTCCGGTGGTTAGGATTCGATAAAAGTGAAGACTCTTGGATTCCTTCAAAAGACCTGGTATAGTAACTTAATAGCTCATTGTGTGTTTAACCTTGACACAAGATGGAGATTGTGCAACAAAAAAATCGATTTAATATCAATAATATTGATGAATTGACGGTCGACAATGATAAGTTAAATCATGGTAAACATGGTGAATTACTACCAAATACAATAAGATGTTTAATAACTGGTCCTTCAAATTGTGGAAAAACAAATGTTGTTTTTAACCTTATAACTAATCCTAAAGGATTGCGCTTTAACAATATATACATTTTTTCAAAATCATTGCAACAACCAAAATATCAATTATTGGATAAAGTACTTGCAAGTGTACCTGAAGTGCATTTCTACAAGTTTAATGCCAGTGAAACAATTATGCAACCAAATGAAGCAAAACCATTTTCTATTTTTATTTTTGACGATGTGTCTTGTGAAAATCACGACACTATAAGGAATTACTTCGCTATGGGAAGACATCATAATATCGATAGCATTTATATTGGTCAAACATACAGTAAGATTCCAAAACAACTCATAAGAGACAATGCAAATATGTTGATCATCTTCAAGCAAGATGAAACAAATTTAAAGCATATATACAATGATCATGTAAATGCGGATATGCCATTTGAGAAATTTAAAGAAATGTGTGGCAAAGCATGGAATGAGAAATATGGCTTTCTCGTTATTATGAAGGAAGAAGATATTAAAAATGGTAGATATCGTATAGGGTTGGATAAATTTGTATTTATGCGTTGAACTACCGATGCTACATCTAGTTACACGTTGAACTTCACAGTGTAAACATGGTGAATCAAGAAAAACTATTAAAAGAAATAAAATCACTCAGTGATTCTATTAGGATGAAGAATCGTGCATTGAGGATGGGTTTAAGTGAAAGAGAAGAATTTCTAGAGACTACATTTAAACCTATTACGGAACCTTTAAAACAGATATCAGAAACTATTGGTAAACCTCGTTATGAAGGAGATGTTTTACTACCAGTTTCTAAACAAGAAGTACAAGCATTAAAAAAAGAAGAAGATGATGATTCATATACAAGTGCTAGTGAGCAAGAAGAAACAAAAGAAGAAGAAGAACCAATTGTTGAAAAGGAAGAAGAACAACCAATACCTGAAGCTGAACAATCTATTCCAAATTTAACTCAATTGAGTAGCGATATATTACAACATGGACCTCTTGGAAGAAAATATATAATGAAAATGCTACATGACATGAAATCAAACCCGAATTTGAGTAGATCACACGTATACGGAGCAAGAATTGATGGGAATGAATTAAAGATCGGCGATTCAAAGCTTGAAATAACACAAGACGATTACATCATTATTGGTGAGCATAAATATAAAGGAACAAAAGGACTTTATGAATTAATTTTTAAAAACATACCACTAAGATATTCATCCAAAGATTTAAGTGTTTTTAAGGAGATTCTACAAAATACTAACGCTCATAAAAGAAACTACTTAAAGGATGCAATGATTAATCGTTCACGTGCAACAAAATATAACATCGTTATAAAAAAGTTGTTTCCTCCACGAAAATTGCCAACATTACGTACTGCGCCAGCGGTGAGACAACCACTGAAAAGAAAATCTTTATCACTTATGGATTTATCACTTCTTGAACAACATAGTAAAAAGAGTAAAGGAGATACTTCAACATCTGGCAAAGGATTGATGAAAAATCTATACAATACGAATGTGATTTACTACAACGACATCAATAAATTGGTTGATAGAATGAGACTATTGCATGAAGCCATGGAAGCCGGTCATACAGGTTTAAATAATGAATGGGTAGCTCTGATTGACGAACTCAGGAATCGCGGTATAATTGTATAATTGTCCGCGGATATATAAGAATTGCAGGCGTATAATGTGTCAGTTCTAACATGAGCGTCGACAAGTTCGGACGATACTCCGCGTTAGGAGTGCAAGTTGGAGAAAACAGAAAAAGAAGTGGATTACCGCAAACACCTGAAGGTGACTATAACATAAATAATAAACGTTTAAAGTTTGTTAGAGATCCAGAAGAAGATGGAGATGCAACAAATTTAAAAACAGTTAAGGAGGTAACATCTACAAGTTTAAAACTCGACGACAACCAACTGTATGATGCAAAATCTCACAGGGTTATTAACGTTGCAAAACCAGTCAATAATGGAGATGTTGTTAATAAAGGCTATTTTCTATCTGCGATGGAATACGCTTTACTGTTGGAAAAGACTAAAAGTGGAAAAAGGTACAATGCTTTAAATTATAAAATAACTAATGTGGCAGATCCAACCGAGGATACAGATACAATCAATAAGCGTTATTTGCACTCTGTAATACCAGAAAAGAAAAAAGATGGATTTTCCTTCTATAAATATACTATAAACGATATTGGATATCCTAAAGAAGAAAGTGATGGTGTTAATATAAAATACATTAAAGATAATTGTATTTTATATAATGGTGCTGTTATTGATTGTCATGGAAAAGTGTTGTCCAATCTGAAAGATGGTTCAACTCCATCGGATGCTGCTACCGTGAGACAAATGAATGAAAGCTTGAAGAAAGGAACATCCGCTTTTGTTAAACAAAATCAGGTGGTGTCAAAGAAAGGTGATGAGTTTATGCAAGGAAGTGAAAAGTTTACCTTACTACAACTACAAAATGACAAGTGGGATGGAAAAAATAAAAGATTGTCAAATATAAGTTTAGGCACGGAAGAACATGATGCTGTTATTTTAACACAAGTACCACAACTATCAGCTACTGGTGTTAATTTTATATGTAAAGGTAGACGATTAACCCAAGTTAAATCTGGTAAAGATGATCAGGATTGTGCTGTTGTAAAACAAACTATAATTTTAGATAAAATAAATAACGTATATGATGGAAAAAATAGAAGAATATCTAACATATCAGCAGGAATAGCTCCGAATGATGTTGCTACTATTAATCAAGTTATAGCGACCTCTAAAAAGGATCCATCGGTGTATACATGTAATGGTAAACGTATCACAAATCTTGATAATCCTACATATGACAAAGATGCTACTAATATCGAGTATGTAACGAATCTTGTAGGTAATGTAGTTATTGATATGCATAATCATTTGATTAATACATCGATGAAACACAATAAAATCGAAGATTCTCAGAGAAACCAATGGATTAAAGATGAAATCATTGATAAATACTAGTAAAACTTATGAATATTTAAGTATGGAATACACAAAAAAGGATTCATTATCATAAAGTATTTCATAGAGTGAAGACGTTGGTTACATAAAACAACATAATGAAGACCGTATCGATCAGTCGTCGTCAAGACAGCGGCAAGAGAGGACGTGGTTTAACATCAGCTGCATTATCCCTGCTCAGACGGATTCCAATTGGTGCTGTTGTGAATCGAACGATAGACGCTTTACCATACGAATTACATCTGCCCGGAGGTTATCAATATTGTGGACCTGGAACTAAGTTGGCAAAACGTTTAGCAAGAGGAGATCCTGGAATTAATAAATTAGATCAAGCTTGCAAAGAACACGATATAGCATATTCAAAGTATAAAGATTCAACAAATAGATCAATAGCGGATAAAATTCTAGCGGAAAAAGCTTGGCAAAGAGTAAAATCAAGTGACGCAAATATTGCAGAAAAAGCAGCGGCTTGGGCAGTAACTACAGCCATGAAGACGAAAGCAAAGTTAGGTGCTGGAAGACGTCGCAGAGGAAGACCTGCAAAAAGAAGCGCTCCCAAAAGAGGTGGAAACATTAAAAAAGGACATCGTAGAACTCGTAAGGCAAATGTAAAGAAGACTTCTGTTTGGCAAATGGTAAAAAACGGAGCAGGTTTATATCTAAGACCATACCGTGTGTACTAAATAAAAAGAATCAATTGCTAATTCCAAATAAAGCCTTAACAAATCATCAGTTAAATGATTATGTAAAATGTTTGAAAATACCATTTTTTCGAGGAGTTTTTATGAAAGATGGATTACCAACTAAAATATGGGAAAATGAAACTGGAATAGTAAATTTGGATTCCACCTATGGTCCAGGCACTCATTGGGTATGCTATAAAAAGCTCGGACAAACCGTTTACTACTTTGACAGTTTTGGCAATCTACCACCGCCGAAAGAACTGCAACATTATTTTCGAAACTCCAAAAACATTTTTTACAATTACAAAAGAGAACAACCTAACAATACTGAAATATGTGGGCATTTATGTTTGGAGTTTCTAGCGAAGAGTGTCAGTCAGCTTTAAGATGTCATCGTATACAGTGTCACTGAGTGGAAATTCATCCACATTGAAAAGTACGCTGTTCCCAGCATTGCGTCTATCCAAGGAAAGATTATGGGAAGCGGCATTACTTGATTTAACTACCTACAACTCAATTCCCAATGTTACGGAAGGAAAGAACAATTTACTACATTATTATGAAACTAAGGATGCTTCAGGAAAATACTCAGAATTGAAAATAATTACATTTCCTACTGGAGCTTATGAAATCGATGATATAAACCAATTACTACAAAAACAACTCGGAGAAGAAAAGATCACCGTTAAAGGAAACAATAATACTTTAAAAGCAGAAATAACTTCAAAATATTATATCGATGTCAGCTTGGAAAACTCCATTGGCAGTTTACTTGGATTTACAGATACAAAAAAGAAAATCTTAACTCCTGGAACTACTCATTCAGGTGATACAACTGTTACAATATTGAAAGTCAATAGTATCGATGTAACGTGTAATATTATACACGGATCGTATAGAGAAGGAGTGAATCAGCATATTTTACATACATTTTATCCAACTGTGGCTCCCGGTTTTAAAATTGTTGAGAAGCCACAAAACTTGATATACCTACCGTTAAACACCAGTTTCATTTCAGACATCGTACTGAACATATTGGATCAAGACGGTGTTAGTGTTGACTTTAGAGGAGAAACGATAACTATACGGATACACATCAGAGCGGCAACATAAAAGTCGACATGGGATTATCATTTAAACCGCAACGGAAGAGTCGGGAGCTCAGTAGCTCCTCGACATTGGAAGAGTTAACATCGGACAACATTCGTTTTCTACAGAAGATTGGATTGAAACTTAACAACAATGGATATCCTGGATATATCTCAAGGACCGACATTCGACGAAACACTATGGGAGAAGGAATATCACACGCACAACCCTTACACTTCATCAAAATTAAACAATAACGATGAAATAAGGATTCCCATTCAACAACAAGATATTTACACATTACCGTGTGAAAGTTATTTATACATTGAAGGACGGGTATTAAAATTGGATGGAAAAACTGCTTCAACAGTTCCTTTTATAAATAACCCGATGGCATATCTTTTTGATGAAATAAGATATGAGATATCAGGGGTGACAGTTGATTCGACAAAAAAGGTTGGTATAACAACAACATTGAAAGGATTAACATCATTAACACCGCATGAGAAGAATTCAATAGTCACCGCCGGATGGGTTGCTCCTGATAAAGACACTATAACACCGAATTCCAACGGTCACTTTGATTTTCATGTACCTTTACGATTGCTTTTGGGATTCGCTGAAGATTACAAACGAGTAATAATAAATGTCAAACAAGAATTGGTATTACTCAGATCTTCAACTAACAAGGACTTGATACTTGCAGACCCTGCAACTACTGAAGATAAACTGGAATGGCAACTACAATTAGATAAAGTTGTTTGGAGAGTACCTCATGTAAGATTGGCTGATGAACATAGAATCGTATTATTGAGAAAGTTAAAATCTGACCGTGATATCGTGATGCCATTCCGAAGTTGGGAATTCCATGAATATCCTACACTACCTCAGACCGAACGACAAACATGGACCGTCAAGACATCAACTTACTTGGAACGAGCAAGGTACATAATACTCGGTTTTCAAACTAAGCGAAAAGATGTTATCACTGCAAATGCCGGTCAATTTGATAACTGTAAAATAAAGAATTGTAAAGTTTTCCTAAACTCTCAATTCTTTCCGTATGACAATTTGAATGTCATGTTCAGCAAAAAACGTTTTTCCATTTTATACGATATGTATGCAAGATTTCAATCGTCATATTATGGAAAGACTAATACACCACTATTATCACCTGACCAATATTATTCCAAGGCTCCGATAATTGTAATCGATTGTTCAAAGCAAAATGAATCGGTAAAATCATCAAGTGTGGATATAAAAATTGAAATGGAATTTGAAGAACCAGTAGCGGATGGAACTTCAGCATACTGTCTTATTCTACATGATAAAATAGTTACTTACACACCGCTGACCGGAATCGTGAAGAATGTACTTTAAAAAGAATTAGTACAACGACTGCAGATTTTTGAGGTTAGAATTATCTGTCTCAATTTTTGAGGTTAGAATTTCGTTTTGTGAAAGACAAGTTAAAAACAAACATTTATGTGAGTGTATAAATTTCAAGGATTCGACGAAAAACATAAAAGCGAGAAAATTATGAGTGGAAAATTCATTATATCTTCGACCGTCGTATGGGAAACATCGTTCGCAAGATGAGTTCTACTAACGGAGAAGAAAATACACCTCTAATGGATGAGAATAGTTCAGATATAGAAAAACAAGTTGAACGAGAAATGGACGAGTTCCTCAAGTTTAACAAACATAAGAAGAGAGAAGAAGAAAAAGAAGAAGGAGAAGCTGAAAAAGAAGTAAAAAGAAAAAAGGTTGAAGTTAACATTACAACTAATATTTTAACAGAAGTATTTCTTCGGATTTTCTACCCCATTTCTTCATGCATGACGAAAAGTATTTCAGTTGGAATTTTAAAATCATTGGATTATTCACCGATTGTTATTTTAAATCATGGAAATAAAATGGTTACATTCACTGAAACTTCTTGGGAATCATTTATGAAACATTTACATCTTTTGGAATGCTATTTGAGTAACAACACATTTGGAAGAAGAACAAGATTAAGTTTATTGGAATCAAATATTGAAGTTGATATAGTGAAACATCGTGGAGGACAAATGGTTCGCTTCAGAGATTTAACTAGACATGATGTAAAATTACATTTGACTAAAGAAGAATTTTACACTTTAAGTTGTACTACCGGTCCCGTCACCAGATATTTGAAACAACTAATATTTTCAAGTGCAATAATCAAAGACTATCTAATCGATACATTGGACAGACAACCTTTCGTTCCAATTTTATACGGTCCCGTGGATACTTCAATTTTTAATCGAATACCTCAAGAAGTGGATATGTGGAGACAATTGAACAACTATCACACCAACTTTAATATCAACGAAGAAGCGCAAGAAGTTAAAGAAGAACAATCGTGTTTGTAATACAAGTCAGTTGCTGACGAGACTTCATCATGAACAAACGGGTTTCGTTTTCTAATGCGCCACATATAATGGAAGTTAAAAAAGGTATAATTGAATTTCAAGCTTTTCGAGGAAATGATGGAAATTTTATTATAAAAGAATTAGTAATTTTGGATATGAACACATCTGTAGTTTATCATTACTTATTCAAACCTCCATTACCATTCAATAGACTAACAACTAAAGCGAAAGTTACAAACAAATGGTTGTACAAACATTTTCACAACTTAAGATGGGATGAAGGTTTTATTAATTATAACATGATGCCGCACATTATGAATCATTACTGCAAAGAGTTCAAAACTATCTACACAAGAGGATTGGAAAAAGCTAATTGGATACAATCATTTACAAGCAACGAAGTAATAAATGCAATAATAGATAGAGATTTCCAATGCTACTTCAATGAACTTTGTATTTCATCAAAGAGTTTTAAACATCGAAGGTCACAGTGCGCTTTGAAGAATGCCTACCGCTTAAATAATTTCCTTCAACAGAATGGTGGGGGTAATGTCGGTAATAAAAGTGAGAGCGCTACCATGACGCAGCATGAGTATTACTCGAACCTCCGAAGAGACAACATCTCCGACGGACATTATTATTAACAAGAAGATTAACAAAAAGATTAACAATAACATCAAGATGGCATCACAGAACTTTCTTCAAAATTTGGTTGATCAATTTAACGCTCATTCTAAATCAACAATCTTACCGACGAAGAAATGTTCTGAACTAAAAGAAGAAAAACATTACATCATACATACAATCAAGAAGATGGACACTTCAATTGGTGATGCTATTAATTGCACATTGAGCGAGGCGCCGTATACAGTTGGTGACGAACCGAAGTTTCAAATCTTCCTACCGAAACGGTTTGTACAACTTCTACAAAATGAAGATCTTCGAGTTATTCAACCTGGCGCACTCTATTTAATTTCACACGGACCGAGTGGAAACAACTCAACTGAACTAACTATTCATGTAACACCTACTACTAACTAGTTTGTACATAACATTGTAAATATATGTGTTTGTAATGGTTTCTCAATAAAGATGATATAAAACAAAAAAGAAAAATAAAAGAAGCAACATATTGTTATGTCTTTGTACATAGCAATATGTTGCTTTTTTTAAAAATTCCACGGGATGACCTTGACCCAATTTTGTGTGATAATAAAAGTGAAAATCAACTTGTGAAATTCATCAGTCTACGACTACCTTTCGTACGGTACACATCTCGCTCTCTATAACTAAAATACAAAACTTCAACATGTCCTTAAAGGTCAAGTGTGCATCTTACGATACCAACACCATTACGAGTTTTGAACAACTTGAAGATTTAACCAACGAAATGCGAGTTTTACTTACCGGTGGTTATCACTTAACTGTTGATGTTAGTGCTACTAATGTAAGGATGTTTACTAAAACAAAATACTGCGATGATGAAGTATTTCTTTCTACACAACCTACAACATCTTCATCGCCAACTGGTCAACATAACATCAAGTTCCACAAGTACTACCAATGTTAAATAGCTTTTATCAAATAAAACTAAGGAATCACGTGATCAATGTCAAGTTGATAAAAAGGGTGTGATACTTGGATAACTAATCATTCGCTTCCCAACTCTCGCTGCGTCAACACCTATTTTTAAAGATGTTATACAGAATGATGATTGAACTTGATGGAAAGATCTATGGAAAAGATTACAACACCGTTGAACAAATGACAGAAGATTTAGAAATATTAACCCGAGAAGGATATCAGGCTAAATTAATTTTAAAATTTCCTGAAGTACATCCGCTATCGACTGAAGAACTTATCGCTATGGCTAAAGCGGAGAGAGAGAAAAAGTCTGAAGAAAACAAACAGGAGGGAGAGAAAAAGTCTGAAGAAAACAAACAGAAACAAACTTCTTAAGTATCAATTTTCCTTACATTAGTAAGGTATAATTTTTTAAAACTTCGTTTGGATGACCTTGAAATTATCCCCACCACTTTTTGTAGTACATAAAACTGACTATTCAACACTGTACACTCTTATTCTTTCACTGGACTCAGCAGCGTCAACATGGAAAAACAAAATTACAAGTACGAACCTCGTTACTGTTGTGAACAACAGTGTACAGATTTAGGACCAATGATGGTGGACGGGTTAGCTTGCACTAAGTGTGAATTTTTCGGATCTTGTTACTGCAAGTGCAAAACAAAACAACTACCGCCACCGGAATTGCGAACTTTCAAATTTTACAAATCAAGATATTTTCATACATGCTGTCCTCAAAGATGTTTCAAATTTCATCCTCTCGATCTAGCTTATTGTCAACGCACCAAGTCTCATCAAGATGATTTTTGTACACATATGATAAAAAGATGTAAATACAGATCAGATTGGTATTCAGATCCTGTTGAACCATCGAATGTGTAATTTCAGTTTTACACTCTTTTTTAAAACTTCAATTGGATGACCTTGAGATTTCCCCCCACCATTGGTTTTTTTTTTTTTTAGATTCCCCCCACCATAAGTCTTTTAGATTTCTCCCCACCATTAGTTTAAGTTTTGTATCTTATTGAATCCACCTTTGAATTATTTCACTTCCAACATTCTAACTAACAACATGGGAACACCTTTCGTCAGGTTTCAACATATAATAACTGAGAGGGGAGAAATGGAAGAATTGTTTCAAAACTTGCTCGCTATAATGGATAGATATTATATGAGATGGATCAGAATTGATGTTCAATATTTACGTCCTGGTGAATTATCTTCATCATCACAGAGTGAGGAGGACGAGGCAACTACTACAGCTAAGATATTTGAATTAAAAGACGAAGAAGAAGAACTTAGCTTTTTATTTAATCATAAGCTCGCCGTTAAATAAGCCCCCTCCCTTGGCGGCGTTCCTCATTTACTCGCCAACTCTCCAACGATGAACAACTCTCCATTGGCACGGATGAATTCTAGTTTTGAAATAAACTCTAAAGAAGAGTTACAAGCTATTTTTAATATTTTACAAGAACTTGTAGATAATTATACAACTATCAAAATGAATTTGGAAATAACATACGATTGTCCTATTTGTGATAAGGTTGAAAGTTCAGACGAAGACAGTTTACTAAATCTAACTCCTGCACCATCTGACACTACTGACGGTAATAATGAAGAGCAAAATCTATCCCCCGCCACTTCTTTGTAATTCATCTTTCCCCCCACCACTTTTTTATTTAATTAACATTTCTCGCTTTCACTCCTCATTCCGTCTTCGACTTTTAAACTATCAACATAACTTCTTTTAAAATTTCAAACACTAATACAATCATGATGGATATGATGGATGAAGTTCCCTTTGTAACTAGAATGGAAGAGGATAAATTGAAATTGGAAATTAAACGATTGGAAATGGAGCAGGAAAACCAACTCGGAATATTACGTCTCTTCACACTTTTCAAATACATCATCTGGGGACTCTGCGTTTACCTTTTTCTCGTCGTTGGCGTTTGTTTCTACAACTCCATAGTTCATCACAAAAATTCAACCTGTATAGTTCCTGGTATTGCACATTGATTGTATTTGTTTTTACGAATAAAGTTCAAAACTTAAATCTACCTATCCCGCTATCACCGGGTAGTTCAACTCTCAGAACTATTTCCTGTGCTAGCGGGATAGGCTTTTTTAAAACTTACTCGGGATGACCTTGACATACTTTCCGTAACCCAATTATCAAGTTGAATTTCAGTTTTATACTTACTTTTAATTTATGTGCAAATTTAGTTCAACCGAGATCTTCTCACGCGATAACCGTTATAAAAGGAGATTGTTCATCACGCCGCGACCATTAATTAACTCGCATTTGTGTTGTTCGCATCCTTCCTACTCATTACATATACGTTTCGCCAACTTCATTATACAAGTCTAATTGCTACTAACCTGGAGTTTCATTTACATTAGCACGTGTCGTCCTGTTTGAATCACCTTCGCGTGCTCGACGTTATATCTCATTCATCTGTCTTGTTCTGACTTCTACACGTCTGATATACTTCTTGTGATGGATACGCAATGTTTAAAATTGAAACTTTTGCGGACACAACATATATTACGAAGTAATTCCAAACCTTCTGTTTCAAAGATTAAAACTAATTTAACAAAAGTAAGGAAGAAATTAAGTTTTAACCCGTTATACTCTGCTAGAACTTCGCAAGTTAGCGTTGACGATAGTGTTATTCACAACATTTTGCGTTCAATGTTACGTTTCCACAACTTCGAACTTGTTACACCTATCGACTGTGTTCAGCAGGTTTTCATATTTTACCCCCACCCTTCCTTATATAAGCGCGCTCACGACAATTCCTGTTTCATTGTTTTGTACACTCTTCAGCTAACATGAACTAACTTTTAATTTATGCGAAGTTTTACTTCAACCCCGGTTAATTTATGCGCAATTTTAGTTCAACTCCCAATTGTTGAATTTCAGTTTTGAACCAACTTTTAATTTATGCGCAATTTTAGTTCAACCGAGCGCCATCTCCACTCCCCCCATTGATTAATTCACCATCTGACATCTACAGTCACGCATATATTTCGACGCGTCATGTTTCATTCTTCATTCTCGTTCTATCCGCGGAACTTAACACTTCTATTTACCTTCTCTCTCTCTCTCTTGTTATGACTGCGCTATGTTTGAACTGACTTTTATTTTCGTTCAACTGTTAGAGTTTTTATTAACACCGTCGAATTACAATTTTGAACTAATTTTTAATTTATGCGAAGTTTTACTTCAACCCCGGTTAATTTATGCGCTAATTTAGTTCAACTCCCGATCGTTGAATTTCAGTTTTGAACCAACTTTTAATTTATGCGCATATTTAGTTCAACACCCCGATTGTTGAATTTCAGTTTTACACTAACTTCTAGTTTCGTTCAACTATTAGAGTTTTTATTAACACCGTCGAATTTCAATTTTGAACTAACTTCTATTTTATGCGCACTCTTCGCTCAACCGACCGCCGACGCTCTCGCCATCTCCACCCCGACATCTATTGTCCCCACTTCTGGCCCACCGGAAGCTGCGTGCCGTGGCACGTGGCTTCCGGTGACGTCACTTCCGGGCCAGAAGTAACCAAAACACACTACTATTGTTGAGCCCAAGTTTCACCGAGCGTTCGGTAGTGACAAATTGGTGTCGTGGTGTGCGGTGCGTTGCAAAAATTACGCTAATAAAGAGGAACTCACGCTTCAAGATGGATTTTGGTAAGTACATCATGTGGTTTAGGCCTATTGTTTGAAGTAAAACCTTTTTCTAAAACTCAGAAAACGCAGAATTTAATCACTCAATTAACTACAAGAAATAAATTAAAAAGTTTTGGGGAAACTCCCGTAAAGAAATAACAATTTCCTTTTTTATCACAGAATTTAGAAGTAATTTAAATATTTTTTAAACGTGTCGGGCCGCCATTGTAACGGGGCTTTGCACGCAATGCACAGCGTGGGTTCCCCCACTTCTGTCTTTGTGTAAAGCGTGAAGACAATATGGCCGCAACTGAATAATTTGTGAAAGATCGTGACTGCAGACGACACTATTAGCCGAATCGGACTTTGATTTTTAATTGAGCCGACCGTGTTTTGAGGGAGAGGGGAGATCGCTAATTTATTGAGTAACTATTATAATTAATTAATTACTATTATAATATTTTGGAATATTGTAATAAATTGTTGATTAAATTGTAGGAGCAAGACTTATAAAAATTAATTTTTCTGCTGTCGCCGTGATCGAGGAGGCTTGCGTTGTGAATTTAATTGATGCTTCATACAGCTGAATACGTTGAGACTTTTAGACCGATTTGTGATTGTTGTTTGTGTATTGAAATTTTGTGTTGACAAAAACTGGTACTCATAGAGCTTTATTAACTAACACTAGGCTTTTGAATTAACCTAAATTTACTTGCATGTTGTATTAACATTGGGCTAACCCTAGATCATTGTGAATCCATGGGTGTGTTGGAAGATGTCTGGGCGTCATTGAAAATAGGCCAATACATTTAAAAAGTTATTTTTAAAAGGTAAATAAATAGATGACTGACTGAAAATTTTGTTTTTAAATTTTTTTCTTGAATTTTTCTTTTTAGTTAAAGTGATTATTTTGTGAGAAAAGCTTCTGGCCAATTTCCTTTGTCAGGTCAAAGGACACCAACACACTTGGTTCACACTAGAAATTAAGATATAAATTTTATTATTTTTTTATATTTATATTCTGAAGAGAACAGTAGTGGAGAAAGGGGGGTCTTGGGCCATTAGAATAATATTGATCTGGACTTAGGACAAAGTCACGCGGGCTGACTTAGTAGCAATTAAGCAAGTGCTGGTGTGTCATTGATTTTGGAATTTATTGCGGATTTTAAGCTAAGGACTTAGTTGAATTTTTAAAAATTCAGGAGTTGCAAAATTGTTAGGAATCGAATATTTTCACTTCATGACTAACAGGTGAATAATTGAGAATGATTTCCATCTGGACGTCGGGTGTATGAAATTTTATTCAGGAAAATAGTAGTGGCTATATGGGGAACGTAGGACATCTTTTCCGTGAAGTGGGATATTAAATTAATTAGTGATGTTGGAGCATTGTTGACTTAAATTGCTATTGGGAAGTTTTTGAAATAGGTTAATCTTCGAGAATGGCGACACGTGTTAATTTTCAAGGCCGGGAAATGGATCTACAGGCAGCGATATTTGCCATTGAGGGCCGGTTGGATAAAAGCCGCCCTGTGCCTGTTTATAAGTGGGGTCTGAAATTTGACGGCAAGTCCCAGAGTGTAGGTGGGTTTTTGCAACAGGTGGAAGAGCTGCGGAGAGCTCGAGGAGTCAGCACTGAAGAATTGTTCCATTCGGCCATAGACCTGTTCACTGGATCCGCCCTGACATGGTATCGTTCCATGACAGGCCGACTCAGTAACTGGGAACATTTGTGCACTGAAATGAAATTGGTCTTTCAACACCCGGACCATGACATTTACTTGTTGCAACATATTTTTCAACGCTTGCAAGCTGAATCGGAACCAATCGACCTGTATATTTCCATAATGGAAGGGTTATACAGTCGTTTGTCAGTGAACGTGACGGAAGAGACTAAATTGAGGCAGATCGTCCAAAATTTGATTCCTCAGCTACAAGACCGGCTAGCATTATTTGATGTGAAATCACTTGAACAACTGCGAGCGCTGGGACGGAGGGCGGAGGCTGGATGGCTTCAAGCAATCGCTCCGCGTGGTATCCGACCAACTTTAGCGATGCTTGAACCAGATTTGGCTTACACCCCCGTACGTCAGTTGTCAAACCATCAGAGTAACAGTGGCGTCATGCCCGAGCTTAATGTGTCCCAACCAGCAAGCAGCCCCTATGTATTGTGTTTTAAGTGTCGTAGGCCGGGACACTTGTCAAAGTTTTGTACGAGTAAAGGTATCTCATTTTCAGGCAGAGACGTATGTTGGCGTTGTAATCAGACAGGGCATTTAAAGCGACATTGCCGTGCTGCTCTAAAAACTTCCTGGTTGCCCTTGTTTGGGAAACAAGGCAGGGCCAAGTGGAAAAGCCGCCATGGGGCCACACCAGTAAGACAGCCGGTAGTAAGTGACGCCAAAACCCGATTTGCGAGTTACCGTCGAATCGAAATCGAAAAGGTTGTCAGGACTGTACCAGAGATAAATAATTTGGCCCAAGAGTTAGTCGTTGCAGGCCAGATAGAGCACTCCAAGGGCAAAGTATTGGTTGATACGGGTGCCCAGGTGTCTCTGGTAAGGAGAGGCGTGTCCTCTGCTCCTATATCGAAGCCGGACGTAGTGTTACGTGGTATTTCTGGCCGAGCCCTGAAGGTATATGGCCGCCAAGACATTTCGGTACATTTGGAGGCTAATGTAGAGGTACGTGGGAATTTTGTAGTAAGTGACTTGCCTAAAGGTTACTTAGCTATATTTGGGTGTGATATATTGCGAGAAGGCGCTGGGCAAATAGATGTAAAAAGTAGTGTGATGAAACTGTTTGGACGTGAAATCCGGCTAAACCAACATTTTAATAGGGGAAGCATGCCCGATTCGAAGAGGAAGCCCAGGGTGCCTAGCCACGAGCTGGATTTAGCCCCTGGCCCCACTTCTATCGGCCGCAACCAAAAATTGTCAGGGGATAGTGAGTCGCCCGTAAGGTTAGGTTTGGCTACTCGAGTCAATAAAGTTGACAGCGTTACCCACCCGGTAGAGAAACGGTTTGAGCCTATACGTCGGGTAATGCTAGAAAATGGAAGGCACTCAGGTTGGTTCCAACGTATGAAACGGGATCGGCAACCTAATGTCAAAAGTGCTGAAGTGGGTCTAGTTTTTAATTATCAAAGAGGGACAAGAAAAGAAAACAATGCAAGCAGGGAGCCTCAAGGAGAGTTGAGAGGTTTTGATCGATACTTAAGGCACAGTATAAGCCCGGTTTCTGTTAAGTGGGGACGAAAAGAAAGGCCAGACCGCGACTTGCTTTTTAAATTAGAGTGGATGAGTTAAAGTATTGTATCCCGCAAGCTTTTTGTCGTAATGTAGTCCGGGGCGAAGAAATTGATGGTTTGAAATAAATTAAATTATGATCTTGGGGCTATCGCGAAAACCTTACTGAAAAGACCTCCCATAAATCATTTTTGTAGTGTATTTCGGTTTTTGCTCCTACTTGTATATATAAATTTGTGTAGTCAATTACAAGTGATTATCTGGTTCACAGTGCAGTGTGTGCTGGTAGATTAACTTTGTGGCCAGCCTGAACACAACTTTATAAGTAATTAACTGTTACATGTTTATTATAGAGTCTAATTTCATGCACACTCTACTAAGAACTTATGAAACCTATAAGAAGGTACAGTTTGAGATTGCATGTCGGCACAATACAGGAGAGAGGTCTGGTTTAAGGTTTTTCTGCACCCCCAATATGGAGAATTGGAGAGGTCTGTTCCTTTCATTGTCCGACTGTAACGGCATAACTGTATCTAGTTTCTATATTACTGGTTGACTGAAACTAAACAGATTTGCTCATAAATTAAAAAAAAGCTCCCAACCGCAAAAAAAGGACCGTTGACCAGAGATTTTGAAATGTATAAAAATGCAATGACGCTGATCGTGTATTTTTAGGCTGAAATTGGTAATTTTGTTAGGAATTTATATGGAAAATATTAGATTAAAAATAATTATAGCATGATGTAATCAAAGTGGTGTTTGTTAAATAATATATTTTTCTGTTGAACAGGATTTTTTGTTTTAAATTCATACATGTAGCTGGCCCTGTGAACTGGGATGCCTGACGATTGTCCTCACTGTGGAGTTGCCTGAGGAGAATTTCACTGCGATGGACTTGGCTGATACGGACCAAGTGATATGACCTAAGTATACCATTCTAGTTAATGGAAATATTTTATGGTTGTTTATTTTTGTAAGTATATTCTATCTCATATGCTCTGCTCTAAGGAAATGACTGAAGTTTAAGGCGTTATTAGGTGGACCATGAATAGAATTGAAAACGGAGGTTGTAGAAACAAAAGTAACAATGGAGGTGTCAGTTGATGATAATGGGAATTCATATATGACTGAAGGGTATCCAACATTGAGTTTATGGGAGCGTCAAAGTAAATGTTTAAAGAGAGTTAAAGGTTATTCTGTTTGTTGGTTGTTTGAAGAATTAAAAGCCCTTATTTTGGCACAAATACAAAGGTTTGTGAGGGGGGGGGGGCTATTCAGTTCCACAGAAAGTCATGCCTGTCAGCGCAATATGCCTGGACAGCTAGAAAATGCGGTGGGTAGTGTTGTAAGTTAGGTTGATGAATGATAAGGGCGGGATGATGGTCTTCTGGGCCTATAGTCAAGTTATTAGTATGTTTGCATTTTGCAACAAAGGAGCGCCACACAATTTTAAGACGGGCCTCCCTTTAGAAAATCTAATGTAACGTTGATGGTACAAATAAATTCTTCAAATTCTTGTGTTAATGTGTTGAATGCGTAATGTGTTGAATGGCTTACTGATAGCCCCATGATTAGATACTTGTCAAAAATACGAGATTTATTTTAGATGACATGAGACCCTGAGAAGTAAGCGGAAACCTGATAACCCTGCAAAAGATAGGCAATCAGCTGGGTACCCTGAGCGCGAAGGAGTACTTAATGGAAAGTATAATCCAACACCTCATGTCCCACTATTTATTGCAAAAACTTTGTGATTAAATTTATAATACTTCATGCCATGCCCCTGCTTGCAATAATAACAGTTGTCGTTCTTCTGTTAAGGATGGTGGGTACGAGTGGTGGACCTGCTCCGTGCCGGCTTGTGAGGTAGCAGATGACATTCGCAGGCTGCCCAGACAGAGAGTTGCCACTTCAGATCCTCAGGCCCTTCAGACTTGTGAGGCTATGCTCAGGGCCATACCTGATGTAGAACGAGGAATTCCAGAGTGAGACGGGAGTGGGGACGTCCCTACCTTATGAGTTGTTGCTGAGATGAACAACTGCAGTGCGAGGCTAATGGTACAACGGACGAATTAAAGGAATCCCTCGGACATGGACGTTTTGTAAGTGACCAACAGTTATTTTCTTGGCTAGCCAACAATGGTATAAACATTGGACTTCCGACTGGCAGCTTAGTATTCGGCATGGTAACCATTGTGTAAGGTGAAGAAAGCAAGGGTCGACCCATAGTGTAAATAAAGGCTCTTCTGGACTTTTCCTATTGCAACGCGACGTCGAAAGGACTTGGGAGCTCCCAGTTATTGTGTAATAGCGAATAATTTATGAGGTGTTGTGTTGTATCTGAGCGATGTGAAATCATAGGAGGCTGGTAATGACACATTTTATAACATTCATAATTTTTTTTGTAGATGATCTAGTAAAGTATTAAAGAAAGAGTAATAATTCTTGGGCCAGACTGATATTCACAGGAAGGTAAAGCGCGCACTCCCCCTCCCTAATACCCCTTCCTTTTAATTCTCCCAGACTGGACTGTGGATACTCAGAAACCAATCCAAAAGAAATGTTCAAAATCTAAGAGTTAAAGGATCCAGTCAAATTAGTACTGTGGATATTGCCTTGCTGGGGGATTTTCCGGACCCCACCAGCAAGACAGTGAACCAGTCATTACCAGACCTGTAGAGTTGTGTAGTTGAGTTGGGCTGAGGTACCAATTAATGTTTGTTATTGTTAAGGTATGTACAGTGGTTCTGTCTAGCAGCCAGGACATTTTTAATGCATTCTCTATCAAAACAAAAATTTAAGTGCTGGGAATATAATTTTCAAAAAAAGAGGTTGAAATTAGTTTCAAGTTTAACGTGTGTATATAGCACTTGATAAGGCTCAAAATCAAAGTATTTATTTTTCAATAAGCATTTCTTAGTTTAGTATGTAGTTGTTAAGTCGGTACCTCAGTTCCAAACGTAATATTGAAGAGTTGATATGTTTATTTGATATAACCGAGTAAGGGTTGTTTGTAAGACCTCTTATATCGAGGGCTATTGGACCCTAGGGTTATGCAATTTGACCGTGGTTGTTCGAGGGTCTGTGATCAGTGGAAAGAGACTGTTTTTATATGTTCTTTGTTTGGGTTCTTAGAGTATCAAGCCGTTGCCATTACTTTATTTGAATTGTTGAGTTTGTAAGGTAGCTGTAAATTTAAAGAGTAATTTTTCTTGACTTGATGTTGGCATGGTCTTTGTTATCACCTGGGTTTTTAAGCCCAATTTAAGAGGAAAAAGTGAGATTAATTTCCACTGTCCATAAGGACTGGGGTAGTGTGTGTTAGTTTGGGCTCAGTTTTAGGTATATAATAACGGTGTTTGTATTCTGCTTAAACTGTGGGTTCTGTTAGTATTAAGGGTGGCAGGCTGGAAAATTTGTCATACCCTAGCGGGGGTGATTGTGCATAAAGAAAAATGCATGATAAATAATTATCAAAAGTTAATACTCATTGTCAAAATTGCTTAATTATTAAGAAATTTTACCACTTTGAATAAAAAATGATTCTCATGACAAGATGTCCAGCCTGTGGCCGTGATGATGTCTGAAACAAATTTTTTATTATTGTGATCATGTTGGTGTAGGTTGTGTTATGTAGAATTGCTATTCACCCGGTGGAAATGCATACATGTAGCTTATGTAAGGTGAGAGCGTTATGTGTTATGTCTAAAGGGAATGTTTTAGTAATCCTGTTTCAGATACCATCAGCTCATGCGTAGGAGCGGTACAAGGGTCTTAGAGTAAGTTTAAATGTGTGTGTGTGTTTTTTGTGTTTAATTTTATGTACCTTGAAGTACTTTTTGTAGTTTGATTTGGAATAAGTTGGGTATTATTCTATTTTGTGTTCACCGAGTAACGTGTGTTTTTGGTTTGGTTTTAGTAAATTAAAATTTTTCGGGTTCACTTTGTAAATGACGTTTAGAGAGAGTTATAAAGATGTATTGTGAAGAGAGAGGACATGCGAAATAATTTAATTCAAATTTAGATGCGCAAATATTCAGTCACCTTAAATTACAACGACAGTAAGGCCAATGTTTCAAATTTATGCCCTTATATGGTTTGAACGCAACCAAAGGTGGGATTTTAAACCTTTTTTTTACTCAAAGGAAGGCGTAGTCATATGGGTACCTTAACGGAAATGGAGCGTCAGAAGATCAACGTGGAGTCACGAGTACCCCATGGGTACCTCATGCTGAGGGCAGCATGATCTAAAGGTGGGGGGAGTGTGACGGCCCAAAGGACCGTCCCCCAAAAGAATCAGTGGTAAATTTGCTGATTGAAGAAATAAATAATCATGATCAACTGTTTGATTATTATGAGAACATGTTTAAAACATGTACATTGTATTTTGTACAATGTAATATTGTATTTTGGTACCCATCAGGAATCTGAACATCATCCACCAACAACGACAATAAGACATTTGTATTCTGTAAAGTAATTATTCCACTGGTTGTGTTCAAATCCACTCGAAGCCGCTCGGAGCTAGCCATGTGACACTGGGGAATTCGCTGACTTAAGCTTCCCACAGTGAGATTCTTAACTCTCCGGCTTGTAGCTGGTCGCTCCTAGTGTTCCTAATGCTAAGAGTAATCGTCCAGGTGGCAGCACAAGGCAGCGGGAGAAGTGCGAAAATGCTGAGCGTAGGGCCGCTGAAGCGTCAGCACGGCTCAATCAGTGAAGCAGTCAGCTTAGAACACGCGCCGCGCAATCTCGGTCCGCGAATGTAGGCGCCGCGCCGCCGCCGCCCCTAGCGCAATGTCCCCTCTCTAATATTCTAAATTTGTAATTGGTAAATTTATCAACTATGTCAGTTTGTAATTAGTACCAGGTTAACCGAGCCTTGCTCGTTAGTTTTAATTCAGTTTTGATATAGTGTCATTAGAGCTATTAAATTTCCCCCAACAACCAACTATACCTGTTCACAGTTAACAGCTGTTTCAAAAAAGTCTGCTTAATATTAATGTTCCTTTATTTTTGTATACCTTTCGTTGTTATTTCGTTACCAAAATAGCAACCCATAAGACCAATGTTAAAAATTACGATTTTAAAACTTAAATTCTGACAAAATTCGATTTTTCCTGGGATGGAGGCCTTTTCTAAACTTATTTTTGGGCCAATACACTTTTAATTGCATAGTTTAAGCAAAATCTGACAGCTAGATTTCGAGATCATGGAACACACATCCCTTCAGACATTCCTCGTATTATAGTATAGGATTTGTGTCATAAAATTCGGAGTGTTCAGTTGTAATCGTGTATGTTTGTTTTAAGTTTTTGAGTTTAATAAATGTTTTGGAATAAAGAGAAGTTACGAATTCATTGTTGAGCCAAAGTTTCACCGAGCGTTCGGTAGTGACAACTGTTGTTTACGTTGGCACACCTGGCCAGGAAACATACAGGCTGTAGTCTCGACTGGGGAGTCAATTGCTACTCGCCTCTGATTGGTTGGGCGTGTGCTCGAGGCTACTGGGTACCAAACGCCTTTTCGGCCAAATGGCTTGCCCCCATATTTTGTAAAGGGAGGGAAGGGACAGAATGAAACAAGACAAGACATATAATTTAAATATACTACCTACTTAATACACACTTGTAAAAATATTTGTAAATAATACTTTAAAATTTGATTGGTATGTTGTTTTTTTTTTTTTTTTTTTTTTTTTTTTTTTTTATTAAATACAGTGTATCGAACTATTGGATTAATAATTGATTATCATACCATTTATTTAATATTGTTATATAAAGGATGTCATATGTCCCACTAGGGGGTGGTTATGAAAAGGGCAATATTGTGATCATCCCCGAAGAGGCAAATTATTACATAAGAAAATAAGGAAGGAACTTTATTTTATACAATACGGTAATTGTTTAAACATTATATGGATCGATACTATAACTTAGGCATGGACCTGAACCGATAGAGGAAAATATTTTAAAAACATATTACATCAAATTTGTATTATTCGTTCAACAAAGTTAGAGAAAGGATTACTCTCAGGAGAGGTTTTCTATCACAAAGTGTTACTAGTTTGCTTGTTTGAACATTTGAGACCCACAACAGCTGGGGGGCTGTAACTACGGCAGCTGGGCCCAGGGGGATATTTCGTCATCCAGGCTTATGTAACTAACTACCCTCCCGTCTTGTGTACATAATCAGAATATAACTGTTGATAATGATTGAAAAACATAAATTAAATTATTAAAAAAATACATTATTTACGTACTGTATTTAAATAAAAATTTATCACTCTTGACGAAAAGCAAAGGAGAAATTTAAATTTAAAAGGAACAATAAATTAATTATTAAATTCGCAGTCAGGCCCAGTGAGATATTTATACGGTCATCCAAGCTTATTACCTTCCCGTTAAACACATAATCTGAGTTTACCTTCTTCCCATCTAATTACATATATAATTGTTAAAATTCGTTGACTTATAACTTCCAGTAATTTTTTTTTAATCGTAAAATCTAAGTCGAAGAAAGTATCAAAGTTGTACAATTAATTGCAAAATATGTGTATAAAATTTTGTTTTTGGTGTACAAACAAATCAAATGTACAAACAAATATTTGTTAGGCTACATTACTCTCTGTGCATACCACCTCAAACATTATTTAATGTAATCCGTCTCTCCGTTGAAGAGAAAAGTATGTATTGTTTTTTATTTGTTTCCTTATTTAAATACTAAAAATAGATTTTATATTCTAAAAAATGCATTAAAAAATGTATAATATGTTTATAGGGGACTCGTAATTTTTTATTAGCATAGACTTTTATTAAAGGTTTCATCTATTTAAGATAAGGAAAAAACTAATATGATACAAAGTGGCGAAGGTGCAGAAAGAGGAATGAAATTGCTTTTCTTAGAACACTTCTAAAAGGTCCTTTGCTATTTTTCTCTTCTTCAATTCAACAGAACCTTGTGCGGTATTCAATATTAAACGTCTAAGTATGTGAAGTATGATATTTCTTTCCCTTATTTATTCTTTTTAATATGAGCCATAAATATAATTTATTTTAAAGGACCACAATTATCTTAAATAAATCAATTTAATAAAATTGGTGCTAAAGTACGTGATAAAAAAAGCAAACTCATTAGTAAAAAATTATCAGAATACAATTTAAACTTGACTCGTATCAATAACTTTATTTTTTTCAGAGTTTTATTATAACAATTTAACCTTTCACAACGTATATGCTGATGTAATCTCCATTAACATACAAATAAGCCGGACGCCCTGTATCATAACAGTGTATGGGGGCAAAAAGGGTTTGCTGTAGACAATGACACAGTATATGGCAGTAACGTAGCGCCGGTGTTATATCATAACTGCAGGTTACGCCGTTGGGGGTGCTTGATCAAAGTTACAAATCCTCAACCGAAGTAATGGGGCAAGGAGTTCTAAAATTGACCTTAATTAATTTATTTGGATTTGTTAAACAAGATAATGAAACTCCAAAAAATGCACTAAAAACTATTTCACGCTGAAAGAAAGAAGATCTGGATTTGAAAGCATAAAAGAATTTTATAACTTTAGTTATAAAAACAATAATATATCATTATTTTTTTATAATGTGACAACGCATATTTCATATCTTTGAGTGAGTTGGTAGCGTAGATGTTAGCTACGGGCATCGAGACCTTGGCAGAGATGTCTTTGGTTCGAATTTAATTTCTGCCAAGAACTTTTAATCAGTACCTGTATTGTAATGGCTCACCCATTTACTTTGTCTACTACAATATAAATATACGGAGTGATCAATAGTCTGTTTGGTTGGAGAAAATTTATGCAAAATTAACGATTGCCAACCTTTATACGAATCCAATTATTTTACTGGCAGAAATGTATATTTTACATTTTTAAAACTTATTATTTATTTTATATGCTGTAAATAATTTATTATATAGTTTTATAGTTTTGGTATAAACTTCGCAGTATTAAGTTACAAAACCAATGTTCAGATTGCGTTTATCGCTATAGTTACAAGGTTACGCAAATGATATTCACAGAAAGAATATTTTTACACTTAAAGTCGTAGGCTTGAATAATTCAGTAGACAATACCACAGCAGAGGCCCTCTTGGTGATTTGCTAGTGGCAGTATATTACAGCTGCAGGACACTAATGGCGATTGTGGTGCTCTATAGTTATCTCCACGGAGTGTCTCTAAAGCTTTTAATACTGGATAAAGCGTCATTACTGGAACAGTAACTAATGAATACAAAATATTCACCTCTTCCTTGCTTTGATAATTTTTCATGCATACCTTCATTATGATTAATTGCATACTTTGTCTATTTTTTCTTTTTTTAAATTTTACAATAATAGATGATTGTATTATTACATCTCAGTAAGTTCGGTGATATTAATAAAATATCATTTAACGAATAATTGTTCTGTTTACAATAAAAACCCCTGCTATCTGGGCGAGTAACAAGCCAGAAGTGCGTGTGCAGAGTCATGGACATTACTGGGCTTAGTGTAGAGAAGTTACATTTTTCTTTTGCCATCTCATCCCAACCACGGGACCTTTGAAGACTTCCTTGATAAGATTGACTTCCTGGAGCAGACTGTGCTTCGCACCACTGGTCATGCTGTCGTGAGTGATTTTAATGCTAGAGCTGAGCTGGGGAATTCCTTTCAGACTAACTTCCGTGGAAAGTACATCTTGCACTTTGCTGCCAGAGTCAGGCTCGTTTCATCAACCAATATGACACGTCATATTCCGGCAACCGAGGATGAGAGGCACGATCCTGACACCGAAGTCACTTCTGAGAAGGATCTTGGGTTGGAGGGTCATTGAGACTGTAAGGTCTCAATGACCCTCCAATGTCACCACTGTCTCAATGATCACTAGTATTTCATTTTTTGAGGTTATGGATGTGCCACAAGGAGCCTATTTTAAAAACATCTCAACGCCACTAGAACGCGGATCTCCGAAAAGCCTGTCTGGGGGCCAGAGGAGCTGCACTGAGAGCCCGAATTCACAACAACTTCGGAGTGAAGTCCGCAGCATACAAATCAAAGGAAGTATCTAAATCGGGCCTATATCAGGTAGGCTGGATGATGGAGGAATCTTCGCGATGGCTCCAGCAGACACCATTCCATGTGACGTGGTGAGAGAATCAATATTTATATTTTGTTTCAGTAGGGTGCTTTCGTTTAAAATTACAAAATTGTAGTTACTTATTTCACGGAAGTTTTATTCATGTAGGTTTTGATGTAAAATGAAGAAACATCTTTTCACACACATTAATAATAAAAATCATGTTAAAAAGACTTCTGATTAAACATGACTGCAATTTTTAAGATTACACTGTATAAAATAAAGTAGACTGTATCAATTACGTAGAATGTAAATAATTTGGACATAATACGAAAAAAAGTCGAGTTACTAGATATAGAAGATTTACCACATTTATACAGGAGAATGAGGGAATGTGATGTGATTTAAAGATCTCTACCACATTAATGGCATGATCATGCATTCTGAGTAGTTGAATTAGCTAAAAATCAAAGGGTTAGATGAAAAATCATTCTTTGATAAATGTTGAAACTAAATAATTCTATAATTAAAAATATTTAACGTACATAAGTAGTTTGAGTTCAGAGGGAATGATAAAAGTGCAATTATGCCTTCCAGAAAGCGTTATTGTTTCAACACTTTACAGTATTTAATGAATAATGTATGGAATCATTTGTTAAGGCGGATGAAGGAGCGCCATTAGAAGCCAACGGGGAGGTCTACGGTGTCACTTTAACACTTATATGCGAAAGAGACGCCCCTGTATTGTACACTGACGTCACTCGGTTTCTGCCCTGGATACAAAGTCATACCCATTAATAACATTTGAAAGTTAAATTGTAAAACGTAATTATTATAATAATTATACTATAATAATGTTTGTTTACTTAAAGACATAAAATAAAGTAATAAAGTCATTAATGTGTTTTTTCTTCTTTATTTGAACCTATTTATTCATATTATAATATTCAGGCAATGATTATCATATTATAATATTATATTTAGAAAATTTAGGTAAAATATTATTCACTCATAAACATATGCCATGAAATGCTTCGTTAAGGCGCTAGCCACCATTTTGTTTTTAAACATGACAATTTTTATTTCCGTAACTGGTAATTACAAGGATTGTAGGAATCTAACAACAACAAATGGAGCTACAGGCATCTTAGTAGTGGCAAAGTAGGGGTGCTGGCTCAGTTCAAGGTCACCCGAGCGATGACGTCATCGATGACGCAATCGATGACGTCATCACCAATGACGTCACTTCCATGACGTCACATCCATGACGTCACAGAAATGACGTGCTGATGACGTCACCACCCCTTACGTCATCAAGATGTCGTCATCGATGTCACAAAGGTCAAGGTCACGCTGAAACCTAAAATTTTTTGGCACTTTTGCTGTTCCTCACCCTCCGCTCCGAGTATTAGTCATAGACCCCGTGACCTTGAGGACTTGGAGCGAAATTAGATGAGAAACAGCAAAAGTGCCATGAAAACCCAAAGTTTGCAACGTGACTCTGAATAAACCGTCATGTGACACCGCTCGGGTGATCTTGAACAGACCCAGCCCTCCTACTTTAACCATTACTGCAACCGCGATGCGCACCCTACGACAGACACGGAGCGACTGACTGTCCAGCCCCGCGCACTCTAGGTATATGGGAAGTGGTAGGGAACTACGATGACCATGGGAAACTTGAAAATGTCAAGTCGGGTAGCACTGTTTTGGTGCTACCTTAACATGTTAAAGTGTGATGACCTTGAGGTTGACTGTGAACTTGGGACTTAGGATTGTTTTTAAAGATCTATCCAAAGTATCTTCAGGTTTGAGTCAATACTTAGAAAAATTCACTTTTGGTACAACAGTTCGATGTTTTTGCCAGAGTTTAAGTGTAATGACCTTGAACTGGTTAAAATCAAAACTTTAATTCAAAACTGCACAGCAGAGTGCACAACGTGGATGTGCACCCTACGACAGTTGTTGAGCGACAGACTGTCAGACCTCAGTGTTCTAGACATATGGGAAGTGGTGGGGCAAATCTCAAGGTCATACAAACGGAGTTTTAAAAAAGTCAAAGAGTAGAGAGACTACTCTACTCTTCAGAACCTATCAGTCCAGAGTTAAAGTGTAGTGACCTTGAACCGGGTAAAATTTGACAATTTATCAAGGCTCTATCGTTGAACATGATTAAACCAAAAATGTACAGCAGAGTGCTCGACACCGATGCGCACCCTACGACAGTCACTGAGTGACTGACCTCTGGGCTTTGCGTACTCTAGGTATATGTGGAAGTGGTGGGGGAGATTCCAAGGTCATCCAAATTGGGTTTTAAAAAATAAGACACCCTAAACCCCATGGTCCTTTTCTTCCATTTCCACCTCGTCCGTAGGATATATGAATGACAATGGTAAATTTGACAAATGCTGTGGTGATTGTTGACCTCCACTGTGATCTGATTCTTGATCGTCTTGCTGCATTATAATTTCAGATTAATCATAATCTAAATTGACCTTGAGCTTTATTCTTGGGTTGTCAAGGAGAATTGACTTCATCCAATCGCAGATGGTTTCTAAATAATGCACGTTGTCGATTGTCAATTTCCAACTTGTAGTGGGTACATCGTCGGTGGAAGACATGGCATCGCAAGCAGGTGTGTCCGCCATGGTTGTTGGAGGAGGAATGATGCTTTTGCAGCGAGCAATGCTGGTATAACAGAGTGGTGGGAGAAATTCCAAGGTCATCCAAATGGAGTTTTAAAAAAAGGAAACCTACAAAGTAACATTGAAACTTTCCAACTGATAGAGGCGGGCGTTTTCTTCTGCAACTTTACCGACACATGTAACTATACCGTAAAGTATGAACAGTACAACCATAATAAGGCCAAACAACAAAAGAGAGCCGTTCACTATCATAATGTTTTCTGAATGGATCTGCTTTCTTCTTATCTCAGTCTCTTGCATCCTCTTTTCTAACTCGTGTACAAAGTGACAGCATGCGTGAGGACATCATTCATCTGTTGGTAGGTTTGCCATTGTTGATGTTGAAGGTTTGGTTGTTGAAGAAGGAATGAGGTATCCAATTGTGAATACACTTTCTGCCATAAAATATATGATTGGTTGTATGTAAAACATTTCAAATTTAGTAATCTTTTAACATCAAAAGCTTGGAAGGTTTTCATTAATTAATAAGAAAATTTAAATATCCACTGAATGTTTGAAGTTTTGTAAAAAATGGCGTTAAAACAAAATTTTTTGGATTTCTTAAAATTAAACTTATTGTACTAATAATTCTTTTTGTCTATTACGGTATTCCCAAAATGTTTTCTTTAATTTTAGTCTCTATGCGCAGAGGTTAGCGCGCCGGATTCCAGTACCATGTCAGAGATGTCATGGGTTCTAGTCCGTGTTTTGTCGAGAAGTTTGTATTTACCATTCCAGTAACCGCTGAACCCTGTACTTTGTATAATACGATCCATTCTCAGATCAATAGTCTATGTTACAGTCAATATACAGGCACGGCTGACGGTGTGTGTGAAAACAACCAACATGTAGGCTGGACGTTGGGTACAAAGTCAGGTCAGGTATTCTCATAGTGTGTGGGGGGCTTTAGTAGCCGGACCGTAAAATATTTATGTCTTTAATCAAAAGCTCACACGTAGCAGTGTATCCTGCATTTTGATGTAACATTGATCCTACGTTATTGTCAGATGTTGTGGGGCCTGCAGCAAACCCTTTACAGGATAATGGACGTCTGGGATTTTATTTTATTATTTTATTTTATTTTATTTTATTTTATTTTATTTTGGGTGTTTCTACGCCAGTGGCATTTTTTAACGTTTTGATGGGGAACGGTCCAAACCCCAGTCTTGTTACTATCTAACATCGACCAGTTGTTAGAAAACATCATCAATTAATAGCCCAATGACAAATGGCAACTGGGTCCGGGATCGAACCTTTAAAAAGCTACTAACTTTTCTCAGGATCGAACCGGCGACCTTTGGATTCAAAGGCGGGCACTATAACCACTCAGCTACCCAGCCAGTTAATTTTACATTGATTTTTTTAGGATTGATACATTAGAGAGGTCTAATTTGATTACCTTTACCCAAAATCCAATCTTAATACTTCAGCTATAAACTAAATGTATGAAACTTGAATATTCTTTCAGACTCAGAGTTTAAAAAAATGAAATTCCTGGAAAACATTACAACACACAAGATTATTGTTTAATAATTTTTTACCAATGGAGATTGTTTATTTGTAGTAACACTTTTAAATTTATTGTTTTACTATTTTACGACGCACCAAGAATAATGAATAAAGTTACTGAAATGTGGTGGAATAGATCAAAACATATTCTAGGTAATTATCAAATATATTGAATGGTTCATTTGAAGTGAAAATGGAATCATAGCAAAAGACCTTTAGCAATTTTGCATGAAAATTCATTCCACCTTTTGCATTTCACTAATTTGTATTACGTTAGTTTTATCTCTATTTCAAAACACTGATTGATCTTTACACTATATTTTAAAGGTAGTCAAATAAGTAGAGAAAAATTTTTTAATGTTTGATCATCATGTATTATCTTCATATCATGGTGCTCCTGTCTTATCTTCATAAATATATGATTATAAATGGAATATTAATACACAAATTCTGATGTAACAATCTTATGTTAAATTTACACAAGGAAATTTACAGGCGTATGTTAAATTTATTTAGATAATAAAAATCCTTTTAATTTAGGTTATTTTCAACTAAATAATAATAAATCCTGTTAAATAGTTTTGTCAAGAATAGTATTAAAAAAAAAAAAAAAAAAAAAAAAAAAAAAAAAAAAAAAAAAAAAAAAAAACTATTGCGAAAATATGTTTATAACTTTGCAATATAGCATAAACTGTTTGACCTTAACTGAGTAATGTGACAAGAAAATAAATACTGTAAAAAACATTAATAACAAGAACACTCTGATATTTGTGTATGAGTACAAAGGCAATATTAGCATAATATTTGGCATAGCCGAATATAATACAAATCCGATTCTTCAACGGTAACGGATCTTCAATCTGATTATCCTCCGAGCCTAAGGCTTATCACAAAAGCATTGTATTCAAGGATCAATGGAATCCTTATCACAGTGGGCGTTTTGAAAAACGGCTGCGATACTGTGCATTTGCCTATAACATTTTTATCATTTTTTTTTTTACAGGTAACAAAATTTTTAAATTAATAGGCCTATAAGTGTTTTATTATACAATCATAACGTTTAGGCCTATTTTGAAATTTGACAACACTTTAAACTTTATGATTTAAGCTAACGCAAGAGAAAGAATTTTTCAACCCTTGTAGGTTTTTTTATATCTTTACAATTTTTTAACTTTTGTGGCTGTAAGTCGATTCCTATTACGTTAGCATATTAAAAATATGTGTAATGTTTCTAACCTTTATTGCAATTTATTTCTCGACAAGGTCAGACATTTTAACGTTTCCAGAGCAAAACAGCAGCCACGCAAATTTGTGCAAGTTTCACGAGATGGTCCCGCGGCGTCGAAGCGGACAGATTTGTTTTATAGCTAAAGCTCCGCCTTTTATGGCCATGTTTACATAGTTTTTCATACACGAGGTAACGTATGAATATTTTATAGTTTCCAGCAACGAAGTGTGAAATTCAAGGTTGATTATTTTTTTATAATTCAGCAACATGTTAATAACTTATGTTGATGTTTGTGTTCCCAGATATTGAGTGTGTGAATGAAGACTACTTTTGAGTACTTCATTTAGCCGAGGCTGGTTACGATTGTGTTGTCTACATGTGTTGCAAATAAAAAAAATGAATTTATATCAATAATTTGTTAAACCTTTTCATTATATTTTAATAATATATTAATAATATCATTGTTAACATTCCCTAAACTGTAATCAAATAATGAAAGATTTACAAATAAATAAATATACACTGTGTTAATAACACAAACATTAGAAATAGTGTGACTATTTGGTAATTAGTAGCATATAAAACAAAAATGTAGATATAAATTACATGTTAGTAACTCAGATAACAGCTTTAATATGATTAAATATATTTGAATTTTTCAAGTTATCTTCCAGTTTATCAAATTGTAAACCAGAATTTTGTAATCAGAAGTCGTTTACAACAGATGATGAAAGAATTATTTGATTTAATAATTTTCAATATGCCATTAAAACGTTTTCCAATTTCAAACGGTCGACAAGAATAAGAGTATTTTCCTCCAATCCTTTTTTGAACCAATGGCCCACAAAATTTTGAACACTCTGTATGATCTTTAAACATGTTTATACAGTTTATCAATATAATTTGGCAACAACTTTGAAAATGTATGTCCCAGTTTGTAGGACCTTATTTTTGTTTTTATTCAATTTGGAATACCCTCCAAACACCCAAATAATACCCTCCAAATACCCTCCTGTTTGAAGTGTAACACCAAACAGTTTTATTCGGAAAAAATACTTAGGAGGCCATCACATTTATTTTACTGAATGGCTAACTTCTTCAACGCAAAACTCAGTTAAATAACCTAAGACATTACATATTACATTCAATATTAATATTAGTATAAATTATGAAAACAAATAAATAAAAGAAAGAATTTTCTGACTGAGAATCGTAATCGTGTTTAATATTAACACAAATAAATTGTACGATGTTGTAACTTATGTAATTACTGCGGAAGACATTAATGTTGCCATTTGACATGAAGACATTGAGATATGTCCTGGTTGCTTAATTTGCAATAAATCTAGCTCCTGCAGCTGCTGCGATAATTAGTACTACAAATTAAGCTAATTTCCCACCCACAATTGTTGTTTATAATTCACTGTATTAATTCAAAACTAACTTTTTCTTAGTTAAAAAATTATTGTAAAAGTTAATTCTATAGGATGGTAAGAATAAATAATAATTGTATATACAATTTTAATTTCAATAAAAATACACATGTATGTTTTATCACTGTATTACCAATCACACGTAATTTATATTCATAAATTTATAACCACAAGGCATGCAGTTGCAATACAAACGAACAATGTAATTATTTTCTTACCAAGCAAATATGATGAAATGAGTTATTTAAAAAGTTTTTAATAAGGTTATTATTTTCAAATGTCATAATAATTAATTAGTAATTTCGTAATAATTTCATAGTAATTAATTTCATAATAATCTAATAATAATAATTCATCTCTAATAATTTGATACAAATGAATGTTAACGGTTTTTGGTGAGTGTTAAATTTATCCATTAAGTAGTAAAACCTTAAAAATACATTTTAATAATAGAATACACCACTGATGAATATAATATTACAAAACTACTCTGTCATTCGCAACATATATGTGCACAATTATAACTCCTTTTGGAGAAATATACCTAGTAATTAAAATACCCAATGATCATTAACACAGCTAAACCATAAAAAGTAAACTTTTATAAAAAAAAATTAATTTCACACTTTGCTGCTGCAGACTATAAAATATTCATACGTTACCCCGAGTATGAAAAACTATGTAAACATGGCCATAAAAGACGGAGCTTTAGCTATAAAACAAATCTTTCAGCTTTGACGCCGCGGGACCACCTCATGAAACTTGCACAAATTTGCATGGCTGCTGTTTTGTTCTGGATGAGTTAAATGGTCCGGTCTCTTTGAGATTTCTATGAAAATCTATTCAAAAATAAGGATGTATGATGAAATAAACAATAATGCATTCGTTTACATTAGTAAAATCTGAAAAATACGTATTAAGTTTAATTTGAAATGCAACACATAAAGTACGTATACAAACTATCGTGTTACCCAAGGTCAACACTGTTCATACGATCACAAATTACAAACAATACAAACATAATTTATCTGAACATGGCCCTGGTCTATGAAGAAATAAAAACTCTATAGGTAGATAGATATATTGTATTTATAATTTAGCCAGCCACCAGGTTTTAAGAATATGAAAAAAATCCTCGATGCAGAGTACCTTAGTCAGTATTATTATTCTTATATGTTTATGTTAAAACTGATTCTATAGGTCTGTAATATATACAATATTCTTCAAAGAAGTTTGGTTACACCCTGTATTAAGGAGTAAATTTGACTGAAAAGTTTAAGGTATTGCAGTACTTAATTGTGCTTTTAGTTGATCCATACTTAAATGTTCCATTTATTTGAAAGGATTTCAAAATAGAAAATAAATGTAAGAATGGGTACCGACTTTCAACAAACCCTTGTAACCCTAGTACACCCCGATCCCCCCCCCCATTCAAATTGTCTCCGATGTATAAATTAACAGGTAAAAAAATACCTTTACTAAGTATTATTTAATTTATTTGAATGAAAATTTAATTAATTTTTTTTCATGTAAATAACACTCTTAGCTCCTTACAAAAACATTACTATCCACAATGGATTTATAATAGAAAACAATTTTATAAACCAGTATTTGTATTTGTCAAAGGAAACAAGTTGTTCCAAAGTGGATGATTCAGTTTGTTTTCTATTACGTTTAAAAGAGGATAGCATAATTTAAGTTTTAAGTGTAAGAGTTTTAACTAGTATTCTCTTGTATGGTTACATGTATTTATGAGTATGTTACTTACGTACTCATAATGAAACCCTTGATAACTTTCTTAGTTAATTTATACACTAATAAACTTTGTCAAACCTTTACAAGAATTTTATTTTTACTTTATCACATAGTAAAATTAACAAATATTTCAAATTAAAATCATAAAAGTAATTTAAGATATAGCCAACCGAGATAGATTCCAATCGGTGTAAAACAATTAAAATTACCACAACATATAAACAATGTATTTTTCCATAGCTCTAATAAAGTATTAAATGGTTTTTCTTACATTTATATGCAATTACAAATGAAGCAACAATGTGTTATTATGAACAAGGTGAGAGATGTGACACAAGAAGCAAAAAAAGGAAAAAAAGATTGTGGACTAAAATGACCGTCTCGTAGAAAACAATTACATATTGATTACAATAGTATATTTCACCACTAGTCCGAAAAGTGACCCATTTCTGGGCGAGATAGTGTTTTACGCGCGAGGTGAAGCCGAGCGTGGAAAACACTATCGAGCCTGGAAATGGGCTTTCCGAACGAGTTGTGAACGATACTTTTCATCACGACGCAATTATTAATAAATGTGGAAGTTTTAAAGGAGGATTATTTTTGTAAATTCTTCGCCATTGGACAAAGTAAACAAAGCTGGAATTCAAAATTTAATTTGTTTTAAACCCAGCTGATTGTTGCTGTACGGGAAAGTTTGTTTACCTTGGACGGAAAGTAATGTTTACAAACATTACTTTCCGTACAGGTCAGTAAAATCAGCTGACGGTGACAGTTTGGGAAATGACTACTTTCCAAGGTCTCGGCTGTACGGCAAGTTGTCACTTTCGTATACGGAGTGATGAAATAGCTATTTGTGTAAGAAGAGCGTAATGTAGGCCTACGTCATTGCCACTCGAGAATTGTAGATGGCCGCACGAAGCGTCAGCTGAGTGCGGCTACACAATTCGAGAGCGGCAATGACTGTTTGCGCTCGTAATACACACAACATTTTTCCTACCAACATAAATGTTACATATTACATGTTTAATTGTATACAAATGCCATTTACATTATTTAATTTAAATATTAACATTTAATTTACATTATTTATAATTAATAAACTTATTATAAATAATGTAAATTATTTATAATAAATTAGATTAATACTGTTGTAGGGTGCGCATCGGTGTCGAACACTCTGCTGTACATTTTTGTTTTAATCATGTTCAACGATAGAGCCTTGATAAATTGTCAAATTTTACCCGGGTCAAGGTCACTACACTTTAACTCTGGACTGATAGGTTCTGAAGAGTAGAGTAGTCTCTCTACTCTTTGACTTTTTTAAAACTCCGTTTGTATGACCTTGAGATTTGCCCCACCACTTCCCATATGTCTAGAACACTGAGGTCTGACAGTCTGTCGCTCAACAACTGTCGTAGGGTGCACATCTACGTTGTGCACTCTGCTGTGCAGTTTTGAATTAAAGTTTTGATTTTAACCAGTTCAAGGTCATTACACTTAAACTCTGGCAAAAACATCGAACTGTTGTACCAAAAGTGAATTTTTCTAAGTATTGACTCAAACCTGAAGATACTTTGGATAGATCTTTAAAAACAATCCTAAGTCCCAAGTTCACAGTCAACCTCAAGGTCATCACACTTTAACATGTTAAGGTAGCACCAAAACAGTGCTACCCGACTTGACATTTTCAAGTTTCCCATGGTCATCGTAGTTCCCTACCACTTCCCATATACCTAGAGTGCGCGGGGCTGGACAGTCAGTCGCTCCGTGTCTGTCGTAGGGTGCGCATCGCGGTTGCAGTAATGGTTAAAGTAGGAGGGCTGGGTCTGTTCAAGATCACCCGAGCGGTGTCACATGACGGTTTATTCAGAGTCACGTTGCAAACTTTGGGTTTTCATGGCACTTTTGCTGTTTCTCATCTAATTTCGCTCCAAGTCCTCAAGGTCACGGGGTCTATGACTAATACTCGGAGCGGAGGGTGAGGAACAGCAAAAGTGCCAAAAAATTTTAGGTTTCAGCGTGACCTTGACCTTTGTGACATCGATGACGACATCTTGATGACGTAAGGGGTGGTGACGTCATCAGCACGTCATTTCTGTGACGTCATGGATGTGACGTCATGGAAGTGACGTCATTGGTGATGACGTCATCGATTGCGTCATCGATGACGTCATCGCTCAGGTGACCTTGAACTGAGCCAGCACCCCTACTTTGCCACTACTAAGATGCCTGTAGCTCCATTTGTTGTTGTTAGATTCCTACAATCCTTGTAATTACCAGTTACGGAAATAAAAATTGTCATGTTTAAAAACAAAATGGTGGCTAGCGCCTTAACGAAGCATTTCATGGCATATGTTTATGAGTGAATAATATTTTACCTAAATTTTCTAAATATAATATTATAATATGATAATCATTGCCTGAATATTATAATATGAATAAATAGGTTCAAATAAAGAAGAAAAAACACATTAATGACTTTATTACTTTATTTTATGTCTTTAAGTAAACAAACATTATTATAGTATAATTATTATAATAATTACGTTTTACAATTTAACTTTCAAATGTTATTAATGGGTATGACTTTGTATCCAGGGCAGAAACCGAGTGACGTCAGTGTACAATACAGGGGCGTCTCTTTCGCATATAAGTGTTAAAGTGACACCGTAGACCTCCCCGTTGGCTTCTAATGGCGCTCCTTCATCCGCCTTAACAAATGATTCCATACATTATTCATTAAATACTGTGAAGTGTTTAAACAATAAATCTTTCTGGGAGGCATAGTTGCACTTTTATCATTCCCTCTGAACTCAAACTACTTATGTACGTTAAATATTTTTAATTATAGAATTATTTAGCTTCAACATTTATCAGAGAATGATTTTTCATCCAACCCTTTGATTTTTAGCTAATTCAACTACTCAGAATGCATGATCATGCCATTAATGTGGTAGAGATCTTTAAATCACATCACATTCCCTCATTCTCCTGTATAAATGTGGTAAATCTTCTATATCTAGTAACTCGACTTTTTTTCGTATTATGCCCAAATTATTTACATTCTACGTAATTGATACAGTCTATCCTATACTCTTATACGAGCAATGTTTGCTTGTTTGCTTGTTTGCTTGCTTGCACAATTATCTCAAAAACGGCTCCGACGATTTCCTTCAAATTTTGGAATAAACTTAGTTTTACCTTAAAAATACGATTGAGATGGGTCTCGCCCCCAGGGAAAATCTAATTTTGCTAAAAATTAAAGTTTAAAATTACAAAATTTTAACATTGGGCTTATGGGTTGCCATGTTGGCAACATGTACTGCATATTAAATGTCAATAAAGTTTATTCTGATATTTAAATTTACTAATATTTCACCGAGCAACGCTCGGGTACTTTTATTTTATACAGTGTAATTCTTAAAAATTGCAGTCATGTCTAATTAGAAGTCTTTTTAACATGATTTTTATTATTAATGTGTGTGAAAAGATGTTTCTTGATTTTACATCAAAACCTACATGAATAAAACTTCCGTGAAATAAGTAACTACAATTTTGCAATTTTAAACGAAAGCACCCTACTGAAACAAAATATAAATATTGATTTTTTCACAAAGTCACATGGAATGGTGTCTGCTGGAGCTGTACAAAATGATGTATGAAGCTTAAGATTGACAGCTGATTCACATTCCGAAAGTTTCATTGCAGTTAGATTGGCACCTAGAAGATATTCCGATGCTGGATACACTGGGTTGCTCTGATTGTTGCTCTGGGGACATTATTTAATGAATTCAGTATATTCCAAGCCTTACTAACAATTTAAATATACTGCACAAAATATCCTTAGTTTAATTATCAATTACAATTAAGGTTGTTAATATCTAGATATGATGATCTCGGCTTTTTATGATTTTTTCGATGCATTGATCCAATTAGGACTCATGTACATCATGCGTGCAAAGTAAATTTCAGGTAAGCAACTTTTGAGATTTGCAATTTCAAAAGATTTCATACTTTGATCTGTTAAATAAAATATTGGAACTTGCACTATTATCTATGGAACAATAATGTGTTTTAAAGTTTTGACCTATTTAAAAACTACAATACTGTTTACAACCAAGTTATGCCATCAATTAAAAATGATGGCACTTATATACCTAGGCAAAGACAAATTTAGGTCTTTAAGGAAATCTTAATCTCCTAGCAATCCTTTCTTAATTTGCGGGACAGTTAAGTACAACAATGTTGTTTTAATTCTCTTCAAACTGATCAATAGGATATTTGTATGTGAAGATATAACGTACACAGGGCGAGTCTTAACACCAACTAAACAATGAAAATGAATACAAAAACGTAAAGAAGGTCAAATCCCATGTTGAAAATGAGCAATCATTTTTTCGCTAGAAGCACTGTAAACTGAACTTGAGCTCTCCAAATAGAGATAGCGTCAGAGGAATAGGTCTAAACACAGTACTAGATAGAGGGAGATACAGTATTAAATTTCTTATTTAGTATTTTTTCGTTAAAAAACATTTTAAACATTAGTTACCTAGCTTATTTGGTATCATTGGAAAGCTTTTTTAAAGAAGAATCGTTATTTTAAATCATTAAATCCTTTTATTGTTAAGACTGTGTCGAATGGGCTTTCAAACTTTAATTTTATTCTAATGAAAATATTTTATTGAATCATATGTTTACAAAAATAAACTAAGTTATAAACGTCGTCATGGTATCCTGCTATTTTCAAAGTTGTTGACTTAGGTTCCAAAATGAGCACTAAAGTAGGCGGACGGAAAAGTGTTCTTACATTAATTGTGAAAATGGTCCAGTAATGGAAAACTGCCATATATTATGTATGATGTGTGAGTGCAGTATGAGGACGAGAGAGATTCTTTGCTGGTGGCCATCTGCTACAAAGTCAGAATGTAATCTGACTTAATAGATCAGATTACATTGTCTCGTGCGCGCTCTCATGGTGGAGTGTGCTTCTACGGCAACAAAACTTTCTTAACCATTTCTTCCATAATAGTCTAGTAAAATTATCCCAAAAAATAGCTGGACCCGGAAGTAATTGTAAACTCATATATTTTGACCGATTCTTATGTAAAATTACCTGAGAAAAACGATGGTGAAAAGTCTACCATCACTCTCCGCTCGCCTGCTATGGCAGATTTTTTTAAATGGAGGTTGCAGTTGAATATGATTTTGCTGAATATCTTTTGAACCGTTAAAACAGCTAAACTTTGTAAATTAGTAAACTTTAGAAAATTAAATTTGCACATTTTGATATACAGGGTGAGTTTTTTTAAAGTGATCCAATAGCTAACTTTTTTTATTTTAAATGTGACAGTATACTTCTTATGGGGGACTCCCATTACATTTACTTTTTAATTTTGCTTTCAGGTATGTATTTCCTTTTCAAAATTTCCAGCCATTTCTCCAGTACGGCGGCCAACTTTAAAATTTCTTTCTGAACACTCTACACTTTATGATGTTTTTGAAATTTCCATGTCATTTAAAGACCTTTTTATTCTTTGCAATTTTTCTCTAAACCTAATGGTTAGGGCGCTAGGAGCAATCAAAGCTCATTTTTAGTTCCATAACACGAGGCAAAATTTATCTGCCCATATCTCGGAAACAATTGATAAAAATAAAAATTCTCATTCATAAAAATGTCTTAAATTAATGTTTCATGAATATTTTTTCATAACATCTAAAAATATTTTGAAAATTTTATTTTTTGTCCACCATATTGGAAAGAAGTTGATCTATGCGTAAATGATAATTTTTATAAGTTAAACGTTCTTAAAACATCAATTTAAGATATTTTTATTTTTAAGCTTGTTTTATTCAACCGATATTTTCGGAGACGTGGGCAGATAAAGTTTGCCCCATGTTATTCTTACGGAACTAAGGATGAACTTTGATTGCCCCTAGCTCACTAACCGTTAGGTTTAGAGAAAAAAGGCAAAGAATAAAAAAATCTTAAAATGACATGGAAATTTCAAAAACACCAAAAAATTTTGGGTGTTCGATAAGAAATTTATAAGTTGGCCCCCATATTGAAATTGTTGCGGGAATATTTGTAAAGTGAAATACATACCATAAATAAAAATAAAAAGGGGTATACTGTCACATATAAAATAAAAAAGTTAGCTAGTGGATTACTTTAAGAAACTCACCCTGTATAATATGTTTTGGTTATTATATTTAATAAAGGTGATATTGCTCTTTAAAGCTACTTTCAACTGTGGGCTGTTAAGGGAATTTCTTTTGTTGGGAAAACCATATTACAGTGGTGCCAAAGGTTATATATTTTATAACCCTTATTTTATAAGCCTTTATCCGTGTTAACTTTTTACTACTGCGCAAATTCCGATGTTGGACCTATTTTAGCCCATTAATTAATAATTAATGAATGGTGTTTTTGGTATCTGGGGACTTTGTAGTAAAAAGTTAACACGAGTAAATGCTTACATCTAACCTTTGGCACCACCGTAATATGGCTTTTCCCAACAAAAGAAATTCACTTAAAAGCATATAATTGAAAGTAGCTTTAAAGAGCAATATCACCCTTATTAAATATAACAACCAATACATTTTATATATCAAAATGAGCAAAATTTTATTTTCTGAATTTTACTATTTACGAAGTTAAGCTGCCCTTAACGGTTTAAAAGATATTCAGCAAAACCTTAGCCACCATGTTGAAAAATTGGCCATAGCAGGCGATGGCGGCGTCGAAGAGTGGTAGACTTTTGGCCATCGTTTTTCTCAGGTAATTTGACATGAGAATCGGTCAAAAATATATTAGTTTGCAATTTCTTCCGGGCTAAACCATAATTTGACTAGACTATAAGATGTGACCTTCTTGTATTCATTGACTCATTTTTGATTGATTCATTTTTGTATTCATTGACAATGGTTAGTAGCTAAATAAAATTATCGAGATCCATTGTTACAATTTTAACTCCAATTAATCGACCACATATAATAATTTTATTTTTAAATAATTGAGGTGATTGTAAGATTCATTTTTCAAAATTTCATGAATTTTCAAAACGTAAATTTTTGGATTAACGGAAGATTTCAAGATGTTTTGAAGTAAATCTTTCAGTATTTCACAAAAATTGTGATCCTCGATATTAAAAAATAGGAGGTTGTACTAAAATTAACCATAAACCCTGACAATTTTGAATTTTTTTCATCACCATTTATACAAGCGTCAAAATTAGTTCAAACTATTTTGTCATAATTAGCAGTGCAAAAACCCTCTCCAAAGAGGTATCACTAAACCTATAGTTATATTATTTTTTCATTATTGAAAACAACTTCCTTCCAATAGAAAATATCATTTCCGTATAGTTTTAAAATAAAATTAAGAAATTCTTTTGGTTCCATTAAAGAACGTTTAAGTTATAAAGAGTGATCTAACCCATGGTTTTTAACAGTCAAACATTTTTGTACGGGTGTTATGTTCCACCTTGAACCCTAAAGGGACCAAGTTTGCGGATAGGGTTGATATTATCTCATATTTCTTCTTTAATCTTTTCATTGGAGACGTTATTTTTATAAGTTTTATTTTACATTATTTTTTTTTTTACTATGCTAAAAACGCACTAACGCTTATCGCATTACTCGTTATATACAAGGAAATATACGAAACACACGGACCATCTGTGAAGGGCCCCAGCCGACTACGGTGACCGGCGTCCCGGGGTTGAGTGGTTTTGTTCCTAATGTCGCTGGACGCAGTTTCTGTCCAAACCTGATGGGTCTGCTGAGCTTGAGCAGTGCGATGTCGTAGTCAGCCCCCAGCCCAGTGAAGTTCTCGTGGACAATGATGTCTTTTACTTGTATTACCTGCCCCCCTAGACTCCACTTCTGCTGAGCTTGAGCAGCGCGACGTCGTAGTCAGCCCCCAGCCCAGTGAAGTTCTCGTGGACAATGATGTCTTTTACTTGTATTACCTGCCCCCCTAGACTCCACTTCTGCTGAGCTTGAGCAGCGCGACGTCGTAGTCAGCCCCCAGCCCAGTGAAGTTCTCGTGGACAATGATGTCTTTTACTTGTATTACCTGCCCCCCTAGGCTCCACTTCTGCTGAGCTTGAGCAGCGCGACGTCGTAGTCAGCCCCCAGCCCAGTGAAGTTCTCGTGGACAATGATGTCTTTTACTTGTATTACCTGCCCCCCTAGGCTCCACTTCTGCTGAGCTTGAGCAGCGCGACGTCGTAGTCAGCCCCCAGCCCAGTGAAGTTCTCGTGGACAATGATGTCTTTTACTTGTATTACCTGCCCCCCTAGGCTCCACTTCTCACTTCCCACCCTCACTTTAAAACCACTCGCTAATAAGCTGCAAAACAATCTAAATTAATTCACCTGTCCGATAGAGACGATATATTTAAATATACATAAAATTAAATAACATATTACAACTTATAATAATTTAATTTTAAGGAATAATGTTCAAACCAATGTTATACGTATTGCCAATAGTCGTTTGCAATTCACGTTACGAAATATAAATGAATAACGTGATATAATTTAGGTTATTCATATTAGAGCCTTAAGACTTTGGCAGGTTTGAAAATCCGCTTTAACTTCTGCACTGTTTAAAACTTTTCAAATAAATCTTTATCTTAATATTTTATATTTTATTCTCACTTTTCAGACATTTTCCTTAATACTGATCTCGATACTCACTCACTGACACTTGAAGCTGAAGTCAAAATGAAGGAGCTGTTAATGACGGCTCCAGCTCCCCACTGCCTCCCTTCATACGTGACATCCGCCTAAAACGGAAGATACACGGAAAATAGTATCCAATAGTGTTTGTGTTAGCTGAAGAACCGGTTATATTTAAATATAATTCAAGGAAGTATTTTAACTTAGTAATGCAATAAACTAGATATAATAACGAAACTAAACCATACCGCATATGGGTAATCCCTTATTCTCACTCTAGTCCCTTTGATTATGCCCAATGAGTGGTCCATGTTGAGTCTCCTGGTCAGCGCTCTCTTTCGAATCTCTCTCCTTGGGATAGACTTGCAGAACTCCACACCTGAACAATGTTACATATAAGTCTCCTCCTCTACGTTTAATGTGTATTAAAATATTTTAGTTTCATAGTGTAACTAGCTGTGTATTCGTTCTTCGCACGGGGTGTGTGCAGTTTATTATACAAATTATATCAATGCTTTCACAAATTCAATATATCGGCTTCAGTTGGTTTATTTCAACGTATCTAGATATCAAGTTTTATGCTAAATAGCCTCCAGGTACACTTGTCAAACCATTGTTACATCCATTTCTCATTTGGGTTATAAGTTGTTTCTATTAATGTTTTTGTTGCAGTTTGATTAAACATTTATATTCGTATAGTAATATACTTTGTAAGTCAGTACTATGAGTATACAATTATAGACATAAAAAAAAAAACTCAGACTTGTCGAAACTATTATAAATTGTTATGAAATCTAATATTGAATCCTTGATTGGACGTGACGTAACTATATACCAAATCCAATGTATCCCACCCCATTATATCTTTTTCTACCCATGAAAGATATGTACAGACATATACATTTAATCCAAATGTAAAATTAATACCAAATGTTAAAATTTTAATACCCAAAACATGTAAAACCGCAACACCCGACAGTAATGTATAGGCACCGCATAAGTGTAGCTATTTTAAAGTAGATATTAAGTATACTTATCTATTTTTTTTTTTGTCTTTAGATTTACATTTATGATTCCTACTTCTGGATATTGGTTTCAATTACTAGACAAAAATATTTACCTTTTTAATATCCTTGTTGTCGGAGTATAACTACATGTTTCGTGGCAAGATGAACCTATAATTAACTTATAATAAACTTATGATTGATGTGAAATAATTATAAATACTTATTTAATTTTCATAAATAAATATTTCTCATATTATAAAAATGTTTAAGTTACTATCATTGAATAATAAAATTAAAATATATAAATTTTCTGTAAGATCTGAAGCATCCAAGCAACCGGGCTGTGTGATGCTGAAGGTCGCAACACAATGAGTAAAATAAACTCTGCAATATTAAATATAACAAAATAAAGTAACGCATAAATATTACGTTATAAAATAATAAACATGAATTTAAAGATGATAAATAAATAATTTTCTAAAAACTTATCGGGAAATATGAAGCATCTCAATCATCCGGGCTGTAGTGATGCTTATTATTTCCCATCAATTGGTAGACATAAAATTAAACTTAAAGACAAGATTGTAAAAGTCAATATCCATCGATAATTTATAGCCTAACAACATTATAATAAACTTAAACATAAATAATATTTATGTTCATAATAATCTTTAATGATATAAACAACAATAATACACACAAACTCTTTCGTCCTGTCTTGTCGGTTCTCGGTATCCACTTAAGCCGCCCAAACTGAAAAGAAAATTATAACAAACGAGACCCCGAAGGCGTGATAGGAGACATCGAAAGGTCAACTGAAGGAAAAGTAAAATTAAAAACTAAATAAACAAGAGAGGGTAAGCCGAAAACCTTAAGTGAAGAAAGAAGCTAGAAGAAGGAAGAAAAATGAAGAAGGAGGAAAAAAGAATGTAGAAAAACTATGGAAAAATAATTGAAAATAGTTGGTCAAATGATACAATTTGGAAATGTGAAAGTTTAAATTGTGAGAGACATATGTAAATGAGTAAAAGACTTATGTAAGCTCCTTAAACTATGTACATTCCCATACAATGTCAAATATTGTCAGCGGAATAAATGTTATTATTATTATTTCACTACACTAGTAGAGAGTTATTGCAACATACGGCAAATATTATGGTAAACTCTAAACACAATTTATCGTACCCAATATAGATTTCTCAAGTTTCACATGTCTAATTCATTTCATATAATATAACTTAAGAAGGGCAAACCACACACAAGCACCTTTGTAATCCACCCAACCCATTACTTTGGTAGGTATATAACATTTTTATATCGCAGTTTATCCATATTTTGAATTGTCTGGTTTTGGCTAACTTTTTCCATGTTAACTACTTGTCACTCGACACATTAAAGATAAAATTTGTGGAAGTACAATATGTCTTGCCCTATCTTCTCGTATATTTCCCTGACTAATGGTAAACCTAAGAATAATGCATTGTGCAGGTGTGTTAATTGTATCAATGACGCATCTCGTTTAGCTTTGATCTTTTTTCAATAGGTTTTTATTAATTTAAGTTATTAAATTATTTTAAAGCTGCAAAAATACAATTAATTTAATATCTTTTAGCATTTACCGTATTCATTTACGTATGTTATGCCGTGTTGAAACTATTGTGTTTTAGTACAGCCAAGCTAATTTTGTTTTTAGATTTAAATAAAAATGAAATACTCACCAGCCAACAGAATTGAAATGGAATAAACCAAATTCATTGTGTTCTGCTTACAACCACAATAACCAACAAGATAACACTAATAAGATAACAATAATAACAAGATGTTGTTGACATTTTTATTTAAAGCAATCAATGTCTGTAGATTAGATAACAAATGTCAACATGTCCAATAATTAATTCTGAAGCTAAAATCCCACACTAGAGAACATCCGCAAAAACTCCCACTTATCCGCAAAGGTTTTTAAAGGAATTGACGAAATATTAGTTAGGTGCACGATCACACCACAATCACGGGCGATTCTGTATCATGCGATTGATCCCAGTGCCGTCATTTCGCTGTCGTCTTATGAATCCACCGGGATTTTAAAGTTGACGCTAACACGCACCGTTTGCTAAACGCAGAAAAACGAATCTATTCCACCGCAGGATCGTGAAACTGACCATTGAAAGAATAAATAAGGGTTTGGTTTGATTAATAAATTACTTGATTTTTTCATTTTAAATCTAGTATTATTTAAAGAACTGACATGAAAACCTCGCTGCTCATGAAAGTGGTGCTTTAAATTAATTTAATAACTTTAATTAATAAAATCTTATTGAAAAAGATCAAAGCTAAACGAGATACGTTATTGATACAATTTAACACACCTGCACAATCGTTAATGTGTCGAGTGACCAGTAGTTAACGTGGAATGTGGCGTGTCATGTTGACTGATGACAACGAGCCTGACTCTGACAGCAAAGTCCAGGATGTACTTTCTCCGGGAGTTGGTCTGAAAGGCGTTCCCAGCTTATCTCTAACATTGTCTAGCATCGTCAGCTCTAGCATTAAAATCACCACCCAGGACAGTATGTCCAGTGGTGCCAAGCACAGTCTGCTCCAGAAGTCAATCTTATCAAGGAAGTCTTCGAAGGCTTCGTGGTTGGAGTAAGATAGCAAAAGAAAAATTTTAATTCTCTACACTGAACCCAGACGATACCTCAGTAAAGTCCAAGACTCCGAGCACTCACTTCTGGCTTGTTCCTCACCCAGAAAGCAGGGATTTTTATTCGTGCCCTTTTCACCACTACTAATAAATGATGAGTATAATTATAACACTAGAGACTTACAATGACAAAGCCCCTATTCATAAAATAAATAGTATTTTATGCAGCGAACGGCGAGAGAAAAAAGCAACTGTTAAACTTTCGCCAATCTTTTGCTTTTTTCCTGCATATACTGCCTGGTCATTCACGATGACTCGGAACACATATTCTACCGTTGTCCAATTTTGGAACTTCTACGCTTGGATGCCACTAGACATCTTAGAGTGCTGATCTTAGAAGTGAACTCGGCCTGCTTGAAAATGATGGAGGATGAATATAATAATGGGGTTGTTTGTCGCATTTCGTTCAGTAAGTCCTCCAATACATTAAGGTACAGAACTGCTGTCTACATCTGTGGAAAAATGAGCATCTGGCTTCGAAGTGAGCCTTAAACGAGAAAATCCAAAGTTGGCCTACTTTTAATGTAATGCGATAAGCAATACCAGGATAATATCCGAAAGTGAAAGCTCAGTTTTTTATTCTACTGGATTTTTGCAAGGGTCACACACTACAGGTTGGCCATCTGTGTGAGTGATAGCATTATTTTTCATCTCCTAAAGAATTAAATAAAACATCTCTAGTGAAAGAAAATAGTTGAAACACATAATGTCAGAGGAATAAAACAGTAGATTCTTTGTTTATTGTGGGTTAAGTGGTCTCAATGGGTTTCCTCTTTGTTTTAATAATGAAATGTTTAATGAAACAAACGCCATCACTTTTTATACTTACGAGAAGTTATGCATTAAGTGCGCATGACATTTTTGATGATTTCAAAATAATTATCTTGGAAAAGTATTATATCTCACGTAGGATATTAATCAGTTTGCCTGATTTGATTAAAGATGCTAAAATCAAATTTTTAAGAATCAATTTTTAAAATCAAGATTTTAAGTCTTATCAAAGGATATTAAAGATCTGTATCATTGAATTAGATAGTCTGGATTTTCTTTTCGAAATATAGGCATAGGCTTTTGTGACGATTTTTTTGTTAGTTTATCAATAACCAACTAGATCAAATTTGAAATAGGTCCCCAGTTGAAATAAAGTTGATCAGTATATAGTTTTATGTGTAGCATGTTTTAATGGATTATAATATAGCATAGATTTTGTATTTTCTTGTTCACAGCAATTCCGAAAAATAACTTAGTATAAAAATATTCCCTCTTCCTCGTAATAATTAGTTTCAAATTGTGATCTCTACACAGGCCATGCCTTAGAGGCCCGTATAACCTTGTAAGAATTAAAGATGTAAAAGATAATCTTATTTATAATTTGCTGCACAAGAGGACACTATTTTGTTTGTAAATTATGCATTTTGTTTAACATGTTCCATTTAATTTAAAAAGGTTTGTACACTTTAATAATTTTCTACTTTACTGTATTCTACGATTACATATATTTAATATTCTAACTATTGATCTATCTATCTACTCTCTTCTGTCTATATATCTATCTATTTAATCTATTCACGTATATCAACTTGTTTTATTAAAATTAATTTGGATGTCATTTATTAAATGCACATTATAATAAATTTGTAGTTTTTTATTAGTTATCTTTTAGTTTATTAAATGTAAATTATAATAAATTTGTAGTTTTTTTATTAGTTATAATTTATTAGTTATCTATGAAGTGGGATAAAAACAATTTTTTATCACTATAAGTGGAAGAGGGTTTCGTTATTAATCGCATTTCCAAGCTCGATTCATCATAATTATTTGCACACAAAAAGGCACTTTCTTTTCAAGCGATTAAACCTATACTGTACTAATTATTCTAAATAATAGAAACTACTTCAAATTGATTTTTAAATTGTTTCAGTACTTCAGAGTGTCTTTAAGTAAATTAAAACAGTGCAATGAATAAATGTGGAATCAACTGCGGAGCCAACCAAAAATCAATGAGGGACATTTCCATAATGGCTCGGGAAACCCCAAATACCCCGTCATGACCCCAGACGCTTCTGAATGGCTACTTGGGTTTGTACTATGGGATTGTTAGAAAAACTACACTTATGGGTTTGGTTTTTTTTTAATACATCAAACAAATTTAATGTTAAACTTTTGTTGTATTTGTTTATCTATATTTTTTGCACTCTAAGTTATATTTAACTTATCAAATTCTAAACGAGATAATATAATAGAAAATAAAGTCATTTGTAATAATCTCACATGCATGTCATTGCTATTAATGTACAAGATAAAACTGGTTTCAAAACAGTTTTAATTAATGTAATAGCCTATATGTATACTTTTACAAAATTTAGTTTTAAAAGAAAAGCTAGATTTGTAGGTCTATTCTAAATTAATTACATCTGAAAAAATTCAAAAATAACAAACAAGTAAAATGAGAACTTTACAAATAGTACATGTTTTGATTGTACGCAAGAGAATCATTAGAATTATGATAATTTGAAAATAATAGCTCGATTATGTTATACAAATGTCTGATTCCTCCATAATCTATGGCTACTCTATCAAAATAGCAAGAGTGTAAGATTCTACGTTTAAGATATCAGTATCTAAAGGAATGTTTTCAATTCTCTAAGGAATTTTGATGCCAAAACGATCCATCGTGTGAACGGAACCTTTTTATATAAGCAAATTTTGTCTCAAACTTACTTCAAGAAATGTCATATTAGTACAATAATTAGTTTTCAATAGTATTAAAAAAAGTTACAACTGAACTATAATTCAAACTTTTAAATTTTGAACAAGGATTACGTTCATAAACACTAACTAAACTATACAATTTAAGTTTTTTATATACAATGTATGTTAACGAACTATGTATTTTAATCATTGAGGTAATTCAACAGTGGACGTGGAATGAGAAATAATAATTTCAAGCCGTGGTAGCCAATGTATTGATGTATATTGACAATGTATCCTATTATTTATAAAAAATCTTGTAATATTTATTTTATATCATAAGTACTATGATAGGGCAAATGTAGCCTATGTAAAACTAATAGACTGCTTATTTTCCAAACAGTTAATTCATATTCAACCGATAATAATATGAACTTGATTGAAATTTTTAATTAATTTGACCCATGAGATGAGAGTTCGTTATTGTTCGGTTAGTTTCACCACATCGTTAATATTGATAGGCCTTTGATGACCTCGTGCTCTTGATCCCTTCCCAAAATGAAAACCTGTTAACTTAAAAAAATAAAAAATATTTACAATGGGGTATTTAACTTATTTAGTTATTGATTAACCGGATATTAGTCATGAATTAACTTTCTGTAGTTTGCTCTTTAATTTAACTTTACAGTTTCACTTGAGCGTATTTTTTAATTGATTGATCATATTTTTTTCACTTATACAAACAATTTACTAAAAAAAACCCCAAGAATGTGATAAAAGCTAGAATGTCAATAAACTTTTGTTCCAATATTTTTCCAACATAGTAGTATTTTATTTATCATAGCATGTCAACGAAAATCATAACTCAAGACAAGTTTTCTATCATGGCATTAATCTTCCACCTTGTTACATGGTGACAATTTGGAACGTGAAGCAAGTTTTAGAATGAACCCCTTTCCATATCAAAGAAGCCATATTTAAAGTCTTGAAAAAGAAATTTTGTTCCTTTTTTCAGAATTTATAGTTTCAAAGCGATCGTATTTGGTTGGGGGGGGGGGGGGGGGAATCAGCCACCATTCCCTATTTCATTCATTAGATAATCAGGAAACAAATTTGTATAAATTAACAAACATCCAATTGATTTTTTAAATTTAATTCATGTTATTTTTTATCTTATTTTGACCAAGAGCACAAATTAATATTTTACTGTTGGTTCCAATATCACATCAACGAGATGTAAGATTTAACCATAATGCTCTAAATTATTTTATAACAATCAGTTCGTACTTTAGCTTAGAAACCTACTAATTTTTGAAATTAGTTTTATGAAATAATGTAATTTAGTTTATACCAATCAAAAATATTTGCTATATGATTTTATAAACTGTTACTCAAAGTAGTTTATTATATTTTATTCTTGTATTTCTCATTTCGGATTAAAAAATGAAACTGTCGTTTTAAGTTTAAATTAAGCAACATTATTTACTCGGAGTGAAGACAAGTTGGCCCAACTTTATGGTAGTTTCAGTTTGAGTTTAGTGTACATCTATCAAACTAGAACATTCTTTTCATTAATGGACAAACATTCCAAACTCTTAAGTGATATGTTTCAATTCCGTAGTTGTATGATTTTCATAGAAAAGTATAATACACTACTAAAATTAGATGATTTGAACATTGTCAACTATAAAAGTTTTTTTTTAATATGGTAAGCCATTATGTTTCATTATGAAGAACAATCTTCAGTATATTGATGGAAAATTAAGCATTCGTGGTATTGGAGATAATTTTTCCTGGTAATATTTATTTGTATACCACAATGTTTTAAAAGTAACTTTTAAGCATATTGCCCCAAAAATGAAGAAAATCCTTTTAAAAGTTTGCAACTTCTATTTTATATTTTACATATATTTTCTTTTAAAACTGAATTATAATGAAAAAATTCTATATAAAATATATAAATTACACAGGCATTATATGAATTTTTATTTGAAAGCAAATATCAATCGTTCATGTATTTTAATAATTGTACTATTTAAACTAAACAATACATCTGTTCTTTAAAACTATGACACTGACTAAACTACTCTCAGGTGAGAGTTTCATTACATAGTAATTGTTTTTGTAATCAATATGTAATTGTTTTCTCCGGGACGGTCCACAATCTTTTTTTTGTGTCCCATCTTCCACCTTCTTCATAATAACACATTGATGCTTCTAACGGGTAATAATTCTATGTTATGGTAATTTTAGTTGTTTTACACCGATTGGAATCTATCTCGGTTGGCTATACCTTAAATTACTTTTATTATGATTTTAATTGAAATATTTGTTAATTTTATTACGTGATAAAGTAAAAATAAAATTCTTGTAGAGGTTTGACATAATTTATCGATGTATAAATTAACTAGGAAAGTTATCAAGGGTTTCATTATGAGTACGTAAGTACTCATAAATACATGTGACCGTACAATAGAATACTAATTAAAACTCTTACACTTAAAACTTTTTTAATGACTCATTTCATAATATTTGCTTGGTGAGAATTACATTGTTCGTTTGTATTGCAACTGCATGCCTTGTGGTTATAAATTTATGAATATACATTACGTGTAATTGGTAATACAGTGATAAAACATACATGTATATTTTTATTGGAATTAAAATTGTATGTACAGTTATTATTTATTTTTACCATCTTATAGAATTAATTTTTACAATAATTTTTTAACTAATTAAAACAGTTAGTTTTGAATTAATACAGTGAATTATAAACAACAATTGCGGGTGAGAAATTAGCTTAATTTGTAGCACTAATTATTGCAGCAGCTGCAGGAGCTAGATTTATTGCAAATTAAGCCACCAAAACATATCTCAATGTCTTCATGTCAAATGGCAACATTAATGTCTTCCGCAGTAATTACATAAGTTACAACACATCGTACAATTTATTTGTGTTAATATTAAACACGTTTATGATTCTCAGTCAGAAAATCCTTTCTTTTATTTATTTATTTTCATAATTTATACTAATATTAATATTGAATGTAATATGTAATGTCTTATGTTATTCAACTGAGTTTTGTGTTTAAGAAGTTAGCCATTCAGTAAAATAAATGTAAGGGCCTCCTAAGTATTTTTTCCGAATAAAACTGTTTGGTGTTACACTTCCAAACAGGAGGGTATTTGGAGGGTATTATTTGGGTGTTTGGAGGGTATTCCAAATCGAATAAAAACAAAAATAAGGTCCTACAAACTGGGACATACATTTTCAAAATTGTTGCCAAATTATATTGATAAACTGTAGGCTATAAACATGTTTAAAGATCATACAGAGTGTTCAAAATTTGGTGGGCCATTGGTCTAAAAAAGGATTGGAGGAAAATACTCTTATTATTGTAGACCGTTTGAAATTGTAAAATGTTTTAATGGCATATTGAAAATTATTAAATCAAATAGTTCTTTCATCATCTGTTGTAAAAGACTTCTGATTAAAAAACTCTGATTTACAATTCGATAAACTGGAAGATAACTTGAAACCTTTAAATATATTTATTTCATTGATTATAATTAATATTGTTAATCATATTAAAGCTGATATCTGAGTTACTAACATGTAATTTATATCTACATTTTTTATGCTACTAATTACCAAATAGTCACACTATTTCCAATGTTTGTGTTATTAACACAGTGCATATTTGTTTATTTGTAAACCTTTTATTGTTTGATTACAGCTTAAACAATGATATTATTAATATATTATTAAAATATTGTGTAAAAGTTTAACAAATTATTTATAAAAATTCATATTTTTTTATTTGCAACACATATGTAGACAACCCAATGATAACCAACCTCGGCTAAATGAAGTACTTAAAAGTAGTCTTCATTCACACACTCAATATCTGTGAACATAAACATCAACATAAGTTATTAACATGTTGCTGGATTATAAAAAAAATCAACCTTGAATTTCACACTTCGTTGCTGCAAACTATAAAATATTCATACGTTACCTTGTGTATGAAAAACTATGTAAACATGGCCATAAAATGCGGAGCTTTAGCTATAAAACAAATCTTTCCACTTCGACGCCGCGGGACCATCTCGTGAAACTTGCACAAATTTGCGTGGCTGCTGTTTTGCTCTGGAAAGGTTAAAATTTCTGGCCTTGTCGAGAAATAAATTGCAATAAAGGTTAGAAACATTACACATATTTTTAATATACTAACGTAATAAGAATCGACTTACAGCCACAATACATTGTAAAAGTATAAAAAACCTACAAGGATTGAAATATTCTTTCTCTTGCGTTAGCTTAAATCATAAAGTTTAAAGTGTTGTCAAATTTCTAAATAAACGTTATGATTGTATAATAAAACACTTACAATAATTTAAAAATTTTGTTACCTGTAAAAAAAATGATAAAAATGTTATAGGCAAATGCACAGTATCACAGCCGTTTCTCAAAACGCTTACTGTGATAAGGATTCCATTGATCCTTGAATACAATGCTTTTGTGATAAGCCTTAGGCTCGGAGGATAATCAGATTGAAGATCCGTTACCGTTGAAGAATCGGATTTGTATTATATTCGGCTATGCCAAATATTATGCTAATATTGCCTTTGTACTCATACACAAATATCAGAGTGTTCTTGTTATTAATCTTTTTTATAGTATTTATTTTCTTGTCACATTACTCAGTTAAGGTCAAACAGTTTATGCTATATTGCAAAGTTATAAACATATTTTCGCAATAGTAGTTTTTTTTTTTTTTTTTTTAATACTATTCTTGACAAAACTATTTAACAGGGTTTATTATTATTTAGTGGAAAATAACCTAAATTAAAACGATTTTTATTATCTAAATAAATTTAACATACGCCTGTAAATTTTCTTGTGTAAATTTAACATAAGACTGTTACATCAGAATTTGTGTATTAATATTCCATTAATAATCATATACTTATGAAGATAAGACAGGAGCACCATGATATGAAGATAATACATGATGATCAAACATTAAACATTTTTTCTCTACTTATTTGACTACCTTTAAAATATAATGTAACATTTTATTCATAAATTAGCAATAAACATGGTTTTTCCAAGTGCAATCAGTGTTTTGAAATAGAGATAAAACTAACGTAATGCAAATTAGTGAAATGCAAAAGGTGGAATGAATTTCATGCAAAATTGCTAAAGGTCTTTTGCTATGATTCCATTTTCACTTCAAATGAACCATTCAATATATTTGATAATTACCTAGAATATGTTTTTATCCATCCCACCACATTTCAGTAACTTTTTCATTATTCTTGGTGAGTCCTAAAATAGTAAAACAATAAATTTAAACGTTTTCCTACAAATAAACAAACTCCATTGGTAAAAAATTATTAAACAATAATCTTGTGTGTGGTAATGTTTTCCAGGAATTTCATTTTTTTAAACTCTGAGTCTGAAAGAATATTCATACATTTAGTTTATAGCTGAAGTATTAAGATTGGATTTTGGTTAAAGGTAATCAAATTTGACCTCTCCTAATGTATCAATCCTAAAAAAAATCAATGTAAAATTAACTGGCTGGGTAGCTAAATGGTTATAGTGCTCGCCTTTGAATCCAAAGGTCGCCGGTTCGATCCTGAGAAAAGTTAGTAGCTTTTTAAAGGTTCGATTCCGGACCCAGTTGCCATTTGTCATTAGGCTATTAATTAATGATGCTTTCTAACAACTGGTCGATGTTAGATAGTAATAAGACTGGGGTTTGGACCGTTCCCCGTCAAAACGTTAAAAAAATGCCACTGGCGTAGAAACATCCAAAATAAAATAAAATAATAAAATAAAATCCCAGACGTCCATTATTCTGTAAAGGGTTTGCTGCAGGCCCCACAACATCTGACAATAACGTAGGATCAATGTTACATCAAAATGCAGGATACACTGCTACGTGTGAGCTTTTGATTAAAGACATAAATATTTTACAGTCCGGCTACTAAAGCCCCCCACACACTATGAGACTACCTGACCTGACTTTGCACCCGACGTCCAGCCTACATGTTGGTTGTTTTCACACACACCGTCAGTCGTGACTTTATCTCAAGTTGGGCAAACTAAGCATGAACCGACAAATCTCATAGTAGGTTGGGATGGACAGACTATCAAACATGTTGGACGAACCTACGAGTGTGTATGGGCTTAAAAGATTTATTGATTGGTAATATTTGAAATATTTTAATTTATAAGAGGTGAAAAATATGGAGGATTATTTTAGTAAAATTAGTATCTGATTTGAAATGTCAACAATTTTCAAGAGAGACTTGAAAGATTATGTCGTTCAGACTTAAGAATTAAATCTCTTATTAATCTAATATTTCCTGTAACAATAATTGGACATTTTATACTCTAGGGCATGTATGTTTCATAATTAAACTATTTATAAATGTAGCGTTCTTTTAAGACCTCCTTTTGACATACTTTCACTGTTAACATAGCCTATTGATCTGTGAATGGATCGTATTATACAGAGTGAAGGGTTAAGCGGCTACTGTAATGATAAACGGTAATGTTAAAAGCTTATCGGGAAAACACGGACTCGAACCATTGACATCCCTCATGGTACTGGAATCCGGCGCGCAAACCTCTGCGCATAACAACTAAAATTAAAGAAAACATTTTGGGAATACCATAATAGACATAAATAATTATTGGTACAATAAGTTTAATTTTAAGAAATCCAACAAATCTGTTTCAACGCCACTTTTTACAAAACTTCAAACATTCAGTAGATATTTAAATTTCCTTATAAATTAATGTAAACCTTTAAAGCTTTAGCTGTTAAAAGATTACTAAAATTGAAATGTTTTACATACAACCAATCCTATATTTTGGCAGAAAGTGTATAAAACGAAATGCCAATGAATAAAACAAACATTTCTAAGCATCTCAAATACCACCGAGTGGTTGGCAACACCTTGGTAGCGCAACGCAAAGGTCAGCGTGATGGTTCAGTCAAGTTAAGAACATTATTTATGTTAAATTTTCACGATAACGGTTACTTGTATCAGCCAAGTTTTAGTTGCACACAATTCTTCGTTCTTAGTAATATCATTAATCTTGACAAATTTGATTTGATACATTATTAGTTTTAAAAGAATTTCTCTTTCATAAATAAGGCAAATAAACGGTTTGAAAGCACCATGATTTTACCTTAGTTTGCTACCTTTTTTAGACTTATTCAAGTTTGTACACCTTTTGATAGTATAAAAAAAGAAACTGTTCAACTGTGTAAGGTATGATAGCTGCTACATGAAAACTTCTCCCATTTTATTCACACATATTAACTTACACTTTTAATGTTTTAAGCATTCAGTGAGTAATGGCACATAAACCCATCAGTAGTTTAGCTGGCTTCAATATATTACAGTTGCAGGACATTAATGCAGGTCTGTGGTGACCATGGGGCTCCTATAATGACCTACATGGGGCATCTCTAAAGCTGTGAACAGTGTTTGTAGCAATTGAATACTATAGAACAGTGTCCAACAAAACCCATGCCTCATGCGTTTTATCCCATGTTATTATATCCATTCAAATAATTAAAGTTCAGTTAGAGGTTAATGTTATTATTTCCTTTGACATAATAACCAGAGGTTTTTAGACAACAAATGGATAGTGTGCTGGATAAATATATATTAATACGCTGCTATAGTCTATGTATACAATTCAACCTCCTAAAACGAATTTGGATGAAATTTTTTTTAATTAAACTTGAACATATACTGCCTTTATATTCATATTTATTAGTACTAGAGATCGCCTTCTGATCGAGATTCGATCAAGATTTCAGTCTATCTGGATCCAAGAAGCTTAAAAACATTTTATAACTGAAACTTCTGTTCTTCCTCTTTTTCTAGCAGTTGTTTTTACAACAGCTGTCTAATGATTCAATCAATTCTCCTTCCTCCATAAGATTAACATTGGAACTTTGAAAGCCTATGGGGCGTAGTCCTGGTGTCCGATGTAAATTAGAATGTGATTCTGCTCATCTACAGGACTATATACCTTTCTAACGGTATGCGCGGATTTCTCCTACGATGCACACGAGCTGAGAAAAAAGGAGAAAATGAAACATGCTTGCGTATTAATAGTATTAATTCGATACTTTATATTATTTGAAGTGTTGCAGGGACTGATGTGTGCCTCGCACTGCCGATGGTCTCCTCCAGTGTGACGTCAGAAGCCAGCCGCTTCGGACCTTAGTCAGGAAGTGCGGCATGGATGCAGAGATCGGACTCTGCATTGCCACGGTGCGACCCCCAGCACGTCCGGCACATTTTGTGTATCGGTGCTGGGCAAACGGAGGTTTCGGGCCCCAGAGTCCTGGGGTAGGGGTGTCTTATCTCCTACGGGGGGTAGACCTCCGAGGGTGTACCCGCTCCCGGCCAATGAAGGGCCGCCTCTTGCCGCACGATGCGCTGGTGAAACAAAAGTATGGATTTTCAAAACCAAAACACGAAATTAAAGGAGAATGAGCAGGCCGCCTTTAAGCGCAGCTCAAAACTGCAGAGGTCTCCGACCTCGAAGACTGGGACGCCGACGGGGGGAATTAAAGCCTTCCCTCCGCCGATCCCGTTCAAGGCTGCTGGTGTCGCCGGATCGTCGGCCGTAACCGGAAAGGAGAAGGATGAGGTTAAGCTGGGTATGGGGGTGACTGAGCCGGTAACACCTCTAGCCGGGATGCAAGGAATTCCTCCCAGGAAGAGCCCTCTTCGTCCGGCATTCGAGATGCAAATGCTTCGGCAGCAGCAGGACGATGCCAACGAGGAGGAAAACCTGTCCCTGGAGAAAATGAACGATCTTTTGAAGGAGATGGCCAAGGCTCTCCTTATTCAGAAGAACGTCAACAAGGCGATTAAGGACGGAATTCCGAAACTCGAGGATTTCCTTGGCGAAATCGAGGAATGCCGGAAGATCAGGCTGAAGGCAGTGAAGCAGGAGCGCGACGTTGTGAACCGAGTTATGTCTGCTTCGCCTCAAGCTCATCTGGCTGAGTCCCAGACTCAAGCCAGAAAGCGAAAGAAGAGGCAGAGCGGTTCTTCGCCGGGAAGCCCTGAGCTTGTTGAGGTGGACTCGGTGGCGAGACCGGTTTTTGTCACTGCGGCATCGCAGACATCTCCTGTCCAGGCTACTGAGTCCGCCCCGGGCGCTGCCGTGATTCCAGCGGCTACTCCTGCAGAGGTTCCTGCTCCGGCGGCTAATCCTGCCTTGGCAGCAAACTCTGCCTCAACACCTTTGGGGGGCTGGAAGACGCGCCTGTCTAAGAAAGAAAGGAGGAGGCAGAAGCAAGCGGAGGTGGCTTCGAAAAGTGCGTCGAGGGTGGAGCGGACGCAAGTCTCAAACCCGGTTGGGGAGGCCTCTGGCAAGTCTGTCAGAAAGCCTAAACAACCCAGGCCTAAGAAGCCCAGGACGGAGGCAATCTTGATCAAGCCCTTAGGGGGGCGATCTTTTGCCGATGTTCTGGGTCAGATTAGATCGCAGGCCAAACCGGAAGAGACCGACACCGTTATCAAGTCTATTCGGCGAACCCAGAACGGGGATGTCCTCCTCGAACTGGGGAAGTCGAGTGACAAGATTGGTTTTGCCGCTTCCCTCAAGACTGCACTTGGGGACAAAGGCTCAATCAAGGCCCTAGAACCGAAGTGTTCGGTCGAGATTCGGGACCTTGATGCCCTCTCCACCGAAGAGGAGGTGACCCGTGCGATCCAGGTGGCACTCCCGGAGATACCGGCTGATGGAGTGAGGGTATGGCTGACTAAGCCCAACCGAAGTCAACTCCGGATGGCTGTTGCTGAGATGGGCGAAAAGCACGCCAATAAGCTGCTTAGCCTTCAGCACCTCAGAGTCGGTTGGGTCAGTTGCAGGCTCAAACGGAGGGTGGTAGTTTCGAGATGCTTCCGCTGTCTCGGTTTCGGCCACTCCTCCCGAAACTGTAAAGGGCCCGACAGGAGTTCCAACTGCTTCCAGTGTGGAAGCCAGGGCCACAAACGTAAGGAATGTTCCTCGAGCCCCTCCTGCTTCCTCTGCAAGGATTCAGGCTCCAGTGCCCTCGGTCACTTACCCGGGTCTGGTCAGTGCGGTGCCTTCAGAGCAACACTTGAACAGGCAAAAGGCAGCGGCCGGTAATTCGCATCCTCCAGGCCAACCTTCATAGATCCTGGGGAGCTGATAACCTTCTAGATCAGCTCGCCCGAGAACTTGGTGCTGACGCGCTCCTTATCAGTGAACAGTATCGGGACAGAGACCCAAACATTTGGATCTCGGACAGCCTCGGTACTGCTGCATTTTGGGCACGTAATACACGAGATGTCTTGGTGCGGAGTCACGGGCGCGGCCGAGGATTCGTCTGGGTTCGGTGTAGGGACGTGACTATCTTCAGTTGCTACCTCACACCCAACGAGGCCGTCCAGGACTTCCGCGACAAGATAGATAGCCTAGAGGAGTGCGTTCTCGGCACCACCGGGCATGTCGTCGTTGGTGGCGATTTCAACGCCAGGGCCGTCGAGTGGGGAATGCCCTCTACCAGCTCCCGGGGGAAATACATCCTGGATTTCATCGCCAGGGCCGGTCTTGACGTCCTCAACCAGGGCGACACACCTACTTTTCGGCGCCCCGGGCTGAGAGGCACGATCCCTGACGTCACCTTTGCGTCTGAGTCGCTCCTTCCGAGGATCTCTGACTGGAGGGTTGTGGAGGACTACACGGGTAGCGACCACCAATACATCGTTTTTGACCTGCATGATCAGGCAAATCGTCGAGTTTCCGCATTTCGGGAAGGGCCACGCCGGTGGAACACCAACAAACTGGACGTGGTCAAGTTCACCGCAGTCATCTCTCGGGGAGCGCAGGGGAATCCTGGTGAGGCTGGGGCCGAGGCATTAGTAACATCCACGATGGAACTGATCGTCTCGGCCTGCGACCAGTCTATGCCGCGAAGGAAACCCCGACGCGACAAACAACCCGTTTACTGGTGGACTGAAAAGATTGCGGAACTCAGAAGAACATGTTTAAGAACTAGACGAGCCGCCACAAGAGCGAGAATTCCCGCAGACAGAGTTCGGAAGTCGGAGGCCTATAAAGCTGCGAGAAAATCTCTCCGCCAGGCGATAAACAGGAGCAAGGCGAATAGCTGGAGGAGACTTCGTGACGACGTTGACTCCGACCCGTGGGGCCTGGGCTACAAACTTGTAACACAGAAACTCGGCGCCCGCTCTCCACCTTCCATCATGGAGGGCGCCACCATGGGGAGGATCGTCGCTGCGTTGTTTCCTGAACATCCACAGCGACCGCCGGTTGACTTCGGACGGGTAGAGGACGTTCCACTTTTCACTTTCGAGGAGCTGGAAACCTCCGTTCTCTCCCTGAAGAGCAACAAGGCTCCTGGCCCGGACGGGATTCCCAGTGAGGCTTTAAAGAAAGTATTTTCAATCAACGCTGACTTGTTGAGAATGTACAATGCCTGTTTGGTAGAAGGGGTGTTTCCGGCTCCCTGGAAAACAGCCAGGCTTGTACTGATCAGCAAGGGCAAAGGTGATCCCGAGCTGCCGTCGTCCCACAGGCCTCTCTGCATGTTGGACATGGCTGGGAAGCTGTTCGAGAAGCTGATCCGTTCCCGCCTGACTTCTGCCGTGGAAGCTGCCGGGGACTTATGCCCCCGTCAGTACGGCTTCAGAAAGGGACGGTCAACGATCGACGCTGTCACCGAAGTTCAGAGAGCTGTGGAGAGAGCCGAGAGCCACAACCATTTCTCCCGCCGAGTAGTGCTTCTTGTTACGCTTGATGTCAAGAATGCCTTCAACTCGGCGAGGTGGGTCGATATGTTGGATGCGCTTCGCAACACCTTTCGTATTCCTGCATATCTGTTGGCTCATCGAGGATTATCTACGCTCTCGAAGCCTGATCTATGACACGAGGGACGGAACGCGGACGATGGAAGTCACTTCTGGTGCCGCACAAGGTTTAATACTCGGCCCGGATCTCTGGAACGTTGCCTATGACAGCCTCCTGAGGTCCGAGATGCCTGAGGAAACCACTTTGGTTGGGTACGCCGATGACGTCGCAGCTCTCATTGCTGCACGCAACGTTGAGCTGGCCCAACTAAAGTTGAACCGAGTTATGCGGGTTGTCAACAACTGGATGTCCGATCACGGTCTCTCGCTTGCTCTTAGTAAGACGGAGATCGTGATTCTCACGAAGAAGAGGATCGACACCGTCGTCCCGTTTCGAGTGGGAAGGGAGGTGGTCACATCAACTCGTGCCGCCAAATACCTTGGGGTTATGGTGGACACCAAGTTAAGCTGGAGGGATCAGATCTTCCGTACGGCGGACAAGGCCGCTAAGGTAGTCACTTACCTTAGTAGGCTGATGGCCAATGTCGGGGGTCCCCGATCCAGCAGAAGACGTCTGTTGATGTCCGCGGTCCAGTCCGTGCTCCTTTACGGAGCAGAGGTGTGGGCAGGCGCTCTAGATAAGGAGTGCTACAGGTTGCGACTCGCCCGGGTTCAGCGTCAAGCTGCGCTCAGGGTGTGTTCCGCCTACCGGACAGTGTCCGAGCCTGCCGTCCTGGTGGTCGCCGGAGTCATCCCTGTCAAGCTCTTGGCAGGGGAGAGGAAAGCGATTTATCAGAGACAAGGCGAGACCGGCAAGGACACGGCAAGAACAGAAGAGCGCTCCCGAACCTTCCAGCAGTGGCAACACAGCTGGGAGCACGACACCCGAGGACGATGGACTGCGCGACTTATCAAGCAGGTCCAACCATGGGTGGAACGGCGGCATGGGGAGGTGGACTACTACCTGACCCAATTTTTGACAGGTCACGGCTATTTTCGGTCGTACCTGAACCGGATGGGAAAGACCGGTTCACCGGACTGCATTTATTGCCCGGGTGTTCCCGACGATGCGGAACACACATTCTTCCGCTGTCCCCGTTGGGAAGGGCCCCGCCTGGAGGCCACACAAATCTTTGGTGCATTTTCGGTGGACTCGGTCTGCCAAAAGATTTTGGAGGATGAGGGCAACTGGGATTGTTTGTCACAGTTCGTCCGGGCATCCTCCTGGAAAAGAAAACCGATCTGGACCGCGAAGTGGCCCAGATCCCTTGATCGAGCGGCTGAATAAGGAGCGAGCCCCACGGGCGTAAGCCAAATTTAGGCCTAGCCTGACGTAATGTGATAAACAATTCCAGGTTAGATTCCTAAAGAGTAGAGGAGGTTTTTTAGTGGGTAAACCCGTTTTTTAGGGGAGCCCCACACTACAGGCTGGCCACCTGTGTGCGTAATGCATTTTTCCGCCCCTCCCTCAAAAAAAAAAAAAAAAAAAAAAAAAAAAAAAAAATTATTTGAAGTTTTTAAAATTTTCGATTTAATTTTGTTGGTTGTCATATTCTCGTGGCACTACGCTCAGCTGTCATTATATCGTTAGCTGAATTGTGATTTGCATCTTCATTTATTCAAACATATATTAAATGTGAATTAAGGTACCTTCCTTTTTTCTACCATGTTTATTGTCCTGTTTTATCCTAACAACAGGACAAAACAATGTTAACAAAAACAATGTTGTTATAATGTTATTTCAGTTTTTTTATCTTGTCCTGTTTAGTATCAGAGTAGACCTATTTTTTTAGAGATTGATGAAAACAATTTTGAATCTAAAATCTTTCTTTCGGGACATGTGGATATGAAATAAATGGATTAAATTCTATTAATAAATGTTTTAGTTGTTCCAAAATTGTATTACCAATGCATTTTTATTACATTTGCAGATAACAAGATTAACTAAGTAACGAAACATTCTAAGGAAGTCTTAGTGACCAAAAAGTGTTAACTTGTGATGTGCCAACATTTTGAACTCTCTCCCCTCAAATTAGCGATTTAGGGTGGTAAGTGTAAATTCTTAAATATTAATCCCCACATTTTATAATAACATAAAATGCATATACATTAAACTTTTCAGTATGACATATTTTCTTAAAATGCAATCCTAACAAATTTTTATTCATGTTCATTTTTTTTATTTTTTTTATTTTTTATTTTACTTAGTGGTTTGGAGGTGCAAAATGAATAAAATGTTGCCCAATACTACTCTCAGGGGACTAAAACTAATCTTTAATTCCCAAAAAAGTGTCAATGAATGACTAGGTCCTTAAATTATGTATACAATCCAGAAATGGCATTGGGCATCCATTAAAAAAAATCGAAAACCACCAAAATCCCTTTCCCCAAATCCCCGATTTCAGAAGAGGAGTTTGAATATTTTGCAAAAGTTTGCTCTAGCTCATTAAGATTTCCCCGGAAAATAGTCTCGGTATTTGCGGATGTTAAAAATGTAAGGGTAACGCCCTTTGACACCCGATATGATATAATATAATAGATCAAGACAAATACAGGTAAGTTATTAGCAAGTATAAAAACATGAACAGTGGTTTTAATAAGGTCAAGCCATCTACACATCAATAGGCAAGCATGTTTCTTTTACTCTTTTTTCTCAGCTTGCATAGGAGATATCCTAGAATACCATTAGAAAGGCATCGTCCTGTAGATGAGCAGAATCACATTACAATTCACATCGGTCCTCAGAGCTACGCCCTACAAGCTTTTAAAGTTTTAATGTAAATCTTATAGAAGTAGGATAATTGATTAAATGATTATACAGCGGTTGGTAATAACAAATGCTAGTAAATCAAGAAGAACAGATGTTTTAGTTATACATTTTTTAACTAATTGGGTCCAGATCTACTGAAAATTTGGTAGAATTTCTACCATTAGGCAATATCTAGTTAATATTAAAACAATAAGACACCAATAGTAATAATAACATTCGGTAAAAAACATTGATTGGAAAAACCCAACCTTATATTCTTACCAAGTAACAGTAAAGGAAATGCATTTAGGTAAATTACAAAAAACATAATGCTTCTTAAAGATAACATTTATTTTGGCACATTGACTCCTTAAAATATATTGAAAATAAAATATATTTTAAACAATACTATATACAGAAAACCGCACCAAGACAGTTAAAACATAATGAAAAATCATAAATATATATTTAATTTGAGTGTTTTTATTAATATTGTAATGTTGATTCTTTAAAATCATATAAAACATTTTTAATTCTAATATTAACTAACTTAAAATTGGTTTGATAAAAAATGTATTTAAATGTGTATTTTAAACATTCACTTCGAGGCGATGATGAGGTGTAATAAACATTCGATACTTTACATCATGTCTTTAAACATTTAAATTTTGCTAATAACATCAGTTATTGGTCTTTATTCGGATCTTTAACTATAACATATCAACATTAGTTTTACATAGAAGAACAGTTTACAAATATATATTATTTTTGTACATTCTAACTTATTAACCGAATAATTAGTAAGATCTTTTAATTTCTTACCCAAATATTTAAATAGAAGTGATTTTAATTTGATATAAATATTTGATTTTTAAGAGTATTACTACAGTTTGCTTTTAAAATACATCTCTTTAACAGTTCTACAGACGTTCTGGTGGTACCTCACAAACATGGTCAAACCAACTCAAACAAGTACTTTTGAGCTTTTAAAAACTAATAACATTCTACCAACGGTGTAGTAAGAGACACTCTTGTCCCACACAAATTAATATGACAACGACTGGTACAGTCTTAACTTTTATATTTGATTCCCATGGATATAATGGGAAACGCAATAATTTATCACTGCTATCTGAATAACATCATCGATTGTAGTGCTCCTAATGCTGATGCCAGTAAAATTCCATCTGCCCGTCCCATTCGTCCTAAAACAGAGTTAACAAATTATTTATCTTTTCCCATTGGTGAAAAGCTTCGACTTCTTATAAATGCCCAATGTTTTACATGAAACAAAACAAGTATATAGTTTATTATACATATAATAAAGGTAAATATAAATGATTTTCATGTTATAGGCTGTAAAAAGTTCAGTAACAAAGAAAGAAGAATTAATTGTTGATAAACAGTTGTTATTTGATAGATGATTAAATTTACTTATAAAATACTTTTTTATCATTCTGCACGAAACCAGACTGTTTCTTGTTCTCTCAATAATACCAAAACCTATTCTTTTTTGTCCTAGGACTGAAAAATCATCTGGAGAATTTTTTAGGTCCTAGTACTGAAAAGTCAGCTGTTTTATAAGTATAATTCATTCATTCATGTTGAGGAACAGAATTTTGAAATTCATACGTTATAAAGAGCATTGTTTGTAAATAACAGAAATGTAAACACTGTAAAATACATACTTTGTAAATATAACCTTGAAAATACAACTTTATAGTTAACATTTTAACGACTAAAAGTCTAATTTCCCATCATGATAAAAAACCTTGTTCATCACTCGGAGCAAAAGTGTCTTTTTGATGCTTAATCGTTTTTAAAAACTCGGCTGCGCCTAATTTTTAAAACACGATTGCGCACCAAAAAATATAGTTAACACTTATAGCAATATAGCAAATATAGTCAAATATAGCAATACACTTTTGCTCCTAGTGATGAAAACTACTACTAAAATAACGAAATAAAACACATTGTCAAACCAAGATTTAAAACAAACTAGGATAAAAGCAGTAGAAATTAAACATTTTCTTATATCAATGTTTCAACATCCATTAGGTGATTGGAAATCATCAAAGGTTCGATGCTTCTAGTGAAGTATTAAGAAATGCCGTTTGAGTCGTAAAAGAAAGAAAGGTTTTACTTGATAAACGTAAATAAAGCAAACATTACTTTAGTAAAAGCCTTTTATAAAGAGTAATAGCTTTTACTGAAACTAAAGAAGAAATTGAATATTATATTGATGAATATATACAATTGAGAATTAAATTTTATTACATTTCATTGCATTATTGCCACCCCATAGACTTACCACTATTTTCCCTGTTGCCCAGGACCGAGGCGAGTATCGGTTTGTCTTCGACCACCGCGACCTCAACGACCTCGCTGTAAGAAGTGAAGACTCCGAAAAGGTCGGCGACACATTGTAGCCTCACACGGGAGCCGAGGAAGCTGTTGACCTCTAGCGAGACCTCAGTGATGGTCACTTTGTGGTCCTCCTCCCCCAGGTAGTGGAACTTCATGAAAGGTCCTGGTCTCACCTGTCAACAATTATACTTGTAATGATAAGATGAGACATTGTAGCCTCACACGGGAGCAGAGGAAGCTGTTGACCTCTAGCGAGACCTCAGTGGTCACTTTGTAGTCCTCCTCCCCCAGGTAGTGGAACTTTTGAAAGGTCCTGGTCTCACCTGTCAACAATTATACTTGTAATGATAAGGTGACATATTGTAGCCTCACATGGGAGCCGAGGAAGCTGTTGACCTACAACGAGACCTCAGTGATGGTCACCTTGTGGTCCTCCTCCCCCAGGTAGTTGAACTTCATGAAAGGTCTGGTCTCACCTGTCAACAATTAATTATACTTGTAATGATAAGATGAGACATTGTAGCCTCACACGGGAGAAAAGGAAGCTGTTGACCTCTAGCGAGACCTCAGTGGTCACCTTGTGGTCCTCCTCCCCCAGGTAGTGGAACTTCATGAAAGGTCCTGGTCTCACCTGTCCACAATTAATTATACTTGTAATGATAAGGTGACATATTGTAGCCTCACGCGGGAGAAGAGGAAGCTGTTGGCCTCTAGCGAGACCTCAGTGATGGTCACCTTGTGGTCCTCCTCCTCCCCCAGGTAGTGGAACTTCATGAAAGGTCCTGGTCTCACCTGTCAACAATTATACTTGTAATGATAAGGTGACATATTGTAGCCTCACACGGGAGCCGAGGAAGCTGTTGACCTCCAGCGAGACCTCAGTGATGGTCACCTTGTGGTCCTCCTCCCCCAGGTAGTGGAACTTCATGAAAGGTCCTGGTCTCACCTGTCAACAATCATACTTGTAATGATAAGGTGACACATTGTAGCCTCACACGGGAGCTGAGGAAGCTGTTGACCTCCAGCGAGACCTCAGTGATGGTCACCTTGTGGACTTCCTCCCCCAGGTAGTGGAACTTCATGAAAGGTCCTGGCCTCACCTGTCAACAATTATACTGGTAATGATAAGATGAGACATTGTAGCCTCACACGGGAGCAGAGGAAGCTGTTGACCTCTAGCGAGACCTCAGTGGTCACTTTGTGGTATTCCTCCCCCAGGTAGTGGAACTTCATGAAAGGTCCTGGTCTCACCTGTCCACAATTAATTATACTTGTAATGATAAGGTGACATATTGTAGCCTCACACGGGAGAAGAGGAAGCTGTTGGCCTCTAGCGAGACCTCAGTGATGGTCACCTTGTGGTCCTCCTCCCCCAGGTAGTGGAACTTTTGAAAGGTCCTTGTCTCACCTGTCAACAATTATACTTGTAATGATAAGGTGACATATTGTAGCCTCACATGGGAGCCGAGGAAGCTGTTGACCTACAACGAGACCTCAGTGATGGTCACCTTGTGGTCCTCCTCCTCCCCCAGGTAGTGGAACTTCATGAAAGGTCCTGGTCTCACCTGTCAACAATTATACTTGTAATGATAAGGTGACATATTGTAGCCTCACACGGGAGCCGAGGAAGCTGTTGACCTCCAGCGAGACCTCAGTGATGGTCACCTTGTGGTCCTCCTCCCCCAGGTAGTGGAACTTCATGAAAGGTCCTGGTCTCACCTGTCAACAATTATACTTGTAATGATAAGATGAGACATTGTAGCCTCACACGGGAGCAGAGGAAGCTGTTGACCTCTAGCGAGACCTCAGTGGTCACTTTGTGGTATTCCTCCCCCAGGTAGTGGAACTTCATGAAAGGTCCTGGTCTCACCTGTCCACAATTAATTATACTTGTAATGATAAGGTGACATATTGTAGCCTCACACGGGAGAAGAGGAAGCTGTTGGCCTCTAGCGAGACCTCAGTGATGGTCACCTTGTGGTCCTCCTCCCCCAGGTAGTGGAACTTTTGAAAGGTCCTTGTCTCACCTGTCAACAATTATACTTGTAATGATAAGGTGACATATTGTAGCCTCACATGGGAGCCGAGGAAGCTGTTGACCTACAACGAGACCTCAGTGATGGTCACCTTGTGGTCCTCCTCCCCCAGGTAGTGGAACTTCATGAAAGGTCCTGGTCTCACCTGTCCACAATTAATTATACTTGTAATGATAAGGTGACATATTGTAGCCTCACACGGGAGAAGAGGAAGCTGTTGGCCTCTAGCGAGACCTCAGTGATGGTCACCTTGTGGTCCTCCTCCTCCCCCAGGTAGTGGAACTTCATGAAAGGTCCTGGTCTCACCTGTCAACAATTATACTTGTAATGATAAGGTGACATATTGTAGCCTCACACGGGAGCCGAGGAAGCTGTTGACCTCCAGCGAGACCTCAGTGATGGTCACCTTGTGGTCCTCCTCCCCCAGGTAGTGGAACTTCATGAAAGGTCCTGGTCTCACCTGTCAACAATCATACTTGTAATGATAAGGTGACACATTGTAGCCTCACACGGGAGCTGAGGAAGCTGTTGACCTCCAGCGAGACCTCAGTGATGGTCACCTTGTGGTCCTCCTCGTCCAGGTAGTGAAACTTCATGAAAGGTCCTGGTCTCACCTGTCAACAATTATACTTGTAATGTTAAGATGAGACATTGTAGCCTCACACGGGAGAAGAGGAAGCTGTTGACCTCCAGCGAGACCTCAGTGATGGTCACCTTGTGGTCCTCCTCCCCCAGGTAGTGGAACTTCATGAAAGGTCCTGGTCTCACCTGTCAACAATTATACTTGTAATGTTAAGATGAGACATTGTAGCCTCACACGGGAGAAGAGGAAGCTGTTGACCTCCAGCGAGACCTCAGTGATGGTCACCTTGTGGTCTTCCTCGTCCAGGTAGTGAAACTTCATGAAAGGTCCTGGTCTTACCTGTCAACATCAAACTTAATATGTGGATTTTCCAAACCGAATTCTAAATTATTATTAATAAAATGTGTCATGGAAGATTGGGCTCATAAAAGATGAAAATTTCAAATATAACTAGGCTATTCGTTGGGAGTTACAAAAATGAGGTTCAGAACAATCTTTTCACACTGTCACTATATACACTACGCTTGATCGATTGTACAGTGAGGTGAGTGAGTGGAGAGAATGAGCTACTTCGACACTTTGTAAGTTACTGACAAAATATTTTCAAAGTACTCCCCTTTAAGGTACCACCAAATTAAGTTACGATGATAACATTTTGAATGAAATACTCTAAGTCATTTGTAATAATGAACACTAGGCCAAGACCAAGAACTAAAAAAGTAAAGTGCGTCAAAAGCTATTGCATTTTAATTTTTCAACAATTTCATTGACAATTTTCTTTGTTTACCTTTTCAGCTTATGATGTCCATTTGAGGTCAATTATCAGTGTCCATTTGCATCATCATATTCTACCAAGTGAAATAATCGAGAAACAACTTGATGAACGTTTAAACATAAACATTGATACAGCAGCACATCAGTAGAAACTTTCATTTAAGGTTATCTGGTGACTCTACGATGGTTTACCCTTTAAGAGGTATACAGCCTGAAGTAAAATAAATCAAAGTCTCTATTGCGTTCCATGATTTTATTATTCTAATGAAGGAAATTTTAACCCTTTAAAATTGTATACTTTGCAGCACTCTTGTACAAATGTACGGCACTTATCAAACAAATCAAATGTAAAACTAAACGTTGCCACAGTGACACGGGGTACCTTGTTTCCGTTGACGTACAGGGTGAGGTTCGCCGGGGGGCTGGATGGGGGAGAGGTGCAGTTCCCTCGTAGACTGTCCCCGAGGGAGTATCTGGGCTTGTCCACCTCCAGTACGGGCTTCTGGTCTAGCGGCCCTGAACAGAGTGGAGTGGTTGAGTGAAAATATAGACATTATTAAAAGCTATTTAAGAAAAATTAATATGTATTGACACATTCAATTGAGTAAAGGTTAGAGATACTTTAATAAAAAATAACTGTAAGTATAACGGTTTTTAAAGAATATTTAAATAAGATCCTGTAATGTGACATTGAGGATAATTCAAGACTAAAGTTTAAGAATTGAGTAGCTAAAAACAGCCGGGTGGTGGACGTGACTTCGTGAACGATATTACAGTAGAATATTGCGGTACATAAAACAACCCGGCGCTCCGTAAAGCTATTGCTTCTCGTGGCCATTATTGCAGATCTTGGATCGTTACAAAACATTTTAGATATACAAACTCACAAATTGTTCAACAACATACTTATAATATAGTTATAAATAATGACAATTCCTTTTATAAGTATTTATTACTTATGTTTATAGTATTTTTTTTTCAAAAACATCAATGTGAGATTATTTCCTAGACTATGCCCTTTTTTCCTAAATAATCCCAAACTGCAACCTTTTATGAATTCCTAAGGAATTTTAGCAGCTCTCTTTCGCTTTTAAGTCAATAACATTGAAAGTTTCTGCCTGTTTCATAACTCCAAAAACACCTTTTAACTATTTGTGCAATATCTCAAATGGTGACGTGTAAAGATGGCTTTATGAGATCTTCTAAGCCTTTTGAAATAAAAAATCAAACCAATATTGCCAGAAAGATTATTTCTAGAAATTAAAACCTCTACAGATACAAGGTCCCTACATAAAGTTGTTAACTGTACAAGTAACACTTACGCACTATATTCATGTTAGCGGCCACAACCATGGTGAGGAAGTCAGGAGCGTCAGTGGAGACCTCACACAGGTATCGTCCAGACATGGCCCTGTTGACGTCCCTCAGGACTACACGCTCCGGCCCTGACAGGCTCACCTGGAAACATGTTTAGTGGGTAAAGAAAAGTGTAGAGAAATCTCTTCATAAAGGTCCTTAAAATAATTATCTAGTTGATTGATCTCATAAGGTGCACATTTGTATCTCACAAATACTATCTGATGCATTTGTCACGGTCAACAATTCATAGAACAATGGTCAAAGGTAACTGGGTAAAATTTGGAACCATAAATAAGCCCCCAAATTTTCTCAGGATCGATCCTCTGTATTCAAAGACGAGCTCTAAAACCATTAAGCTAACAGTTACTCAGTTACTCAGCTACCCACACTTGAAAATGTAAGGTAATTGAAACACACTGTTTATTGATGTTCGTGAGAAATTTCTTTGTCCCTTCGAAATGTTTAGTGTATGCGTCGTTAAACTTGATAATGGTCTGGCTCATAACGTGTACGACAACGTATGGATTTACAAACGCTAGTAACAAAATTGAATATTTTAAAATCAAATATGCTAAATTTCAACTTTATTACTGTCAACATGAAGACTTTAACATTATCTTTACGTCAAACACGTCCATCGACCTCTTTAGTGACATTATTGTCAACATATTACTAACCATCAAACAGAAAATATATTCTAAGGCATTTTAACTAGACTTTTACTATTACATGAAAAACACGAAAGTTGGTTGAAAGATATGTTTTGGTCATTAACAATAATTTTAATTAAATGTTTCTAATCATTCAAGATATTTTCTTGATCTTTCTTCTCCTCATAAAGGAAGGCTGCTCCAATTTGTACATCACAGTGGAGGTCGTTAGGTTGAACAAAATTAAACATTGAAATCTAGACCAATTTAAAAGAGAGAACATTCCTACAACAACAGTTAATCATTTTATTATTATCATAGGAAGAAAATTTGTTAAGATAATTTTGATTGAAGTAAAAGTATACTTATAAAAGTGAAGTTAATTTTACTCACGTCGACGTTGAACCCCTTGATGGGGAAGACCCTGGTGTGGGGCAGCTCCTTGGGCACGTACCGGAAGAACTCCTGCCGCCCCTTGTACCACTTGATGGTGTACAGAGGCTCATTCTCCAGATCGTAGCTGCAGAACAGGGAGACAGTGGCGCCGGCGGTGACCGCCAGGGGAACTCGGATGGACACGTTCCTTAGACCGCCCACTCCTGCGGGAAGAGCACGGGGAGGAGGGGGGTTAGTTGGGCGGAAGTATTAGACAAGAAAAACATTCGTTGGGTGGAACTAATAGTCTGCTTGGTTAATGAACTGTAGTAAAGAATGTCAGAAAATTATCTATACTTATTTAATACGCTAAGGGTTTTTTTTTTTTTTTTTTTTTTTTTTTTTTTTTGTTAAGAGCACTCCTCCTACGATTTCCAACCGATTTCCAAGTAGTGTCGTTGGATAGAGCTTGATCTGTAGTTGTTTCCGCCAAAAGATTATGAGCATTGGGCTTAAAATAAGGGTGCTATCCGTTTTTAAAATCTGCAATTTTCCTATTAGAATAACATTGTGCTTGTGTTTAGTTTTTCAAACAACTGTTCATGTACAGCTGTAGTGTATTTTTGGTGATTAGGTACTGATAATAACAATATTGGATTGGTCGGGTGTTATTTATTTGAAACTAAATGTAACAATTTTGGCAATACATGGGATAATCCAGATTAAATTGATATATTTCTAGCAACACTTTACAAATATATATGTATTAATAGGCATGCATGCTTCATTTCCTTCTTTTGTCTGCTCAGCTTTGTGTGCCGTATAAAACCGTGCATACTATTAGAAAGGTAGCGTCTTGTAGATGAGCAGAAACCCAATATAATTAAAGTCGGCCCTCCAGGCTACGCCCTTTATAAGCTTTCAGAGTGTCAATGATAATCTTGTATAAGAAGGGCAATTGATTTAATCATTAACCTCTCGTTGTAAAAAAATGTAGCAAAACAGTAAGAAAGGGCGGTCTCATTTGTAAGACAGTTGTATACTAATTGGATCCTTATCAAGTGAAAATTTGAACGAATCAGTTTGTACTTGTTCTTCATGGATGAAACGCCAAATTCTTAGTAACTACTGAACGTAATTTCACGTGTCACTCTAAAGAAAATATCAAGTTGACTTGCAGAATTTACTTCAAACTCACAACCAACCTTATTGTTACATTCTATACCTTCGAATATCGGGGCCAATTCAATTCAAATAAAAGCGTAAAATTTAGTTAATTTATTAAACTTTTAATAATCTTCTGTGAGAGGGTTCTATTTATTTATTACTTCACTTTCCTCATACCACATTTTTTTAAGAAGCTTGAGTTTACACTAAGGAATACTGTGTTTTCTATAATGACAGAAATGCAATGGAGGAAAGGGATAAATAAAATATAATGACAATAATATCGATGAAAGCTAATTAATTTTGAATGTACACAGAATTATTTTAACTAGGGAGATTGAAATTATCATTGTATGAGAATAGCAAATTCGGTAGCGGAATTTGAGAAAAATTCTATAAAACTTTTTAAAATTTAAGGAGTGCATTCGTTATAACACAAGTCATTTCGAATATAATATCTTTATAATTTGATAATTTAATGATACATTAATATAGCTAATGCAATCCTAAAAGTTGCGAAAAAACTATTTACTATTTCATACAAGTAATAGTTAGAGACCAACAACAATGTCTGACAAGAACGTATAATTAACCCGCATATTCTGGGCTGAGGCTTTATAAAGACAAGAAACTTAGAATTTTAGTTCCCTCATAGCTTTTGTTTCAATAATAGAAAAATTAATGCTTGGCTCCTGTTTTAATAGATCTGTATAAAAAATGTTTAAAAATTAGCAATTTTTTATTTACTCTTCCTTACATCACTACAATTGGAAATTATTGGTGCCAAAATAAAAAGGAAACAAAGATATTTCAAATTCAGTATAAATTATTTGCTACCACAGACATTTTATCGTGTTACAATAGAAGCAAAAATAGCTGTTCCATTTAAAATAGAACAATTCTAGTGGAAGGGAATCATTAAAACAATAAAACGTCAGGAGAATAAAACAGCTTGTAGCAACAATGTTTATTTTATGTTAAGTGGACTCATCTCGATTTGCTCTTTGTTTTAATAATTAATGAAAAGTTTAATGAAACAAACGCAATGCTGGTTAGGCTTAGTACTAGTTATGCTCTTTGTTTCTAGGACGCTTTGGAATGCTTTCAAAATATTTAACGTAAAACAATGTGGTAAACGTAAATTGTTTTCAATTTTCTTTCCTTGTTTTGTCATTTGAAATCTTACGAAAAATTATCCTCTCAAATTTATAAACGAGAGTGAAATAGTTATTGATTAACAACTTATAGAGAAGGAATCTGGTAATGGAACTGTTTAACTTCAGTTATTTTGTTTTATCTTTCAAGTATTTTATTTTTTATTAATTAAAAGAACACATTTTTGTTACTTTCAATCATTGACACCAGAACAGATAAAATATCTATGGACATTTCGTCAATATTTATTCTTGTAAACTTACTTGTAAGTGTTTTAATTAATTTTATAATTTTAATTGATAAGTAATACGATTTATTCTCGGACAACTTAAATCAAATCTTTTTTATTTCAGATATTAACTATATATCACATATAACTCAAACTACTCATGTATTTATCATTTCAATAAAACCTAAGTGTTTTAAAATAAATTAGTTTTTAAGGGTATACACATTGTAGTATACTTTTATAGTGATATAATAAAGTTCTGTTTAACGCGGTGCTTACGGTGCTCGCTCGCACTTGAATCGAAAGGTTGCCAGTTCAATACTAAGAAAGGTTAGTAGTTTTTTTTTTTTTTTTTTTTTTTTTTTTGATATTTCAATACTGGACCCAGTGGTATTTCGTATATTAATTAATGATCATTTCAAAATGAATCAGCTGCTATTTGTCAGTATAAAAGTTACACCTTACCTTAGAGAATGTTGGTGTTTCAAGAAAGTGTACCAAATTTAGTTTATGATTTAAACTATTTAATACTTTGGAACAAATATAGATAACCATAACAAAACTTAAAGCTCAGAGTTTTAACGCAAAACAATTAATTGACTTCGTTAAAAGCTTTTTTGTTACTATAAATGTTATAATTACTCTAATTGATGTTAGAAAATCTTTCCTCGTAGTCTTTACGCAAATGCATTAAATTAAATCCTAACATCGTGGTAAATATGTAGTGAAGTGTATCTAAGTGTTAAAATAAAACCATAACACTGATTATAAAAACATGATATCATATTTAAATGTTTAGGGAAATCTAATTAATGTATTTAAACGATTTTTTGTGTCTTTAAATGAATTAAAACAGATCAATGAATCAACATGGAAGCCGCTGCGGAGCCCGCCAGTAATCAGGGAGGGACACTCAAATTTCCATAATGGCCTGGAAAACCCTCGAATACCCAGTCTTGACCTACCCCGGCACATGAGAATGGTTACTTATGTTTGTACAATCATAGAAATAGAATAAATCTAAGTTTACGTGGTTTATTATTTTATTTTTATTGATTTTTTATTTTCATTATATATGAAATAATTTTTTGTAAAAAATATAAAATAAAATAAGGTTTTTTATTATTTTTATTTGTTTATATATAGTTGTTTGAGGTTGATTTTGTATGAAATAATGTTTATCCACACTTTTATATATGACGATTAAAACGAAAGAATACATTTAAATATGCCCACGCCTATAAAATTGTGACCATTTTACTTGATGCAATTTTATTAAATCTTATTTATCCATATTATTATTTTCTAATAGAAAACCGTAAGAAAATTTATATTTTATTATGCAAACAATATACAGTACTAACCAATAAACAACAATAACTATTTACCGTATTTTATAAAACCTCAGTTCGGTGTATTTGTAAAAAATGCATTTTAAATACAAGATGGGAATGATTAAAAAATGTATTTCAGTTTGAAAATAGAAAAACCTATTATATTATGACCATACGTTAGTAGGTTATTTGATAGAAATGTGATATGTTTATATTTAAATTGTGATCTATACTTAATAGTTATATATTTAAACTAAGTTTTATAAAAAAAGAATTGTGTAAGACGACGGGACGATCTCTAGTATCAGCATCGCAAGGAATGTTTCAATTCTAGTGGGACATCTGACACCAACATAATCCATCATGAGACAAGAATATTTTGTCGTTTGCAGTATTTTGTCTCTCAGACAAGAATTATCTTATGAAATTTCACAAATAGTACATAAGTGTTTTACAGTTTTATAACTGCTATTAAACGTTCCATTCCAGTTAAATGAAGGGTTAAAACTGTTTATTTTATCGACCTAATTATGAAGTATACATTAAAAAGGCTATTGATAATAATATTTTTAAAGATAGATACTTTATTTTGAAACACCGAGCACTCTGTGGTGCATATTTTAACGATATTATGTCTGAAGTGATGATCAACTATGTCTGGTGAGTGTGATGATTGTGATGGATCAGATGAGGTGTTGCTTTGTTACTGACAAATATCAGCTGTTTCATTTATCAGGGTCATTAATTGTGAGCCTAATGACTTAAGGCAGCTGGTTCCAGTATCAAACCATCAAAAAGCACTAACTTTTCGCAAGATCTATCCGGCAATACATATCAACTTTTTTATTTAAGTGACGTTTAATGTTTCCAAGTGCACACTGGGGTTAGTAATTCTGAAAAAATAATTATTTTGTTTATTTTGCTAGCTATTATACTATGTATGCTGTTATTACCGTGTGTAACAGACCAAACGTATACCACTTACCACTTTTAATTTACAAAATTATTTTTCATAAAAACAAATTTTGCATTAAGGATAAACCGGTTACCCTCTATCGATCGACAATGTAAGGATGTACAGGAAGTAACTCCCCCAGACCCAGAAGGAAGGCCCTAATTTGAAACGCAGATAATCACTATTTATTTAATTTTCCATTTGACACATAATTTCAAGACAACATTACAATGTTATTTCCACCTCTAATCCCAACGGGTAGTGAGATAATGACGACGGAAGTTTATTTTTCCCAATTAGCATTAAAAGGTGAAAATTTTAACACCTATAATATGTGAAAACTACCTACTAAACAAACTTGTCCTAACAAAAAATACCTTAGAACCGTTCGTTCAAAAGTGTTTTATCAAATATTATTAGTTTTGCCATATATTATTGAATTTTTACATAAAGTTTACAATATGAACTGTATCAATAATAATGTACAGAAAACTATCATTTTCTTGATAATCGATCTTTTAAGATGGAACAAGCTTTTTTTTAACATTTTCATGCTCAAACAGTTTTGTTTAACTTAACATTTTCAGAGATAATTATATGCATTTTTATTCTTGTGTGAAACAAATAGACTACGACTGCCTTTATATATTAAAATGTTAGGATGAGGAGCCCAATATACCATAATTATTTTTGGTCGAATACATAATACATCTATTTAAATATCTTGTATGTATTATAATTATATACATAATTACGGTATATGTATTTTATCAAGATTTTAAACTTTATGTGTTTTAACCTATAGTCCGCTCTAAATGTAATAGAAATAGATATTGTGGATCGGTAGTTATAATTTAAGTTTTAATCATATTTAATTGAAAGTTGGTGTCAGGCGAATTAATCTGACCTATGAGATGAAAGGCGGTATTGTTGGCTTAGTTAACGTTGAACCACATCGTTATTGATACCCCTTGATGGCCTGGCGCTCGTGATCAATTTTCCATAATGAAAATCGGTTAACTTTAAACCAAACTCTTTTGTTTGCGGTGCCATACGAATTTATCCCTACAAAGTAGTCAACGTGTAGGGTTGTTCACAGTAACCTGTATTTTTTGTATTATTTAGTTTATAAACTTTGCAAATAAGAAAAAAAATCTCCGTCTATGTCAGAGACTAGTTATAATGACAAAAAATGTAGTGTTGAAAATCAGCTCTCAACTAAATTTAAATAAACATGAAAAAATTAAAGTATGATTCCAGATGTCAGGAAGTTTTGTACTATAGACGAGCAGTGTTTGTGTATTTGTGTCTTTGCGATTTGTATTCGATCAATCTTGAAATCTAGCGGGTGGATTTTGCTTAAACTTTGCATTTGAAAGTGGTTTGGCCGAAAAAAGTTTATAAACAACCTCAACCCTACGTTTTTTTTTTTTTTTTTTTTTTTTTTTTTTTTGCCTGAAACTAAGTATAACAATTGTCATTTTTAACATAGGTCTTATGTGTTGCCATAAGCCAACGAAAATAAGAACGAAAGGTAAACAAAAATAAGAAAAAGCTACTTTTAAGCATTGGTTTTGAAACAGCTGTCACCTCTGAAAAGGTATAGTTCACGTAAACTACAAATCCTGATTACCCTGATACTATAACAGAAGTAAAATAAAATTTACTATCAAGGTTCGGTTAACTGGTACTGTACTATATAACAAAGAGGACAGAAAGATTTTTTCATCTTTGACTTTCATATTTATCATATGTTTTGTAAGATTCAAGCAATGCATATGATAACATGTCTACGATCAATCATGAAGCAAGACAGTTAGTTGTATCTCAGGGCATTAATCTTCGTCTTGTTTCACTGTAATGTTTAATATTTAACGTATATTAAAGTACTTGAGTTATATGGCATTAATATAATGTTTTAAAAGTAATATTTTTATGACATTTTCAAATTAATAAAAATCTACCGTTAGATAACAAAAATATTCATCAGTAATTATTTTAATTTTATGTTTTATGATGATTAAATAGGTTATTAACAAAATATTTTGGTTACTCATACATTAGTATTCTAATTGTAACAATTTTAAGAAGGTTTTCTGATGCACCTCACTGTCAATATTGTTTTAGTGGGCTAACAAAAAAATACTAACATTGTATGTGTTCAAACACAAAATATGTTTAGATTATAGGAAGAAGCATATGAACAGAAAAATTGCAACAAGATATTTCACAATTTTTTAGCCTTTAAGTTATTTTTTTATAACTAAACTACTATCCTGCACCGATGAAATATATATCTTATTATAATAAGTTTGAGACTTGGTAACAATATACGTCGTTAAGTAGGATTTTTATCTGTTGTTCAAAACACGACATTAAAATCTTTTATTGGTTTGATTCGATTTATCCGTTAAGACAAATGTTTTTCTGTTATGGAGGCCGGACATTTAAACGTTTCCAGAGCAAAACAGCAGCCATGCAAACTTGTGCAAGTTTCACGAGATGGCCCCGCAGCGTCCATGTAAAAAGATTTGTTTTATGCTCGTAGCTAAAGCTCGGCCTTTTATGGCAATGTTTACATAATATTTCATACTCGAGGGAACGTATGAATATTTTATGACCTGCTGCAGCAAAGTGTGAAATTAATGTTTTTAAACCTTTTAACATTTACGTGGCTACATTTTGGTGTAATTTGTATCATCAATGACATGAACAGTACTTCATTTAGTTACTGATGGTTGGGTTTGTAAACATAGGATATGTATAAAGAAAATAAAGAAAAATGTTTCATGATGATTTAAATGTATTAGAATATAAACAAATGTTCCAAGTTTTATTAGTTAAGAAAATACATATAACCAAGAAAATTACAAATTTGTCAACTTTTCAATGTGGCTTTAGTCCCGTATTTTTAAATAGAAAATCTTTATATAATTTTTTTATTGCAAGATTGCACATTTAACCTGTCGTATTTTTATCTCATAATCTTAATCAATAATATAATTATAAAAGTAATTATGTACAATATATAATAATTGATTTTGTGTTATAGATGTGTATTTTTTATCATAAAACATGACCTGCGTAATAAACATACGGTAAAATGGTAGTTTAATTACATTGAGATACAAGCAACATTGTGGTAGCAACATTATCGTATATTGTCGCACTATTCCATCAACTGCAGCAGGTATATTTATGGCAAACTAAGCGAACAGGGCATATGTTTATGTCTTTATGTCAAATGGTAACATTAATGTCTTCTACAGAGTATGTAGTAGATACATAAATCACACAAGACCACAATATTTATATATGTTTCCGCAGTACACTAACATGTTACTTACTCACTAGAGTACATCTTTTTAAAGTCTCAAAAACATGATTAATAAATATACATATGATATTCATTATAAAAAATTGATTTTGTAAACGCGTTTCTAAATTTTAATCGTAAAGTAAGTAACTATTTCCCTAGAGATTAATTTGCTTTTTAATCATAATGATGTGAGATGTAAGGCTTAAGGCATCCCAAAACCTTTGTGGTTAGTCAGAAATAAAATTAAAATTGAAATTAATTTCTTGACAATATGCAATCATATCTTGTATACAGTTCAATAATTCATATCTTAAATTAGTTTTATATTTTCACAATATTGCATTGGAAATATGACGAATATCAAAGTTTAACATTCTGCATTCCAATAACATTGTTTTACAACGCTGGAAAAACAATATTAATGTTTTTTCCAACAGAGCATAGAGCTATTTTGATGGAATTCACTCGTATTTTGTGTAATGTCTGATATTACGAAGAGAACAACCCTTCCATTATTTCAATAAAGTTTTGTGTTTGTTTTAGGATGGTATTGCCAATATTACATTTATCTTTTGCAATATTTATTTACTATTAAACCGCACTGTTTAGATTTTCACAAAAAAAAATCGTAACTCACTTGTTTGTATGTTCTAAATTTGATTTTCTAATGAATGTGCAAACTTGTGTAATTAATTCATTAATTGTCCGTACGAATGATCTTTTGAATAAATTGAACATAATTACGGTACCTAATGTTTTACGTGTATTATCATAATTTCTGTACATTTTAGACTGTATATCTTTAGTATTAAAACAACACTTATCACCATTTTGTCATTTCTAAGAGAACAAAAGCAATATGAAATATACTCAAACGTCAATAAAATGTTTCAATGCATGGACGAATACAAATAGCTAAAAGTCTTAATGCGAAAAAGTAATTAGATTAAGTTATAAAAAGCTTTCAATTCCATTTCAATCAACCAAACAATCAAAAGTAATTTTTACTTTGGGGACAAACATTTTCTACTGTGTGAAAGTATTTTATTGTTTCCCTCTTGCCTGAGGAGATGCGAAAGAGACTGCAAATGTGGGATGCCACTGCGAGAGTTTTTCATTAGAATGCCCATTTCAGTAGCTGCTGCTTTTATCGTTTGCGTATTTCTCACGATTTAGACTTTTATGCTTCTGTTGAAAACAAAGATGCCTTCTCGCACTGCCAGGTGTAAGACTTTTAACAGGTTTCTAAATTAAAATTCATAAAATACTTTAGTTACTTTGGGTTTTAATTACTTCAATTTACGTTTAATTTTTCGTTATTTATGAAGAAGTATAATATTGTTTACTTTATTCTGAAGTAAATTCTTGACGATGCCTAAAGTTTGCCTATTTTGTGGGTTATATTTTAATAATAAATTTTGTTGTTTTTACATACAATTTTTTCTTATGCTATTTATTTATTGTATCCACCAAAAATTACACAAGTAGCGTATTATTTTCTATGTATATGATGTTTATGGAAGAACTGATTTTATATTAAATGAAATAATTTACTAGGACACAGCTTAATATCATAAAAAAATAATTTCTCAAATATTTTGTACACCAATTACAGTTCGAAACGTTTTACTCTTTGTTGAGAAAAATGTCCTTCTCAAGGTCGCAACTAGATTCAATTGATGCCATTTTTACTGGGATAAATATTAACTATTTTATCTATAGAATCAGTTTATCTTGGGCAGTAACAAAGTTATAGGCTACACTGCATCATACTGACTGTACTTCTTCTTTATATTTGTATTAAAATACGCTCTGGTAAAATCGTCGTCTTACAAAAAGTTAAAATGACCTCTAAATGTTCAATTGAAAATGTTTAACCTAATTTTGACTTGTATCTCTAATGGTGGAAAAGATGGGGAGATAAAATACCCTATACTCTAATGTGGGTAAGATACATGTTTATATAATGTTTTTTGTAGGGCCTATACAAATAATAATAGTCTATATCAAAAAAGGAATTTCTCTAAAATTGACAAATAACTTGGTTCTGAGATAAAAATAATATACAGGGTGTTAGTGAACTCTCTTTCAAAAACTTGTTGATTTGTTCCTTGGGTAAAAAGAAATTCGATGGGTCTGAAATCCTTCGTTAAGCCACTAGAAGCCATTTTTTCACAAAATAATTTTTCATAATGGTTAGCCTCTGGATCACTGGATGAAATAAATTGAAGGTACCTGTCATCAAATAATCCTCTAGTCCACTAGTTTACTAGAAACTAGATGATCACTTGACGACAGGTATTTAATCCTTCTATTTAATAATTTTTATTTATTTAAAGGATGATTGTGTTCAGTTCATATTTGTTATGAAGCTTTAGCATACCAATGCACATTTACAGGAAAAATTTCATTTTTTACAGTGTGTATTTTCAAAATGGATGCCATTTGAAATATTTGAAAACAGATATCTCAAAATCTGTAAATTTTATCAACATTTTACTATGGACAAAAAAGTTGCCAAATTAATTTATCTAACCAATGGTTTGTCACGATTTGATAATAAATAAAGGACTAATTGTGATTCTTTTGTTAAAATAACCTTAATTTGCATTAGTTATATTTCAAAATCAATGTTTTTATCGAGAAAAATCACAATAATTCGTTTATTAGTTGTCGGTTCCTTAGAAACTTTCTTATCATTGGTTAGATAATTAAATTCGCCATGTTTTTAGGCACTTGTAAAAGTTTTATAAAATTTTTAAAATTTTTTATAAAATAGTTTTATAAAATTTTAGCTGTTATTTTGTAAATACAATTAAAAAATTATTTTTTCCCTGAAAATGTATATTGGTATGCTAAGACTATATGGGTATGCTAAGGTTATATTGGTATGCTAAGGCACAGTTCATACCAAATGTGAACTGAATACAACCATTTATTACATTAAAAAATGGCTATGTGAAAAATCATTTTGGCTAGTGGCTTAACGAAGGATTTTTAGACCCCTCTTTGTCACATGGTTTTTGTTTGTCTTGATCCAAGGAACAAATCTACAATTTTTTTTAAAGAGAGTTCACTAACATCCTGAAAGTACAGATCTCGATGTCAAAAACATTTTTTTTTCTTTATGATATTAATTTAAAATAAAATTATTTACATTGGTCTTTTGGAGTAAAAAAAGGTGTAAACAGCTGATTTAACCATCAAACTAGAGCCCACGCTCCAAGCGTTCCAGTATCATCATGCGGTTTTGCATTATAACCATTATAGAATTAACAAGTTATACTATTGCAATAATTCTTTATCAGTGTTTAAACGCACCTTTTACTGATTAATTTGATTGTTCAGATATTTTGAATTAAAGTAAAAATTGCATATGTAATTGGTTTTAATCGCAATTTATCATAAAACGAAAGAGTAACAATTGTCAAATCAGCTGACAACGGAAGAAGTTAAACACACATTTCACAGTTTCCATGTTGGTCCAGCAAATTATTATCACACTACAGCAGGTTTAGGCATGCATTTAAAAAATCTGGAGGGTGAGGAGTGAATGTGGTTGTCACGCAAAGATAAACTAATATTTGGATTTGTTATCTTAAAAAAATAACGTTTACAGAGCAAATGCTTGTCCCTAGGAACTATATAAATATCATATCAAGTGTGTTACATAATAAATTAGTCTTTATGAAAAATCACATTAATATAGAATTTATATTACAAAGCGATATTAATATTTATTCAATATGTAGTAAGTACCTACCTACATTTTGCCATTATAGAAATATTTATCACATTTCTTGGCCTTTTCGTAAGTGTTCACGTTTAGTTATGTAACTTAGACTTGTAAAATTAAGTGAACTTATACATTATAATATAATGTACAGTAAATAGTTATGTAACTGCATTAACGAACTCGGTTACATGCTTAATCTCAATAAAGAATTTTAATTACAAAGAACTATCTATCTTCTACTCTAAAACAAGCAATGTTTGTATGGGCAAAATTTTTTTTCGCTCCAAGGATTTTTTTCAATTTGGGGGTTTTGGCCACTAGAAATCGATTGGAGTTGGTCCCATGGCTGGGAAAAATCTGGTTTTCGACCTAGAGCCCTTTAAAGTGTCCATGTTATCCCTTATAGAGTTTATTAAATCGAACGAAAATCAGCTGTTTAATGTAGATAAAATAAACCAATGTGTTACATCTTTAACCTGTGGTTTAGGAAAATTATACCAAAGTGAAGCACCCTTCCGTTTGGCGAGTGAGCGAAGGGAACGAGCTTTGTGTGAGAAACAAAAGTAAGCCTAATAATTTTACCGAGCATAAGCTCGGTCCACCTGGAACTAAAATCTTAAATTGAGCATGGATTTATTTTTCTAAATAAATCATGATGTGATCAGCGTTTAAAGGGTTTTGTTGAACCACCCTCTCAATACCTTAAAATAGGGCCATTCAATTCTCTACCTTATAATCATCCTATACATCTGGTACAATGATCTGTAAGATCATTGATAAGGTAAATATAAACTTAATTTTATGCATAAGGTAATGCCTCAACCTTATTTCCACATAATTAACCACCTTATGTCAAAGAATTGGGCAGTAAGAAAGTTATGAAATGCAATTGATAAAATATAGCTCTTTGTCATCTACTTTTTAGTAGTCATTGTTGACTCCGTTTTATACAGTCTACATCGTAGACATTTCCTAATAACGAATTTTAAAAATACTTTTTTGTCTTATTTTTATGATATTTGAACTGCTTTGTAGTCTTAACAGTCTTAAATTAATCTCAAATTGAGAAATTAGAGGTTACTTAGAACAATAAAGTGTATATATTTATAGAATCTGCAATATCTTTTTTCATCTTTATAACAGTTATATTTCTGGTAAACAAATTAACGTTTTACTCAAAACAATCATGACCGTTTATAGATTTTAATATATTTTTAAATTTCTTTAAATAGGTAACGCCACCCAGGGGTGTCAAAATTCTTATTTTTACATCAGTTTTCGGGTGAGTGGCCGGTTGTTTAACTCCTACTGCCAAAGTGTTCTCTTAACGTTCATAATGTTCATAATTCGATGTTCATAACTTAAAGTGATTTTATTTAAACATTTTGGCAGCTGAATAAAAATTACTACATTTGGTAGCTATGAGTGGTTTATTTTTAACTAAAACCGTTTAAAATATAATTTTTTCTTTTCCACTGTGCAAAAACTATTTTATTCTTATATATTTGTTCCAAATCTTTCAATTTTGTCCGACAGTTTGTTTTATACTGCAGTTTGGGAATCCAATTTAAAATTAAAATAAAAACTAAATTATAATATTTTTTAAATTTGCGTGGGAAACCAAAAGTCCGATGGTCGTAAATGTGATACTATTATTTCATATGACACTGTATACAACTGTAACATCCTACATTCTGCATAAAAATATGTCGTATGGTACACATTGATCATTTTTTACGTAACAATAAATTTTTCCTGTCTCAATTAATAAGTTTTTGTAACTTTAAAGACCAATTTTGAAAGGGTTTCTTTCCATACGATAAAATGCGGATCTATTTGCTTAAAAAATGTCAACTTATGCTTAGTTTGTCAACTGCACTTGATTACCTGTCACACAAGGGAGAAGTAAGAGGCATTCCGTGTTTAAAATCACAATCACCCATCTCCACACTTCAGATACTTGCAACTGCATCATTACAATGTCGGTTTCACTACATTTTACAATTCGCCATCACTTTCATTTAGGTAAAAATAAATTAAAATTTAATTGTTTATTAAAATTTTTCACTGCTTAACGTAAAGTTTTGCTAGCCGGTAACATTTCCCCGAAAGCCATGCTTCGCTCCGCGCGGCTCACCATCAACTGTCAGAACCGGCCGGCTTGGCGACAGTGCTGCTGCGCGCTCCTAGCGGCGGGAAGCCCAACTATCGCTTATTGTGATAAGTGGCGCTGTACCGGACGGTACGTAACATATATACAAAGCTGAGTAACGCCTTTAGTTCCGAAAATGTCCGCTGCCGCGAGAAGAATATGTCCCTCAGCGCACTCACTGCGTGTTTGGATTTATTTTATCACCAAAGTTTCCCGCCTGTTTACAGCTATGTTTGGGCAATCTTTCATTCACATGAATTTTTTAGCATTGGGCGACGAAGTTATGGAAACTGCCTTCTTCTTTAGAGTTTGTGTGGGCTTTGCCCTTTTAAAATATTCATTAAAATATTTTGACTGACAAAGTTCTTTAAAATATACGCCATTTATTGTTTAGTTATGTCCAAGAGTTTTGATAAAATATTTTAAAATCTCTACCTCTTATTTAACTGAGGGGAGCTGTTCAGTTTAGAAATTTATTTTTAATAGTTTTCAAATTTGGAGATTTATTTTTAACTAATTTTGCAAAAAAAGATTATTCTAAACATATGAATTAAATAAATTAGTGAATTTAGATTAGATTAATTGAGGTGAGCTTTTAATGCTTTTTATTTAAATAGCTCCTTTATTTTGTATTTAAAATTGTATTTAAAGTAACAAAACAATAATGGTTTGTTTTATGTACTCACTCTTTAAATTGTAAATGCTTTCCGAATAATAAAGAACAGTTGGGAACTTCTTAATTTGAGTTTAAGTTGTAAACTTCTTAATTTGAGTATAAACTTTAAAATTTGGACTAAAATCAAATAAAAGAATTACATACGCAACCAGACAAATTACTTATAAATTGTGTATTAACTCAGATATGGGAGACTTCTCGTATTACCATAGTAAATAATAACTTTCCATTTGAAGTTGGGCTATCCCCCATAAAACTTTACAAATCTGCATCAAAAGATCTAAAAATATTTTAACATTTAGCCAAGCTATAGTAAACGTAGCTAAGTATTATTCAAAACAAAAATTACTCACTTTTTAAAACCTTTGAAAACAAAACTTTGTTCGAAATAAATCATTACAGTTAATGCTTTGATAATATTGACCCTTCGATATGAACGTTCTTTTAGTATTTATTTGGTTTCGTGAATAAACATATTTGAAAATATATACAGTATTCATAACATTCATATTTAATAAATTTATTTATTGGCGACTGGCTCCATTTGGACGACCCTTTCAATAACCTTTAAAATGAAATTGCTTTTGTGTAAGCTTCAGCCAATTTGATCAGACAAACTTATCATTGTGGGATATCACGCAAGCCTGAGATCTCCTTTTGTTCCACTTATCCAAATGAAACTTCTTATTTTAAAAACTTGCTATTGAAAAATATTTATATAATTAGAATCAAATTACATGTGATTTCTCAAATATTACTATAATGTTTGCCAATTTTAAACAACCAGTTAGTTCAATTAAAAAATACGATTAAAAGGAATATATCATTTATTTTATTAATGTTAAAAATGGTAAGGAATCTAAATATTTATGTCACACATTCTATCCATTTCTAATTATTTTAATTGATAGTTCAAACTTAGTAAAACGGCTTGAGTTTGCGTTGTATTTAATTGAAATTTTTATTTTCCTTTAAATCCTTTCATACAATATTAGTTACCTTTACATTGTTATATCTCGATATTATACTAATATAAAAGAATAAATATAATAATGTATTTTTTATTTCGTTATATTTCTCATAAAAATATCACTATAACAATTCTATAGCAGAAAAAACATATATTTTCTTTTGTAGTAGATATAAAATAAAACCAATACAATTTTTTTTCCTAGTCCAATTATAATAATCCATTTAATTTTTTTATCACCTGGAAGCATCTCATTTCTTGCAAAAGTTTTAAGCGTCATAATGCCACAGGTATATCTCTTTAGCGATTCTATGTTAAAAACATTCAAAGGAATGAACTGCATTTGGTAATCTGTCACCAAACACATAAATTAAGTAAAAAAATTAGCAATTTAACTAAACATTTATTATGATCATATTTATTTTTCCATTTCCTCAGAATGAATAAGCCACAAACCTTGGCCATTTCGGACCATCAAACTATGGCACAGTTCAGTAAACCACAGCAATAGATTGACATTCAAAGCTCTATTCAGCCAACCAAACGAATTCAACTGATCGCTCCAGTTCAGTCATAGAGTGTAGTCCAGCTGCACAATCCAGATCGATGATGGCCGAATATTCAGAATAACTCGAGTTCATGCATGGCCAGAGAAACTGATTTAATTGTTAGTTTGAATTGTGAAAACAACTACAACATGTTTTGAGCGTGACTAATTGATTATATTACTCATATTTGATGATTTAAATGGGACAAAATTAAATTCATGTTATTACTTATTAGGAATAAAATGAAATTTATAGATTTAAAAAATGTAAATTAATATTACTTTTAGGATAGCTTTAAACTATAGTTGAATATTACAATCAAGCTTTTTAGATGAAATACAATATTCTAAATTAAACTTAAAACATATAATATATTTCATAATATATTCTAGAGGCAAGTGAATTTACCACGAGCCATGTTAAAATTAAAAAAAATACAACCCAGAAAGTGTTGCAATATTTTCTGTTGGGTAGAATGGTAACATCAACAACCACATTAAAACTATTTTAAGCCTTGACCACATTGAAAGTTATTTTTTATTAAAATCCCATAAGTAAAACCCTTAAGACAGAAAATAGAAAAGTTTTACTGGAAAATTAAGGGAGCTTGATATTTTAATTCAGTTTTGCAACTTATTAAGATTGTAGTGAAGACACTGATTTGTTGAGTATTAAAATATTAAAAAATATAACACGATGATATGTTTTAAATTTTTTTATGAATCCTTTTATTTCCATGTTTTAAAATTTTTTCACTATTGTTGAAAAAACATTTCAACCGAAAATACTTTAATTAGCATTCTTTTAGATTACCGTGTAAAAAATATTTTAAAATTATTAATCTTTAACTTTCAATTCCTCTTTATTGAGTTATTTAAAAAATCAGGATGGCCTCTTTTGAATAATAGTGTAATAATATAACGTTTTAAATTAGCAAAGCTTCGTCTAATATTATTCTGAAGTGACGGAAACCAACCAGACTGTAGCGGAAGTCATTATGCGACTTCCTCTTGATTCACCATCACAAAGACGTCATTATGAAACTTTGAAAGGTATTATTAATTAAATTGGTTCTAATATCTAATAATTAGTAGTTGGTAAATGTGTACAGATATGAATGTTGATTATTTGAGTTTTCAAAATAAATATCGCATTGATCAAATTAATTAATAATTACGATTCAACAAAAATGAATCCCGTTAGTACAGTAACTTTCCTTAACACGTTACATTACTTTCCAAATCCCAAAGATGAATACTATATATTTTTAGAACCAGAAATCTATTATATAATTATTTCAAAACGTTCATGTCTAGGAATTTATTTTTGAATTATTGCATTTTATTTCATTTATTAATTTATTATTAATTTTTATAGATATATTAATTAACTAATTTTTACTATCATATAGGCAGCAATTATTCACCTCAGCCACCTGTTAATAAGATATGCGGATGCGTTGAAGGTCACTACTAAAGTTGGGCTACGTGAAAATACTTGGTGTCACTTTTGACTCCAATCTGAACTTTTACGACCATGTGGGATCAGTGTGCAAGAAAGCTATATCTCGTCTGAGAGTCCTGTACAGACATAGACGTATATTCCCCCAAGTGACGAAGCTTCAACTTATTCAGGCATTAGTGCTCTCTGCCTTTGAATACTGTCTCCCTGTTTACGGCAATGTCGTGAGTGCAGGGGTCATGGAAAGAATGCAGAGAGTGCAGAATATGTGCGTCAGATTTGTTTGTGGCCTGAGAAAATTTGATCATGTGTCTGGTGCAAGACACAATTTTGGATTGTTACCTATGTCTAATGTCTACACCCTTCGTACCTACGATTGTCCACAAACTACTTATTTCTTTCAAGTCTGAGTACTTAAGAGAGAGGCTAAAAATTCGCTCTGAGGTACGATCCCGCTTTACGAGACATGATGCTGTGTTAGAGCTGCCTCGCGTACGTCTGGAGGTTGATAGGAGGCGATTCTCTTATTTTGCCCCCAAACTGTATAATGAAATCTTAAGGGATGACAAAAACGGTCATGTGGCACTCAGAAAGCGTGCCCACAAAATGCTGTTTGATTCCATTTTATAAAATTAAAATTTTTTAAATTATGCCCCGTAACGTTTTATTTTGTTAGTTTTAGTATCTTATTATCATTGTTTGACCTGAGTTCTTTTGAAAATCAACTAACTGTTGTTGAAAACCGCTTGAAATAAAGACGATGTTTATTTATTTATTTACATAATGGATAACATATCATTCATTTTTAAACAGAAGTTTGATAATTACATCAATATTTATTTAAATTTAAGTACATAGGGGCCGAGCATTTGCTTGGTAAACTCAAACAGGGACATTCTTTATAGTAATATCAGTTACAGAGAGTGCACTAAAATGCCCAGAGCAAAAAAGCTTATTTCTTGTTCACTCGCCTTCCCGACGAGCTTGTTCGCTTCGCTAACTTGCCTTTCTGACAGTTTCAATGTAGAAATGCGGGTGCTACACTCTGGTGTAATTTATTGAGACGCATGTTAAAACTGTAACATGTGGATTACAATAATTTAGTTAACAGCCGTTATCATAATTTTTAATATGTATTTTATTTTAAAATTCCAGTGAAGTTCTACAAATTGATTAGTTGTTTTATACTTTTACATGACTTTTATACATCTAAACATTCATAATCAAGAGTATGAGGTTAAAGAATGATGAATTATTTTTACTATACAGTAGTAGATTTAATAATTTAGTAACTGCCTGCCATGCAAAACAACATGTTTATAGTGGAACAGGTGGTTTTTAATTTTTTATAGTTAAGTCAGCTGTTTTTTAGCGAATTTCCCATAGGGAATAAGCTATTACCGTAGGTCTCATGGTAAGACCTAAGCCCGGGACCATGTTACTTTTTCGTTTTTAGGTGCCCAGAGACCAAAAATAATAGTCATTAAAAATTTTATATGTATATATGTATGTGCCCTAGACACGATAACTCTCGTAAAAATGGTCCAATCGACACCAAATTTGGTAGAGATGTGTAATCCTACGTTTATTCGGATGAGTTCGAAAACCAGACATATCGACCTACCGGAAGGGGTAGTTTTGGGGGGTTTTGTACCCCAAAAATGTTTTTTTTGCATTTTTCATATGTAAATTTTAAATATTTTAAATTTTTATTTTGACCATTGGATTTAGCTCAAAAAAACACACAATTTAGTATTTTGAAGCTTTGCTCTATCTCCATTGGTTACCGAGATATTACAAAGTCTAAAGACAGTACATTGTCTTTTAGGGCTCCAATGTTAATGTTATGGAGAATAAGGATGTGTTAATATTTCACTTATTAACCAATATTTTTGGATGAAACTTGGTATTTAGCTTCATTTGGTTGAGATTCATCCATTTAAGGTAATAAATCTTGGTTTTTGTACTTATCATGGCAGCAAACCTGCATACTCTTTTCCCATGTTAATCATATGGAGAATAGGCAAACTCTTTTATTTATGGACATATATTGATGAAACTTACTATATGTCTTTATATGGTCGAAATAAATTTTTTCTATGCTAAAAACCTACTTTTAGTGTCCCCCATGGCAGCATACCTGCATACTCTTTCCCTATATTTATCTTAAGGAGAATAGACATTTATTTCCCTGTTTATGAGCACGTGATGAAATTTTGTTTACAAGTTTAGCTGGTCAAAATTAATATTACTAATTTGGAAATTCGCTGAGTACGCAGGTCTGCTGCGACGGGGGGTATTTTTTATTGTTTTGATTTTTAACTCCATAAGACCAATGTTAAAAATACTTCAAACTCAATTAAAGATTATTCTAAATTTTTCCAACCATAGAGACCTCTGTTTATTATCCCAAAACAAAGGTATTTGCAAAGTTTGATGAAAATCGTTCAATCTTTTTAGCGAATTTCCCATAGGGAATAAGCTATTACCGTAGGTCTCATGGTAAGACCTAAGCACGGGACCATGTTACTTTTTCGTTTTAAGGTGCCCAGAGACCAAAAATAATAGTCATTAAAATTTATATATATATATATATATATATATATATATATATGTATATATGTATATATATTTTTATATATTTATATATATTTTTATATATTTATATATATTTATATATATATAGGTATGTGTCCCTAGGCACGATAACTCTCGTAAAAAAGGTCCGATCGACACCAAATTTGGTAAAGATGTGTAATCCTACGTTTATTCGGATGAGTTCGTAAACCAGACATATCGACCTACCGGAAGGGGTAGTTTTGAGGGGTTTTGTACCCCAAAAATGGGTTTTTTTGCATTTTTCATATGTAATTTTAAAAAAATTTTAATTTTTGTTTTGACCATTGGATTTAGCTCAAAAAAACACACAATTTAGTATTTTGAAGCTTTGCTCTATCTCCATTCGTTACCGAGATATTAAAAAGTCTAAAGACAGTACATTGTATTTTGAAGCTCCAATGTTTAATCTTATGGAGAATAAGGATGTGTTAATATTTCACTTATTAACCAATATTTTTGGATGAAACTTGGTATTTAGCATCATTTGGTTGAGATTCATCCATTTATCCATCCATTTATGGTAAAAAATCTTGGTTTTTATGCTTATCATGGCAGCAAACCTGCATACTCTTTTCCCATGTTAATCATAAGGAGAATAGGCAAAATCCTTTAGCAATGGACAGATATTGATGAAACTTAGTATATGGCTTTATATGGTCAAAATAAATTGTTTTTATGCTAAAATCCTACTTTTGGTGTTCCCCATGGCAGCATACCTGCATACTCTTTTCTATTTATCATAAGGAGACTAGACATTTATTTCCCTATTTATGAGCATGTGATGACATTTGGTTTACAGGTTTATCAGGTCAAAATTAATATTACTAATTAGGAAATTCGCTGAGTACGCAGGTCTCCTGCGACGGGGTGTATTTTAGATTCGTGTGCAAACATACATACATACAAATATACCTTACTTGTATTCGAGTATGGGATATTTACCTTTTACGTTTAAATCATGTACAGGCCCCAGTGTTAGTAACAACAATAACTACTCCTCAGTTTCACCAACTTTACAACTCTCACGGGCCCGGTCCGTCATCAGACCGGGAGTTTGCTACAACGTCGAGCTGCACTGATCTAGTTAGCTATGATTGTGTTGGAAATATTCGACCATCCTGTTCTCTAGGAATATGGATTAAGAAGAATAAGTTCAAAAGTTCAAAAGTATTTCTTATTAATATTTAATTAGAAATGTTGTCTCACATGTTCGTCTATTATTGTTAAATTTGAGTTCCGTACACGACATGAGAGAAAACAATAAAGTCAATATTGAATAAAACCATATGTCTATTATGATTAGCCTTTAAGGTTGCACGTACATTCAAATGTTTAATTGATGTTTCGTTACCTGAGCTAAAAAGAAAAAAATGTGTTTTAACTTTGAAGATGCTAAATTAAACACAATTAAAGCATGAAAAAATCCATGGGGTTTCATCAATATAATCTTTGGTTTGGTATATAATTTGTCAATCTCCAGTGACGTACAATTAATAAGTATAAATGAAATAAACCTTATGTTATTAACTAAATCTTCAGTTAAAGAACATTATCTTAAGGAACATAAACTGCATCACAAGTTGTGTAATAATTAGACTTCAATAATTAATGTTAAAAATACAACAAGTTGAGAATATAACATACATAAATAGTACGTAATAATGTGTAAAATCCCATTTTTTTTCAATTATATTTTAAAGTAATGGAATTGTTTATTGTATAAACAATACCTTACAAACATGTTTCATACTTAATTGTAAAAATTTACTTTTAAGATCGTTTAAAATACATACCGATCATATAACGTGTTAGAAATTCCTTCACAGCAGTTCATGTGTTTACTGATTCCTTCTGAAGGTACAGCAAGGTTCAGATTTTCATCGAGGGAAGTCTCAAGGGTGGATACTGTCAAATGACCTACGATATAATTTATATTACTCTCTCTGAAATTAATAAAATCCAAATAAATGACACTAAAATCAGCCTGAAACTAAATTTTTTGCAATTTTTATTTTTTGTAAAAGTATTTCAACATTAACACATTTTGTTGTATAAATCGATTGTATTCAAAATGTTGCTTGTCTTCTAATGATAGAGAAACATTTTTATTTGTCTTAAAAGTATCTGTCATTTTTCAATACATTTGTTGTTTATGTATCGCATTAACCGGTAAATACATCATAAATAAAGTAAAAATTCACAATTACCACAAGAATATAGAGGGACCAAGTTTCATTCCAACGTTACCTTATGATTGAAAGTTAATTTCCATTTTTAAAAAGCGTTGAAGAATTGATTATCGTTAAAGGTTTTCGATCTAAGGTTTCATTTTTTATTTTTGACTCTTCCTTATTTATATTTGATCGAAAGTTTGACCTCAGACACCCTTTGAATGTTGTCGCTCTTTGTGGAGGACTCATTCTATTTGACGATTGACTTACGTATTTTGTGGTCATGCAACGGGAAATTGCACTGGGTGATTCGCTCGGCTTTTAGTTAATTGACGACTCTCTATTGAAAAATACCTACCAACATAAGTAATTTTACTTTAAATTTGGTTTAAACTCTGTTTATAAGTTTATTTATACTCTGATATCTAGTATCCTTATTTGAAATTCATCACAAACAAATCGGTCAAAAATGATGAGTGGCTATTAAAATTTAGATAAAAATATTAAAGATAATTTTTTTTAATTTATATTCAGCATTTGAAAATTAATGTAACATTTGTTTTACAGTTTAAACCAGTAGATATACACCAATATAATTTAACCTCTAAAACTGTCTTTACAAAAATAATTTTCTTTTTGTGAAGAACATTTTTAGATGCCTACATTTGGGTACAGTTTTATGAACCAATTACAAATAATAATAAACAACAATTGTTATTAAGTTTTATTCTATTTTTTTCATTATAGATTAGTAACGACAACCTACTATTATTTTGGATAACTGTGTTAATAATAATTATACAAACTAAGAAGGTTTGAGGTTTATTTGTTTATTTTGCTTGGAGAAGTCAAGACCATAAGGTGTTGTTAGTTAGCTCAAGAACTTAGTATTAAACTGAGTTGAAAATAGACTGCTTTGTATACAATGTATAATCAATAATTGCAGCTTTCGAACCAATCCCAGGATTTGCATTTGTGCTTAGAGGGGATCATTGTTGCCAGATGACTTTAAAATAATATCCCTTAGGGCCGTTTGCACCAATTGAGTTTAAACCTGATCTTCAGTTTAAACCTAAGTTTAACCTAAAAGTCAGTTGCACATGCATAGTTTAAACTTACACCTCCAGCCGATTTTAACTAAATTAATCTAGATTAAATTTAATCCGGTTTATTATTTATTGGTGCAAATGGCCCTTACAGTAAGGAAAAATAATTTAATACACCCCATATGTAGTTGAACTATGCTAAAATGTTTCTTTCTTATTTCTCTTTTAATTAGAATATGTTAATAACAAATTTTTATAAAGTATAATTTGTAATAGGAACACCTTCAAAGTTTTGCAATATATTATGTGTACAAAAGGTCCACACAGGCTTAACATCTTGTAAAGGAACAGTTTTATATTAATAAAACTTGATGTTGAAGGCATTTTCAATTTTTTGTCATTTCACGTTGAATGTACACCAGGATTCACAGAATATTGTTCGATGTACATGTAAATGTAAATATCATTTTAAATATGTATATTTAAAAGGTCTTACTCTAGGCGGCAGAGTGCAATATAACAGATAAATTATGATAATTATTACAAGACAAAGGCTTTTTTAGTTTTTATTAAAAAATAAAATAGCTTAAATGGAATGTCTAAAGAAATGTTCAAAGAAGACCATTCTGTGGGCATGTGGTGTGGAGAATAAATTATTTACCTTTTAACCCACTTCAAAGCATCCAAGGCTATTATATGGGCAATATTAGCCAATCCAATTATGTAAATTAAAAAATTCAATGAATTAAATAAAAACAGCAAAAATAAATAGTAATTATGTTTATTGTTTTTATTTTAGTGTAGATTTCAAAAATTTGTTTGATTTAAAACTAAATAGAGTATTTAAACGCAAACATTACTATTATGTTTTCCGGTTGAAAGTTAATCTAATAATGATAGGGATTTCTTTTCTGTGAGACCCTCCTCACAGTTCTTCCCGAGCTAGGGCCTTTCTTCTCATCTTTCAGGTCTTAGCTCACCGTCTTTATTCTTTCCTGAGCTAACCTTGCTCACCTTCTTGTTTTCGACCCCGAATCAAGGGTGTCTTTCCACCTTCTTTCGACCGGCGCATGCTGGGGGGTCCTGGGAGTGTCCCTGTTGTGTTGCAGGGACTGATGTGTGCCTCGCACTGCCGATGGTCTCCTCCAGTGTGTCGTCAGAAGCCAGCCGCTTCGGACCTTAGTCAGGGAGTGCGGCATGGATGCAGGGATCGGACTCTGCATTGCCACGGTGCGACCCCCAGCACGTCCGGCACATTTTGTGTATCGGTGCTGGGCAAACGGAGGTTCGGGCCCCGGAGTCCCGGGGTAGGGGTGTCTTATCTCCTACGGGGGGTAGACCTCCGAGGGTGTACCCGCTCTCGGCCGATGAAGGGCCGCCTCTTGCCGCACGATGCGCTGGTTACATAACAGCATGGATTGTCAACTGCAAAACACGAATCTTGGAAAGGAGAACGAACAGGCTGCTTTTAGGCGCAGCTCACTTGTGCAGAGGTCTCCGACCTCAAAGACTGGGACGCCGACGGTTGGAATTAAAACCTCCCCTCCGCCGGCCCCGTTCAAGGCTGCTGGTGTCGCTGGATCATCGGCCGTAACCGGAAAGGAGAAAGATGAGGTTGATCTGGGTATGGGTGTGACCGAGCCGGTAACACCTCTAGCCAGGATACAAGGAATCCCTCCCAGGAAGAGCCCTCTTCGTGTGGCATTCGAGCTGCAAATGCTTCGGCAGCAGCAGGACGACGCCCACGAGGAGGAAGACTCATGTCTGAAGAAGATGAAGGTTCTTTTGAAGGAGATGGCCAAGGTCCTCCTAATTCAAAAGAACATAAACAAGGCGATAAAAGAGGGGATCCCGAAACTCGAAGATGCTCTAGAAGAAATCGAGGAATGCCGGAAAATCAGGCTAAAGGCAGTGAAGCAGGAGCGCGATGTCACGAACCGAGTCATCTCTGCTTCACCTCAAGCTCATCTGGCTGAGTCCCAGACTCAAGCCAGAAAGCGAAAGAAGAGGCAGAGCGGTTCTTCGCCGGGAAGCCCTGAGCTTGTTGAGGTGGACTCAGTGCCGAGACCGGTTTTTGTCACTGCGGCATCGCAGACATCTCCTGTCCAGGCTACTGAATCCGCACCGGGCGCTGCCGTGATTCCAGCGGCTACTCCTGCAGAGGTTCCTGCTCCGGCGGCTAATCCTGCCTTGGCAGCAAACTCTGCCTCAACACCTTTGGGGGGCTGGAAGACGCGCCTGTCTAAGAAAGAAAGGAGGAGGCAGAAGCAAGCGGAGGCAGCTTCGAAAAGTGCGTCGAGGGTGGAGCGGACGCAAGTCTCAAACCCGGTTGGGGAGGCCTCTGGCAAGTCTGTCAGAAAGCCTAAACAACCCAGGCCTAAGAAGCCCAGGACGGAGGCAATCTTGATCAAGCCCTTAGGGGGGCGATCTTTTGCCGATGTTCTGGGTCAGATTAGATCGCAGGCCAAACCGGAAGAGACCGACACCGTTATCAAGTCTATTCGGCGAACCCAGAACGGGGATGTCCTCCTCGAACTGGGGAAGTCGAGTGACAAGATCGGTTTTGCCGCTTCCCTCAAGACTGCACTTGGGGACAAAGGCTCCATCAAGGCCCTGGAACCGAAGTGTTCGGTCGAGATTCGGGACCTTGATGTCCTCTCCACCGAAGATGAGGTGACCCGTGCGATCCAGGTGGCACTCCCGGAGATACCGGCCGATGGAGTGAGGGTATGGCTGACAAAGCCTAACCGAAGTCAACTCCGGATGGCTGTTGCTGAGATGAGCGAAAAGCACGCCAATAAGCTGCTTAGCCTTCAGCACCTCAGAGTCGGTTGGGTCAGTTGCAGGCTCAAACGGAGGGTGGTAGTTTCGAGATGCTTCCGCTGTCTCGGTTTCGGCCACTCCTCCCGAAACTGTAAAGGGCCCGACAGGAGTGCCAACTGCTTCCAGTGTGGAAGCCAGGGCCACAAACGTAAGGAATGTTCCTCGAGCCCCTCCTGCTTCCTCTGCAAGGATTCAGGCTCCAGTGCCCTCGGTCACTTACCCGGGTCTGGTCAGTGCGGTGCCTTCAGAGCCGCACTTGAACAGGCAAAAGGCAGCGGCCGGTAATTCGCATCCTCCAGGCCAACCTTCATAGATCCTGGGGAGCTGATAACCTTCTAGATCAGCTCGCCCGAGAACTTGGTGCTGACGCGCTCCTTATCAGTGAACAGTATCGGGACAGAGACCCAAACATTTGGATCTCGGACAGCCTCGGTACTGCTGCATTTTGGGCACGTAATACACGAGATGTTTTGGTGCGGAGTCACGGGCGCGGCCGAGGATTCGTCTGGGTTCGGTGTAGGGACGTGACTATCTTCAGTTGCTACCTCACACCCAACGAGGCCGTCCAGGACTTCCGCGACAAGATAGATAGCCTAGAGGAGTGCGTTCTCGGCACCACCGGGCATGTCGTCGTTGGTGGCGATTTCAACGCCAGGGCCGTCGAGTGGGGAATGCCCTCTACCAGCTCCCGGGGGAAATACATCCTGGATTTCATCGCCAGGGCCGGTCTTGTCGTCCTCAACCAGGGCGACACACCTACTTTTCGGCGCCCCGGGCAGAGAGGCACGATCCCCGACGTCACCTTTGCGTCTGAGTCGCTCCTTCCGAGGATCTCTGGCTGGAGGGTTGTGGAGGACTACACGGGTAGCGACCACCAATACATCGTTTTTGACCTGCATGATCAGGCAAATCGTCGAGTTTCCGCATCTCGGGAAGGGCCACGTCGGTGGAACACCAACAAACTGGACGTGGTCAAGTTCACCGAAGTCATCTCTCGGGGAGCGCAGGGGAATCCTGGTGAGGCTGGGGCCGAGGCACTAGTAACATCCTCGATGGAACTGATCGTCTCGGCCTGCGACCAGTCTATGCCGCGAAGGAAACCCCGACGCGACAAACAACCCGTTTACTGGTGGACTGAAGAGATTGCGGAACTCAGAAGAACATGTTTAAGAACTAGACGAGCCGCCACAAGAGCGAGAATTCCCGCAGACAGAGTTCGTAAGTCGGAGGCCTATAAAGCTGCGAGAAAATCTCTCCGCCAGGCAATAAACAGGAGCAAGGCGAATAGCTGGAGGAGACTTCGTGACGACGTTGACTCCGACCCGTGGGGCCTGGGTTACAAACTTGTAACACAGAAACTCGGCGCCCGCTCTCCACCTTCCATCATGGAGGGCGCCACCATGGGGAGGATCGTCGCTGCGTTGTTTCCTGAACATCCACAGCGACCGCCGGTTGACTTCGGACGGGTAGAGGACGTTCCACTCTTCACTTTCGAGGAGCTGGAAACCTCCGTTCTCTCCCTGAAGAGCAACAAGGCTCCTGGCCCGGACGGGATTCCCAGTGAGGCTTTAAAGAAAGTATTTTCAATCAACGCTGACTTGTTGTTGAGAATGTACAATGCCTGTTTGGTAGAAGGGGTGTTTCCGGCTCCCTGGAAAACAGCCAGGCTTGTACTGATCAGCAAGGGCAAAGGTGATCCCGAACTGCCGTCGTCCCACAGGCCTCTCTGCATGTTGGACACGGCTGGGAAGCTGTTCGAGAAGCTGACCCGTTCCCGCCTGACTTCTGCCGTGGAAGCTGCCGGGGACTTATGCCCCCGTCAGTACGGCTTCAGAAAGGGACGGTCAACGATCGACGCTGTCACCGAAGTTCAGAGAGCTGTGGAGAGAGCCGAGAGCCACAACCATTTCTCCCGCCGAGTAGTGCTTCTTGTTACGCTTGATGTCAAGAATGCCTTCAACTCGGCGAGGTGGGTCGATATGTTGGATGCGCTTCGCAAAACCTTTCGTATTCCTGCATATCTGTTGCGGCTCATCGAGGATTATCTACGCTCTCGAAGCCTGATCTATGACACGAGGGACGGAACGCGGACGATGGAAGTCACTTCTGGTGCCGCACAAGGTTCAATACTCGGCCCTGATCTCTGGAACGTTGCCTATGACAGCCTCCTGAGGTCCGAGATGCCTGAGGAAACCACTTTGGTTGGGTACGCCGATGACGTCGCAGCTCTCATTGCTGCACGCAACGTTGAGCTGGCCCAACTAAAGTTGAACCGAGTTATGCGGGTTGTCAACAACTGGATGTCCGATCACGGTCTCTCGCTTGCTCTTAGTAAGACGGAGATCGTGATTCTCACGAAGAAGAGGATCGACACCGTCGTCCCGTTTCGAGTGGGAAGGGAGGTGGTCACATCAACTCGTGCCGCCAAATACCTTGGGGTTATGGTGGACACCAAGTTAAGCTGGAGGGATCAGATCTGCCGTACGGCGGACAAGGCCGCTAAGGTAGTTACTCACCTTAGTAGGCTGATGGCCAATGTCGGGGGTCCCCGATCCAGCAGAAGACGTCTGTTGATGTCCGCGGTCCAGTCCGTGCTCCTTTACGGGGCAGAGGTGTGGGCAGGCGCTCTAGATAAGGAGTGCTATAGGTTGCGACTCGCCCGGGTTCAGCGTCAAGCCGCGCTCAGGGTGTGTTCCGCCTACCGGACAGTGTCCGAGCCTGCCGTCCTGGTGGTCGCCGGAGTCATCCCTGTCAAGCTCTTGGCAGGGGAGAGGAAAGCGATTTATCAGAGACGTGGCGAGATCGGCAAGGACACGGCAAGAACAGAAGAGCGCTCCCGAACCTTCCAGCAGTGGCAACACAGCTGGGAGCACGACACCCGAGGACGATGGACTGCGCGACTTATCAAGCAGGTCCAACCATGGGTGGAACGGCGGCATGGGGAGGTGGACTACTACCTGACCCAATTTTTGACAGGTCACGGCTATTCTCGGTCGTACCTGAACCGGATGGGAAAGACCGGTTCACCGGACTGCATTTATTGCCCGGGTGTTCCCGACGATGCGGAACACACATTCTTCCGATGTCCCCGTTGGGAAGGGCCCCGCCTGGAGGCCACACAAATATTTGGTGCATTTTCGGTGGACTCGGTCTGCCAAAAGATTTTGGAGGATGAGGGCAACTGGGATTGTTTGTCACAGTTCGTCCGGGGCATCCTCCTGGAAAAGAAAACCGATCTGGACCGCGAAGTGGCCCAGATCCCTTGATAGAGCGGCTGGATAAGGAGCGAGCCCGACGGGCGTAAGCCAAATTTAGGCCTAGCCTGACGTAATGTGATAAACAATTCCAGGTTAGATTCCTAAAGAGTAGAGGAGGTTTTTTAGTGGGTAAACCCGTTTTTTAGGGGAGCCCCACACTACAGGCTGGCCACCTGTGTGCGTAATGCATTTTTCCGCCTCTCCCTCAAAAAAAAAAAAAAAAAAAAAAAAAAAAAAAATCCACTACCTAGTGATGCATTATGTAGTGAGAAGACCGTTTAGTAGATAATTTAGTATGTCATACTTCTAAACATGAAATTTTACCCAATTAAATTTGAATTTGAACCAATCAATGACAATTGAAAACATTTTGTCAAAGAAAGAGATCGATAGAAAATTAAACACATATTGTAAATATACTCTTTCAAGTAACATTTTTGGATAGGATAGTTTCTATTAATTACAATTTTGAAATTACGATGAGTTATTTAAATATAGTTTAATTTCTGTTGGTGTTGCCATAATGTATAAGTATCACTATTAATGAAACTATCCACAATTAGTAACATGCAACCAGTCAATGGAGAAATAGAGGTAATTGAATTTAAAAACAGGTAATTGAATTTACTAACTTATGCCATTGATTCTAAAATTATTGATATTGCAACAAGTTTATAATTTGTAACATAAACACAATTTTGAAATGGTTAAGCTTCAAAGGGCTTTAACGTCCTCCTAATTCTATCCTTGAAATTCTATGTTTGAAATTCTATCTTGAAAACAGTACACATGTTTAATGATTCTCTCTTAGGGCTCAGTAGGGATCAGTTTTTCATCAAAGGGTGCATTGAAGTTAGACACTGACAAGATACTGAAGATAAAAATTATTATTATCTCGGAAATAAAACTCATAATTGGCTGTACATAGTAAAACTATTTTAAACCCTTAAGAATTTATATTTACATGAAAAACAAAGTGTGATTTAAACTGATATTTATTATTATTATTAAAAAAGGATTTGTATAAATAAACTTTCTTGAGAATATTGTTTTCTTTTCCTGAATTTTATTAAATCTATTCAGGCAAATTTGTTAAAGTTATATTTTTAATTTCTGCATTACTGTATATTAAACCAGTTGATACAATATGGTTACGTTTTTACACATGACAGTTAAATTCATTGTTCATATTTAAACTAGACATTTAATTTACACATGAATAAAAGATTTAAAGATAACTTTCTTTAAATTTGTGATGGGATAATATGGCAGTATTAGAGAAGAGTTGTTTTGTGTACAAACCATGCAAACAACTAAAAGAATGGAGAACATAACCATGTAGTGACAATGTAACTCGCGATTTAAAAAAAGCCAAACCAGTTTTTTCACTTAGAAGGCCGTTATCGGTCATGTGGTCAAGATAAATTCCATTTATCTGAAAAATTGCTAACCTCAATTCAACTAACACTTCATACCTAACTATTCACGCTAATTTTATCTTTTCAGGTATCATCTACTTATCCAAAACCCAAATATATTAAATATTAATCAAGTGTAGTATCACCTGAGACAATTTCTACAGTTCCTGCCGCAATCCTGTTATTTATCTTACTGTTACATAGTTGTAGACACTAGTTTGATTTTAAATTATCAGACTAGAGGTGAATGGCTGCAATAAATATTAACATTGTGTTTAAGTAACCTTTAATAAAAATACTCTATATAAGTACTTACTTTTGGTAAAATTTATGATCAAATTCATATAATGTAAATAAATCCAATTTTAAGAAATTTAAGACGGTGATTTTTTAGAAGTTCATTCAAAACAATGAAAGATCTCTAATTATATGTTTCATATTTAAATGTTTATAAACACTTTTTACTAGGTGCTCATGCTTGAATACTGGAAGTGCACTTTTTAATAAATGCACATTGATTCTGCGTTTAGTTATAAATTTTATTATGTAAATAAACTAACATTTCAGAATTTCTGAGAAAACTTCGATTGTTTGAAAAATAATGTGTCAATAATGAATTAATTACCAAATCTCATTGTTTATTAAAACACCATGTAATATTTTCTAAAATTTTGTTCCTTTGTGAAATATACAAATGGATATGCAATGTACATGTGACGCAAGCTTCTTGGAATTTCAAACAACAAACTCATCCCACACATAGTAACCTAATTCAATTGGCATACAAAGGTCTTTGTTCGGCCACCCAAACAAATTAGGCTACTCGGTTCACCTCAGACAACCAACTCTACCTACAAAGTTCAGATCAATTCAGGTCAAGTGTACCAAACAACTAGAATCCAAGTGCGAACAGTGACTGATGCATCATTAGACCTCAACATTTCAATCTGGGCCCTTTTGAAATTATTGGCAGGCTTCCTTTTATGAAGTTGGAAATAGTAATAATAGTAATACTACCAATTGATAAGCTTTACCATATTGGTCACTCTATTAACTTTTAAATTTTACATAATTGAAATTATTAGTGTTGAAATCAGTACTTAGAATTTATAAGCCCATTACCAGTATTTACGGCCAAATTACTGAAACAGTGAACGATAACTCACATTAATTTAACCCCAGGTATTAGGACATTTATGGATTACAACAAGATTCTCTTAATTAATGAAAAATAAATAGTAGGAAAATATCTGAAAGTGAAAGCACCTTGCAAAAATAATATCTATTAGTGAGACTGATGCAAAAATGTGTTAAAAATCATTAAATTACTATAGGAAGTGCGATTATTACTCAATTTTATCGCTGCTGCGGATTAGATGTACCAATCTAGTGTTGGTTCAAATATCTTTTTCATTTTATGTACTCCTCCAAATTAAAATTTTTATTAAATTAAACAGAAATTCATTGTATAGAATTATTACAATGATTCCTTTACCTAGTGCTGCACTAATGAGTGAAAAATTGTATTATTCTTTGGTTAAGATTATCATTATCGTACACTTTCAGCCATAGATTGAAACAGTAAAAAATTACAGTTTCAATAAGAAAATAAACCGTCATTTCCTGCGGCACTGAAGTGACGGAAGTCATGCAGACTGTGCCGGAAGTCATCGTGTGACTTCCTCTTGAAACTGCCTAACAAAGACGTCATTATAATGTCATGGGATTGGGGATATTAACTTTGCTTCAAGGCGTTTAAGCTATCTTAAAGTTTAATAAATACTTTGAACTTGTGTTTTACAGAATGTATAGTATTTGGATACAGTTCGATTGGGCCCAAAGCATAGTCTTGCATAATAATTGTTATAAATTCAACCTTTTTCAAATATATTGATATGTTACCGTGTTACGTGTGTAAACTTATCATCTAACCAATCTTCCTAACATAGAGCAAATTTCATCAGATAATTGCTAAACACGCACATTTTAACATACATAGAGAAACCTTTATGGTTTCAAAACTACTTCAATCAGGTAAATTCTTATTTTTTACACCCTTCGTCTCACTTTGCAGTAGTTTTTCCCTAAGTTTTTTTATATATAACCCATGTATGTATAAGTTGTCTTTGTTCATGATAATAATAAATATTAATGATAATAATCCTATAACATTATGGATTTAAAGATTGCAAAAAGCTCAATTCCTTTCCGTTCTCCGATTCTTGAGACAAAATTATATTATTTTACACGCCAATTGGTTATACATTGGCCTACATTGAATATTTAACATAATTTTGTATTAAAATATTCGTTAGTTTCGTTTACCGTTGAAATTAATGAACATAAATTATCATTTATGATGAAAAATATTAAAATATACAGGGTGGAAAAAAGTCTGGAAACGATATAATATCTTTTAAAGTATTTAGTAATAAAACTGAATCTTTGCTAATGGATTTCTTGGACTTCCAAGGAAACGGGCCCCAAGGAGTCAGGAGAAAATTTTAAATGTAAGCATGGTGCAATATGTACATCGAATTGACGGTCTCTAAGAATATAGAACAATAGCTCAAAAACGACCTCAAAATGATGACCGAGTCTAAAATGGCATGCGATCAAACCTTGCATTAAAATCATATTGCTGAAAAATGCAATTACTCCCGACACACTCAAAAAGGTTGAGGCAAGTACAAAAGGTTACCCGATACATCAGGTTTGTGGCAAATTGCTAAGGATTCAAAGCCCTTTTCATGATTTATGATATGACATAGGCCAATAAAACTTTTCCGAAGACTTCCACTAGAGACGTCCCGATGCTTACATTGAAGATTATCTTCCAACTCCTTGTGGACCGTTCCTTCACGGAGGTTCGAGGTTAATAATTACTTTGGAAAGTAGGCTTTGAGACTGAAAATCTATTTGCAGAGTTTCAACGTTGTTAATTAAACAATTTTAAAGATATTAAATAGTTTCCAGGCTTTATTTCCATCATGTATGCTGCCAGTCAAATACTCAAGTGCTACAGGCATTTGCTGAAAATAGTCAGGCAACTATTTATTGCAGGTATTATTAATATATATATATATATAAGTAGATAGTATCATGTTGGTTCTGGCTCACTTTTGGAGACAATCAAAAATCAAACAAATTTCACAGTTTTTCAGTACAATTATGCAATATTTTTGCCATTTTTTGGCCAATTTTTAGTTTTTGTCAAACTGTCATAAAAAAGATGCAAATTTAATGAAATTTTTAATAAATATGCATAAATTTATATGAAATTGTTTACAGAATAAAAAGTTTTTTAAAACCAGTAAAATTATAATTTTTTTAAAATTTAAAAGATGATTTAAAATTTATTATCAATACAATTATACTAAAATAATTATTCAAATTTAACTAAAGCAGTTTCTTTATCATCAAAAGTCTTAATATCAGTGACAATTAAATGTAAATCTTTTTTATTTAATTCTTTAATTGATTTATCATCAATTACATTAGTAAATCTTTTTGGTAAATGTACTTTACATTTTTCTAATTCAACAATAATTGTATATCCATATTTATCTTTAATTCTTTCAATTTTTTCAATTTTATATTTTTTATTTAAATTTAAACTTTTTAATGGTTTATATTCTTTAAATCTTAATTCTCCAACATTATTAATTTCTTCTAGCAGATCCATTTATATAGGAAAAAATATCACAAACTTGTTTGTGATAGATATGTTAAAAAGTCATTATCATAATTAGGTTTTATACAAAAATCCATATTTAAGTATTTAAAAATCATAGGTAATAATTTTTTGTATGATATATTACTTTTCTTAAAACATAAATATTTATTAAAAAATAGTGTAATTTTTTCTTTATCTTCATTATTCAATTCAAAATCAATATTGTATATTTTGTTTAAAAATTGATAGTAAAATATCCAATTTGTACAATTCCTTTGTTTTAAAAATAATTTTATATTCTTATGTGTTATTTCAAAATGATTGGAAATAGATAAAATATATAATTCATTAATTAATTGTTGTGTTTTATATGGTTGAAAATGGTTAAATTCTCTTAAAATATGTTTAAGATGTTTATTCTTATTACTTTTTCTCTTAATCTTTTTTTCATAAATAATTCTTTTACATATATTACATCCTACACAATTTCCAATAATAGTAAAATTAGTTTGATTATGACATCTATAACACATATCCATTTATTTAAAAAAAATTATACATAAATGAATGAACCAATTCATTGTCACAAATGTAAGAAAAAAACTAAAAATATTAATCCACAAATCGTTGAAATGAAAAATGGATTATATAGAATTGCTACTAAATGTTCAATTTGTAAAACAAATAAAAGTAAAATTTTGAAAAAAGAAGTTAAACCTATAATTAAAAAAGAATTAACTAAAAATGAACAAATAATTGAAGCAAATGAGAATGCTTTCATGCTCCAATTAGAAAGAAATTTCTAAAAAGAAAAATAATTACATTAGGTATTGATGATTTATGGGCAGCAGATTTAATTATAATGAAAAATTATGAAAAAGAAAATGATGGTTATAAATATATGTTAAATGTGATAGATACTTTCTCAAAATATGTTTGGTCAAAACCATTAAAGAAAAAAGATGGAAAAACAGTTTCTAGAGCATTTGAAGAAATAATTAAGGATGCAATTAAAATTAATCATAAATCACCTAATCTTTTACATACAGATAAAGGATTAGAATTTATCAATAAAGAATTTAAAGAAATATTAAATAAATATAATATTAAATTGTATCACACAGAAAATGAAGAAAAATCAAGTATAATAGAAAGGTATAATAGAACACAAAATGAAAAAATGAAAATACAGTTTGAAATTAATAAAAATTATAGATGGATAAATATTTTACCAAAAATTGTTAAAGAATATAATAACTCATATCATTCAACAATTAAAATGAAACCAATTGAAGTAAATAAAAATAATGAAAAGGATTTATTAGATACTTTTTTTAAATATAAACCACCAAAAATAATAACCAAATCAAAATTTAAAATAAATGATAGAGTTAGAATTGGAAATAAAAAATCAACATTTTCTAATAAATATAAAAATAATTGGTCTAGAGAAATATTTATAATTTCTAAAATTAATAATACAAATCCTGTTACTTATAGTATAAAAGATCAAAATAATGAAGATATTATTGGAAATTTTTATGAATATGAATTGAAAAAAACCAATTTGTAAATTTTATTTTATATAAATGGAAAAGAAATGTTTAAGGTGTAAATTATATAAAGATATATCTAAATTTTATAAAGATAAAAATACTAAAGATGGGTTATATCATTATTGTAAAGAATGTAAGGATTTGTATTATAAAAAATTATATGATAATATTAAAGTTATTGAATTAAATGAAAAACAATGTCATAAATGTAAAGAAATTAAAGATATTTCAAATTTTAATAATTATTATTATAGTAAAGATAGAAAAAATACAATTTGTATACAATGTATTAGAGAAATGTTTTAAAACCACAATTTTGTGAATGTGGAAGAAATATTAAATGGACTAATAATTATTTAAGACATTTAGAAACTAAAATTCATGACAAAAATATAACAAAACTAGAAAATTTAAAAATATGATAAAAAAATGAAGACAAAATTTTACTTGTTTTAAAAAAATTCAAATTTTATTTAAAAAATATGATTTAAACTATAAATTACCTAGTAAAAAGTGGAAATACTTCTTATATTTTTAAGAGTTTTATTTCTAAGTAAAAATTATTTTTAATAAATAAAGAATTTCACCCCTAATAAATGGAACGAACAAATAAAAATATTAATTGTCCTTATTGTAATAAAAATATATTATATAAAAATTATGATAGACATTATAATTCAACTAAACATTTACTAAATAAACAAAAATATGATAATAAAATATTTGAATTAAAACATTGGTGTAAAAATAATAATATATATAATTATAAAAATAAATCTTTAGATGAATTAACAAATATTAAAGAAACATTTGATCTTACAAATTATTCATTATTTAATATAGTAAAATTAAATGAAATTGCAAAAAAATTATCTGTCAGAAATTATGAAAAATTATCTAGAGATGAACTAATTAAAAGATTAAACAAAATCAAAGAAAATCCAAATAATTTAGAATATAGATCATTTAAATATATTCAAAATTTAGCAATTAAAAATAGTATTAAAATTGTTAATAAAACTAGAAAAGAATTGATTGGATTATTAAATGATTATTTTAAAAATAGACCAATTCCAAAAGAAAATATAATAAATATTCAAGAAGCTTCGTCATTAAAAGGATATTTTCAAGATTATATTTTAACAAATTCAAATGATGATTTCGATATTAATGATTATTTAGAAACTCAAAGAAATGAAATAAAAAAATTGATAGAAAAACAAAAATTTAAAAATATTAAAGGACAGATGGCTTTAGAATGTGAATATGAAAGAAAATTAATAAATGGTGAAATTCAAAATAGTAATATGTATTTTTGTATAAAAAGTTCAGATATTTTAAATATAGATGATTTTATTGATGATCAATTCAAGAAATTAATAGTTAGAGAACAACTAAATCAACCATCAAAAGGCTCTGGTTGGTCATTAAAAAGATGTGTTGAATTAAATCTAAAATTATCTAAAAATAATTCATTAAATGCTGGATCATATATAGAATTACCAAATGAAATTAAGAATAAAAAATGTTGTGTAAATTTTAAAAATAAAGATGAATATTGTTTTATTTATGCAATTAGATGTGCTATTGATAAACCAAACAAAAATGCTGAAAGAGTTAAACAATACCAAAAATATATAAATGATGATATTTTTAAAGGTTTTGATTATCCAATAACATTAAAAGATATCAAATTATTTGAAAAAAGATCATTTGATTCTAAATATAATTATCCATCAATGTCAATAAATATTTATAGAATTGATGAAGATGAAAAAATAGTGCCATTACAAATATCTGAACATTATAATACAAAACTAGAAATTGATTTATTATATTATAAAATTGGTAATAATTCTCATTATATATTGATTACAGATTTAAGTAAGTTAGTATCCAAGCAATTAACACAAAAAAAATACAAATAAAAAATATATTTGTAGAAGATGTTTAACTCATTTCTACAAAAACAAAGACTTAAATAATCATTTAGAAATATGTAAATCATTAGAACCTTGTAGACCTATAATGCCATTTAAAGGTCAAACTGTAAGTTTTAAAAATTATTATAAAAAGTTTGAACATCCATATGTAATTTATATGGATTTTGAAAGTATATTAGAAAAGATTGATAATTGTAAAAACAATCCAAATTGTTCATATACAAATAAAATTCAAAGACATAAACCATATGGATTTACAATTTATTTAGTATCTAGAGTAACTAATAAAATGTATAAACCTATTTGTTATAGAGCAAAAAATGAAGAGGAATTAATAAATGTACCAAATAAATTATTTGAATATTTAGATGAAATTTCAAAATATATAGCTAAAAAATATAATTCAAAAAATAAAAAGCCTATGAATTTAACTAATGAAGAAGAAATTAATTATCAGAAAACAAATATTTGTCATATTTGTGAAAATAGTGGTTTTGATAATGATAAAAGAATAAAAGTAAGAGATCATTGCCATTTAACAGGAAAATTTAGGGGTGCTGCACATTTAAATTGTAATTTAAATCTAAAATTCCCTCAAAATATTCCTATATTCTGTCATAATAGTTCAAATTATGATACACATTTGTTTATAAAAGAATTAGCTAAAAAATATGGTAAAATTGATTTGTTAGCTAATACAGATGAAAAATATATAAACTATTCAGTAAATTCTGGTTATGGTTATGAATTTGAAGGTGATAAACCTAGAAAATTTATAAAATTCTCATTTGTAGATACATTTAGATTTATGGCTACATCAATTGAAAAATTAGCTAAAAATCTTAAAGAATTTAAGCATATAAATAAATTTATAAAAGAAAATGATATAATTGAATATGATAATGAAACTTTAAAAATATTAACTTCTAAAGGTGTATTTCCATATGAATTTATTGATAATGTTGAAAAATTAAACTATGATAATATATTAGAAAAAGATCAATTTTATAGTTGTTTAACTAATGAAAATATAAGTGATGATGATTATAAACATTATATAAAAGTTTGGAATAAATTAAAAATAAAAACATTAGGTAACTATTCAGATTTGTATAATATTCAGGATGTATTATTATTAGCTGATATATTTGAAAATTTTAGATCTGTTTGTTTGAAAAATTATCAATTAGATCCAGCACATTATCTAACATCACCATCATTAGCTTGGGATTCTATGTTAAAATTAACAAAAATTAAACTAGAATTAATAAGTGATTATAATATGTATTTAATGATTGAAAAAGGTATTAGAGGTGGTATTTCACAATGTATAACTAGATATTGTAAAGCAAACAATAAATATACAAAAAAATATGATAAAACAAAACCTGAAAATTATATGTTATATATAGATGCAAATAATCTATATGGATGGGCTTTAAGTCAAAAATTACCTTATAAAGATATAACATGGATGAATCCTAATACATATACATTAAATGAATGGGAAGAAACAATATTAGAATTAGATGAAAATGCTGAATATGGATATATATTAGATGTTGATTTAGAATATCCTATTGAATTACATGATGACCATAAAGATTTACCATTAGCACCTGAACATTATAATAATAAGCTTTGCACAACATTATTTGATAAAAAAGATTATGTTATTCATTCAAGAAACTTAAAATATTATCTACAAAAAGGATTAAAATTAAAGAAAGTTAATAGAGTTATAGCATTTGATCAAGATGATTATATGAAAAAATATATTGAATTAAATACCAAATTAAGATCCAAATCAACATCAGATTTTGAAAAAGACTTTTTTAAATTGATGAATAATAGTGTTTTTGGAAAAACTATGGAAAATGTTAGAAATAGATGTGATATTAAATTAGGTGATGAAAAGTTTTCATTAAAACAAGCAAAAAAACCTAATTTTAAAACATTTAGTATATTTGATAAAGACTGTATTGCTTCACATATGATAAAAGAAAAGGTTAAGTTTGATAAACCAATCTATATAGGATTTTCAGTACTTGATTTATCAAAATTACATATGTATCAATTTTATTATGAAAAATTAAAGAAGTTTGATCCAAATATAAGGTTATTATATATGGATACAGACAGTTATTTTATAGAATTTAAAAAGGATCCATATAAAATTATTAAAGAAAATATTAATGAATTTGATACAAGTGATTATAAGAAAGAACATGAATTCTATAGTGAAAAGAATAAAAAAATAATTGGTAAATTTAAAGATGAGTTAAATGGTGAAATATTAGAAGAATATTGTGGTTTAAGATCAAAATTATATAGTTATGAATTTAATAATAAAAATCCTGTAAAATGTAAAGGTATTAAGAAAAGTGTTGTTGATAAAACATTACATATGGATGATTTTAAGAAATGTTTATTTGATGATCAAGAACAATATAGAGAAATGACTTGTATTAGAAGTGTTAAACATGAACTATATACAATTACAATAAATAAATTAGCTTTAAGTAATAGAGATGACAAAAGATTTATTTGTGAAAATAAAATTGATACATTACCTTGGGGGTATAAAAATAATTATAAATAAATGGAAATTTTAATTGTTCCAAAAGAATTAATAAATAATGATTTTGATATAAAATTATATTTATTTAAAACTAAAATATCAAATAAATTTTTAATATATCTTTTTAAATATAAAAATTATTTTGTATATCATTATAAGTTTAATTTTATAATAGAACCATTTATAAATATAATAAAAAATTATGTTAAAGAAAGTTTTAAAGAAAATGATCAAAATTATATTAATAATTTATAACCATATGATATTGAATTTATACTATAATTTTATGTATATTTTTAAATATTTTCTTTAATAAATTTAAATATATTCAATAATTTATTGAATATCTAACATAAAAATATCTATAAATTTTACTTTATTATCATTATAATTAAGACCCGTCTTTAAGACGGGTCTCAAATTTGTATATAATTTATTATATTTATGAATATTTTTGAATGTTTAAGAAGGGTAACGTTTTGTTACCCTTAAGTTTTTATTGTATGATAAGGTTACCTCCTTTAAAAATTTTTAAAATAAATATTATAATTTATATGGGACCCATTTTGGGTCCTACCTAATTTTAATAAGTTTTGTATGTTTTTTATTATATGATAGGGGGGACAAATTGTCCCCTCTAAAAATATCTATAAATTTTAATTTATCATCAACTATCCTTATTGTTTATCTACCTTTTTTGATTTTAAAATTAATAAATATAAACCAGATACATTAATAAATATTGTTTTAATATCTATTTTATTGACGCCCTGTTTTAGGGCATCTGAAAACATGTTTGTACATCAATTTCTAGGGTGTCATAATTTGTGATATCTATAATTTTTATGTAAATTAATTTATCATCATTATGTAAGTGTAACTGTTGATTACACTTGATATTTTTAAAGTTTTATATATTTTTCTTTTACATTATCAATTAAAACTTTTCTAGAATTTTTATATTTTAAAATATTACAAATATCTTTTACTTTAAACCAAGGATTATTTTGTTTATTAAATACAATTAATTTATTATTAAATATAAAATTATTGTAATTAAATCAATTGTTTTATTATTTACATAGACAAATTTTATATTACAAATTTTGTTTTAATCTTAAATATACAATACTTTTAATATTTTCATTATTTATTAGATTTCCATCACTATCTTGAATAGTTATTACAATATTTTGAATTTTATTTATATTTTTTAAAGGAATATAATCAATTTCATTTGGTTTTTCACTAATTTTTGATCCATATTCAACATTTGGATAAAATGAATATAGAATTTCTGATTCTTTATGTAAATGTGAAAGATCTTTATGATTTTCAAAACTAGGATCAACTAAATTACAATGAATTTCAATAACATCAAAAGGTCTAATTTTTGGTAGTTTTATTCCTTTTGTTAATACATTTGGTTCAATCATTTTATCATCTAATCCTAATAAATCAATTATAATTGTTGTTACTATAATTTTAACAGGAGATTTTATTATAATATATGGTCCATCATTTTTCAGTATAAAATCATTTTCATCAAATTTATTAATTTTCTTTTTAAATTCTTTTAAACTATTAATAAAAATATTTTTTATTTCTTCAATTGTATAATTTCCTTTATTTATATCAAAATATTGATCTATAATTTTATCATCTTCATCTTTAATAGAATATCCATAACAGTTTTTGTAATCATTTGGTATATTTGATATAAAATTATCTGAATAAAATCCACTTAAACCAATACTATATTTTCCATCTAAATGTATTGGATGTTCTAATCTTAATTCTAGTTTGGATGAATGACCAATTATTTTAAATAATTTCATCTTATTTAAATGGAGAAATTTTTAGAAAACAAAGATAATATAAAATTAGAATCATATGATAAAAATAATAAAAATGATCAACCTATTAGATTATTAATTATAGGAACAAGTGGATCTGGTAAAACTACATTATTATTAAATTTTATTTACAAAAGATTAATTCCATATTCAAATTTATATATTTTTAGTAAATCATTAGAACAACCATCTTATAAATTATTACAAAAAAGATTTAAAAATATAGAATCAAATATTAATAAACAAATTTCTTATTTTTCATGTGATGATATGATTCCACTAAATAAATGTAAACCAAATTCATTAGTAGTTTTTGATGATTGTATTTTAGAAAAACAAGATAAAATTAAAGAATATTTTATAATGGGTAGACATAAAAATATATCATGTATTTATTTATCACAATGTTATTCAAAAGTTGATATGCAATTAATTAGAAATAATTTAAATATGTTATGCATCTTTAAACAAAATGAACATTATATGAAAAAAATATATAATAATTTTGTTGGATCAGATATGAAATTTGATAAATTTAAAACTATTTGTAATGATTGTTGGAAAGAAGACTATGGATTTTTAACTATTAATTTATTGAAAAAAATCAAATGATGGAAAATATATGAAAAATTTTTCTGATATTAAATAATGATAATGGCTTGTTGTTTGTTTGATTCAATAATTGATAGAATATTTATTTTATTAGTATTATTTATTTCATTAGTATTTATATATTTAATGAAAATTACAGAAATAAAGTAAAATAAATTGTGTTTAACATAATTAGTGTTTATGTTAACATGATTTGTGTTTGTGTTAACATGATTTGTGTTTTGTGTTAACATGATTTGTGTTTTGTGTTAACATGATTTGTTTTTATGTTAACATAATTTGTGTTTGTGTTAACATAATTTGTGTTTTGTGTTAATATGATTTGTGTTTATGTTAACATGATTTGTGTTTATGTTAACATGATTTGTTTTGAACCTAAATTTTTCTTTGTAATAAATGGATAAAATATCTGTTAATGAAGCTAAAAAATTAGATGATATTGAGAAAAAATTAATAAAAGAATTTAAAAATCAAATTAAAATTGAAGATAATTATGAAAAAATTAAACAAAAAGCATATGAACCTATAACATCAGCAATTGGTAAAGTTGAAAATAAAATTGGTGAAGTCTTAAATGAAAATAAAAACCTTATGGAATTGGTACCTATTGTTAATAATTTTGCCAATATATCAATACCAGAAACTGAAGAACTAAATTTACCTTCAAGTACTCCATTTAGACCAATCAGACAACCAATAATTCAAGAAGAATCGACATTTATTGACCCAAATTTAATTTCACCTCAAACATTAGATAAAATTATTGGTTCATTAGCACAAAAATATTTACCAAGAACAAAAGATGATAAATTTGGTTTATATTGGAATAAACATAAAAAATCATTTATGATTGGTGATAAAATAACTGTAATTGATAATGATGATTTAATAATTGATGATAAAAAATATAATGGAACACATGGATTATGGAGATTGTTAACTTATGAAAAGAAACCAGATAATAATTTATATACACAAGATGATTTAAATAATTATTCAAAGATTTTATGGGAAACTAATTCAATTTATAAAAATAATGATCCAAATAGTAAGAAACCAAAATCTAGTAAAGGTGATAAATATATTAATATAATTAAACATATTTGGGAATTAAAAGGTGAAATTGAAGGTTCAGGAATCAGAAAATATACAGAAAATAAAATTGAATATAGATTTATAGATGATTTAAATAAATTAGATAATATTATTAATTATATATATGCACAAGAAAAAGCTGGCAATAATAATTTTTTAAATGAAAAGAAAGCAATTAAATACTTTATATCAAATAAATTAGATGAATTAATTGAAAAACCTGAAGGAATTAAGTATTTAAAAAGAATTTTGGCAAATATTTCATCACCATTATTAAAAGATGGATCAGGTATTTTAAATGATGTTATAAATAATTTACCTTTTGAATTACATGTACCTGGTTATCAATATCTAGGGCCTGGAACTAAATTAAATAAAAGAGTAAAAAGAGGTGATCCTGGAATAAATGATTTAGATAAAGCTGCTAAAGAACATGATTTATTTTATAGAGATTATAAAGATACAAAATCTAGAAATGAAATAGCTGATAAAATTTTACAAGATAAAGCATGGGATATAGTAACATCAAATGATCATGGAATTGGTGAAAGATTAATTGCATTACCAACATCAGGTGCTATGTGGATGAAAAGAAAATTTGGTATGGGTTTAGAAGTAGGATTAAAATTTTAATAAAATTTTTCATTAATTATATTAATCTATATTATAAAAAACTATAAATTTTTTCTTAATAAATGGAAAAAACAAATATAAACTTGACAGATAATCAAAAATCAAAAATAAAATTAGCATTTAAAAATAAAAAATCAGTTATAATTCAATTTAATATTGATCAATTTAATGAAAATGGAAAAGATATTATATTATTATCTAAAAGACAAATTAATAAACTAAATAAACATAAAAAATTAAATAAACGATTAAGATTTGAATTTTCATATAATCAATTAAAAGAAATAAAAAATGGTGGATTACTAAAAGAAATTTTAGATTTTGCTGATAATATACCTATAGTTAAAAATTATACACCAAATGTTAGAAAGGGAGCAAAAGTAGTAAAAGAATCTATAATTCCTAAATTTAGAAATTTTGTTGATTGGTTAGATCATGAATTAAAAAATGTAGAAGGATCTGGTTTAGATAAAAAAACATTAAAATATATGAAACAAAATTATAAAAAAATTTTGAACCACTAACATTAGGTGAATTAGAAAAATTGTGTAAAAATATAAAATATTTTAGAGGTGTATTTATGAGAGATATATTACCTAATTTGATTCTAAATATAATTATCCATCAATGTCAATAAATATTTATAGAATTGATGAAGATGAAAAAATAGTGCCATTACAAATATCTGAACATTATAATACAAAACTAGAAATTGATTTATTATATTATAAAATTGGTAATAATTCTCATTTTATATTGATTACAGATTTAAGTAAGTTAGTATCCAAGCAATTAACACAAAAAAATACAAATAAAAAATATATTTGTAGAAGATGTTTAACTCATTTCTACAAAAACAAAGACTTAAATAATCATTTAGAAATATGTAAATCATTAGAACCTTGTAGACCTATAATGCCATTTAAAGGTCAAACTGTAAGTTTTAAAAATTATTATAAAAAGTTTGAACATCCATATGTAATTTATATGGATTTTGAAAGTATATTAGAAAAGATTGATAATTGTAAAAACAATCCAAATTGTTCATATACAAATAAAATTCAAAGACATAAACCATATGGATTTACAATTTATTTAGTATCTAGAGTAACTAATAAAATGTATAAACCTATTTGTTATAGAGCAAAAAATGAAGAGGAATTAATAAATGTACCAAATAAATTATTTGAATATTTAGATGAAATTTCAAAATATATAGCTAAAAAATATAATTCAAAAAATAAAAAGCCTATGAATTTAACTAATGAAGAAGAAATTAATTATCAGAAAACAAATATTTGTCATATTTGTGAAAATAGTGGTTTTGATAATGATAAAAGAATAAAAGTAAGAGATCATTGCCATTTAACAGGAAAATTTAGGGGTGCTGCACATTTAAATTGTAATTTAAATCTAAAATTCCCTCAAAATATTCCTATATTCTGTCATAATAGTTCAAATTATGATACACATTTGTTTATAAAAGAATTAGCTAAAAAATATGGTAAAATTGATTTGTTAGCTAATACAGATGAAAAATATATAAACTATTCAGTAAATTCTGGTTATGGTTATGAATTTGAAGGTGATAAACCTAGAAAATTTATAAAATTCTCATTTGTAGATACATTTAGATTTATGGCTACATCAATTGAAAAATTAGCTAAAAATCTTAAAGAATTTAAGCATATAAATAAATTTATAAAAGAAAATGATATAATTGAATATGATAATGAAACTTTAAAAATATTAACTTCTAAAGGTGTATTTCCATATGAATTTATTGATAATGTTGAAAAATTAAACTATGATAAAATATTAGAAAAAGATCAATTTTATAGTTGTTTAACTAATGAAAATATAAGTGATGATGATTATAAACATTATATAAAAGTTTGGAATAAATTAAAAATAAAAACATTAGGTAACTATTCAGATTTGTATAATATTCAGGATGTATTATTATTAGCTGATATATTTGAAAATTTTAGATCTGTTTGTTTGAAAAATTATCAATTAGATCCAGCACATTATCTAACATCACCATCATTAGCTTGGGATTCTATGTTAAAATTAACAAAAATTAAACTAGAATTAATAAGTGATTATAATATGTATTTAATGATTGAAAAAGGTATTAGAGGTGGTATTTCACAATGTATAACTAGATATTGTAAAGCAAACAATAAATATACAAAAAAATATGATAAAACAAAACCTGAAAATTATATGTTATATATAGATGCAAATAATCTATATGGATGGGCTTTAAGTCAAAAATTACCTTATAAAGATATAACATGGATGAATCCTAATACATATACATTAAATGAATGGGAAGAAACAATATTAGAATTAGATGAAAATGCTGAATATGGATATATATTAGATGTTGATTTAGAATATCCTATTGAATTACATGATGACCATAAAGATTTACCATTAGCACCTGAACATTATAATAATAAGCTTTGCACAACATTATTTGATAAAAAAGATTATGTTATTCATTCAAGAAACTTAAAATATTATCTACAAAAAGGATTAAAATTAAAGAAAGTTAATAGAGTTATAGCATTTGATCAAGATGATTATATGAAAAAATATATTGAATTAAATACCAAATTAAGATCCAAATCAACATCAGATTTTGAAAAAGACTTTTTTAAATTGATGAATAATAGTGTTTTTGGAAAAACTATGGAAAATGTTAGAAATAGATGTGATATTAAATTAGGTGATGAAAAGTTTTCATTAAAACAAGCAAAAAAACCTAATTTTAAAACATTTAGTATATTTGATAAAGACTGTATTGCTTCACATATGATAAAAGAAAAGGTTAAGTTTGATAAACCAATCTATATAGGATTTTCAGTACTTGATTTATCAAAATTACATATGTATCAATTTTATTATGAAAAATTAAAGAAGTTTGATCCAAATATAAGGTTATTATATATGGATACAGACAGTTATTTTATAGAATTTAAAAAGGATCCATATAAAATTATTAAAGAAAATATTAATGAATTTGATACAAGTGATTATAAGAAAGAACATGAATTCTATAGTGAAAAGAATAAAAAAATAATTGGTAAATTTAAAGATGAGTTAAATGGTGAAATATTAGAAGAATATTGTGGTTTAAGATCAAAATTATATAGTTATGAATTTAATAATAAAAATCCTGTAAAATGTAAAGGTATTAAGAAAAGTGTTGTTGATAAAACATTACATATGGATGATTTTAAGAAATGTTTATTTGATGATCAAGAACAATATAGAGAAATGACTTGTATTAGAAGTGTTAAACATGAACTATATACAATTACAATAAATAAATTAGCTTTAAGTAATAGAGATGACAAAAGATTTATTTGTGAAAATAAAATTGATACATTACCTTGGGGGTATAAAAATAATTATAAATAAATGGAAATTTTAATTGTTCCAAAAGAATTAATAAATAATGATTTTGATATAAAATTATATTTATTTAAAACTAAAATATCAAATAAATTTTTAATATATCTTTTTAAATATAAAAATTATTTTGTATATCATTATAAGTTTAATTTTATAATAGAACCATTTATAAATATAATAAAAAATTATGTTAAAGAAAGTTTTAAAGAAAATGATCAAAATTATATTAATAATTTATAACCATATGATATTGAATTTATACTATAATTTTATGTATATTTTTAAATATTTTCTTTAATAAATTTAAATATATTCAATAATTTATTGAATATCTAACATAAAAATATCTATAAATTTTACTTTATTATCATTATAATTAAGACCCGTCTTTAAGACGGGTCTCAAATTTGTATATAATTTATTATATTTATGAATATTTTTGAATGTTTAAGAAGGGTAACGTTTTGTTACCCTTAAGTTTTTATTGTATGATAAGGTTACCTCCTTTAAAAATTTTTAAAATAAATATTATAATTTATATGGGACCCATTTTGGGTCCTACCTAATTTTAATAAGTTTTGTATGTTTTTTATTATATGATAGGGGGGACAAATTGTCCCCTCTAAAAATATCTATAAATTTTAATTTATCATCAACTATCCTTATTGTTTATCTACCTTTTTTGATTTTAAAATTAATAAATATAAACCAGATACATTAATAAATATTGTTTTAATATCTATTTTATTGACGCCCTGTTTTAGGGCATCTGAAAACATGTTTGTACATCAATTTCTAGGGTGTCATAATTTGTGATATCTATAATTTTTATGTAAATTAATTTATCATCATTATGTAAGTGTAACTGTTGATTACACTTGATATTTTTAAAGTTTTATATATTTTTCTTTTACATTATCAATTAAAACTTTTCTAGAATTTTTATATTTTAAAATATTACAAATATCTTTTACTTTAAACCAAGGATTATTTTGTTTATTAAATACAATTAATTTATTATTAAATATAAAATTATTGTAATTAAATCAATTGTTTTATTATTTACATAGACAAATTTTATATTACAAATTTTGTTTTAATCTTAAATATACAATACTTTTAATATTTTCATTATTTATTAGATTTCCATCACTATCTTGAATAGTTATTACAATATTTTGAATTTTATTTATATTTTTTAAAGGAATATAATCAATTTCATTTGGTTTTTCACTAATTTTTGATCCATATTCAACATTTGGATAAAATGAATATAGAATTTCTGATTCTTTATGTAAATGTGAAAGATCTTTATGATTTTCAAAACTAGGATCAACTAAATTACAATGAATTTCAATAACATCAAAAGGTCTAATTTTTGGTAGTTTTATTCCTTTTGTTAATACATTTGGTTCAATCATTTTATCATCTAATCCTAATAAATCAATTATAATTGTTGTTACTATAATTTTAACAGGAGATTTTATTATAATATATGGTCCATCATTTTTCAGTATAAAATCATTTTCATCAAATTTATTAATTTTCTTTTTAAATTCTTTTAAACTATTAATAAAAATATTTTTTATTTCTTCAATTGTATAATTTCCTTTATTTATATCAAAATATTGATCTATAATTTTATCATCTTCATCTGTAATAGAATATCCATAACAGTTTTTGTAATCATTTGGTATATTTGATATAAAATTATCTGAATAAAATCCACTTAAACCAATACTATATTTTCCATCTAAATGTATTGGATGTTCTAATCTTAATTCTAGTTTGGATGAATGACCAATTATTTTAAATAATTTCATCTTATTTAAATGGAGAAATTTTTAGAAAACAAAGATAATATAAAATTAGAATCATATGATAAAAATAATAAAAATGATCAACCTATTAGATTATTAATTATAGGAACAAGTGGATCTGGTAAAACTACATTATTATTAAATTTTATTTACAAAAGATTAATTCCATATTCAAATTTATATATTTTTAGTAAATCATTAGAACAACCATCTTATAAATTATTACAAAAAAGATTTAAAAATATAGAATCAAATATTAATAAACAAATTTCTTATTTTTCATGTGATGATATGATTCCACTAAATAAATGTAAACCAAATTCATTGGTAGTTTTTGATGATTGTATTTTAGAAAAACAAGATAAAATTAAAGAATATTTTATAATGGGTAGACATAAAAATATATCATGTATTTATTTATCACAATGTTATTCAAAAGTTGATATGCAATTAATTAGAAATAATTTAAATATGTTATGCATCTTTAAACAAAATGAACATTATATGAAAAAAATATATAATAATTTTGTTGGATCAGATATGAAATTTGATAAATTTAAAACTATTTGTAATGATTGTTGGAAAGAAGACTATGGATTTTTAACTATTAATTTATTGAAAAAAATCAAATGATGGAAAATATATGAAAAATTTTTCTGATATTAAATAATGATAATGGCTTGTTGTTTGTTTGATTCAATAATTGATAGAATATTTATTTTATTAGTATTATTTATTTCATTAGTATTTATATATTTAATGAAAATTACAGAAATAAAGTAAAATAAATTGTGTTTAACATAATTAGTGTTTATGTTAACATGATTTGTGTTTGTGTTAACATGATTTGTGTTTTGTGTTAACATGATTTGTGTTTTGTGTTAACATGATTTGTTTTTATGTTAACATAATTTGTGTTTGTGTTAACATAATTTGTGTTTTGTGTTAATATGATTTGTGTTTATGTTAACATGATTTGTGTTTATGTTAACATGATTTGTTTTGAACCTAAATTTTTCTTTGTAATAAATGGATAAAATATCTGTTAATGAAGCTAAAAAATTAGATGATATTGAGAAAAAATTAATAAAAGAATTTAAAAATCAAATTAAAATTGAAGATAATTATGAAAAAATTAAACAAAAAGCATATGAACCTATAACATCAGCAATTGGTAAAGTTGAAAATAAAATTGGTGAAGTCTTAAATGAAAATAAAAACCTTATGGAATTGGTACCTATTGTTAATAATTTTGCCAATATATCAATACCAGAAACTGAAGAACTAAATTTACCTTCAAGTACTCCATTTAGACCAATCAGACAACCAATAATTCAAGAAGAATCGACATTTATTGACCCAAATTTAATTTCACCTCAAACATTAGATAAAATTATTGGTTCATTAGCACAAAAATATTTACCAAGAACAAAAGATGATAAATTTGGTTTATATTGGAATAAACATAAAAAATCATTTATGATTGGTGATAAAATAACTGTAATTGATAATGATGATTTAATAATTGATGATAAAAAATATAATGGAACACATGGATTATGGAGATTGTTAACTTATGAAAAGAAACCAGATAATAATTTATATACACAAGATGATTTAAATAATTATTCAAAGATTTTATGGGAAACTAATTCAATTTATAAAAATAATGATCCAAATAGTAAGAAACCAAAATCTAGTAAAGGTGATAAATATATTAATATAATTAAACATATTTGGGAATTAAAAGGTGAAATTGAAGGTTCAGGAATCAGAAAATATACAGAAAATAAAATTGAATATAGATTTATAGATGATTTAAATAAATTAGATAATATTATTAATTATATATATGCACAAGAAAAAGCTGGCAATAATAATTTTTTAAATGAAAAGAAAGCAATTAAAGACTTTATATCAAATAAATTAGATGAATTAATTGAAAAACCTGAAGGAATTAAGTATTTAAAAAGAATTTTGGCAAATATTTCATCACCATTATTAAAAGATGGATCAGGTATTTTAAATGATGTTATAAATAATTTACCTTTTGAATTACATGTACCTGGTTATCAATATCTAGGGCCTGGAACTAAATTAAATAAAAGAGTAAAAAGAGGTGATCCTGGAATAAATGATTTAGATAAAGCTGCTAAAGAACATGATTTATTTTATAGAGATTATAAAGATACAAAATCTAGAAATGAAATAGCTGATAAAATTTTACAAGATAAAGCATGGGATATAGTAACATCAAATGATCATGGAATTGGTGAAAGATTAATTGCATTACCAACATCAGGTGCTATGTGGATGAAAAGAAAATTTGGTATGGGTTTAGAAGTAGGATTAAAATTTTAATAAAATTTTTCATTAATTATATTAATCTATATTATAAAAAACTATAAATTTTTTCTTAATAAATGGAAAAAACAAATATAAACTTGACAGATAATCAAAAATCAAAAATAAAATTAGCATTTAAAAATAAAAAATCAGTTATAATTCAATTTAATATTGATCAATTTAATGAAAATGGAAAAGATATTATATTATTATCTAAAAGACAAATTAATAAACTAAATAAACATAAAAAATTAAATAAAGGATTAAGATTTGAATTTTCATATAATCAATTAAAAGAAATAAAAAATGGTGGATTACTAAAAGAAATTTTAGATTTTGCTGATAATATACCTATAGTTAAAAATTATACACCAAATGTTAGAAAGGGAGCAAAAGTAGTAAAAGAATCTATAATTCCTAAATTTAGAAATTTTGTTGATTGGTTAGATCATGAATTAAAAAATGTAGAAGGATCTGGTTTAGATAAAAAAACATTAAAATATATGAAACAAAATTATAAAAAAATTTTGAACCACTAACATTAGGTGAATTAGAAAAATTGTGTAAAAATATAAAATATTTTAGAGGTGTATTTATGAGAGATATATTACCTAATAAAGTTAATAAATTTGAATGTGGAATTATAAATTTAGATTCATTTGATGGAAATGGAACTCATTGGGTTTGTTATTATAAAAAAGATAAAATTAAATATTATTTTGATTCATATGGAAATATAGTTAATAAACCACCAATAGAATTAGTTAAATATTTAGGAAAAGATAATATATTTTATAATGATAATCAAATTCAAAATTATAATGATCCACCAATTTGTGGTCATTTGTGTATTTTTATATTAAATGAATTAAATAATAATAAAAAATTTGATAATATAATAAATAAATTAATCCTTAATAAATATGGATTCACAAAATATATTTGATCTGTTTGGAAGACAGAAAAAACATCCAATTAATATTAAAGAAGATTATATAAATTCTAAATTAAATATATTTTTTAATAATTTTAGTAAAAGTTTTAAAAGTCATGTAAAAAAGACTGAAAATCTAGTAAATGCTATTGGTTTATCAAAAAATTATATAAGTATTAATGGTAAAAGAATTGTTAATGTTAAACCAAGTATAAATAAATATGATGTTGTAATAAAATCAGAATTAGATGAAGTTTTAGATTCAATTATTAAAATTGGTAATGATCATTCAGAAACTAAAAAGGATTTAAATAAAATTACAGACTTTTTAATTAATATTGGAAAATATGTTGAAAATTTAGAAGAAAAATTAGAAAAAGAACTAAAATTTCTATTTGATGGAGTCAATGAATCCATAAAAGAATTAAATGCTGAAATAATACTAATTAAAGATGATATAGATAAATTACAATAATTATTTTATATAAATGGAGTTGATTTATTGTCTTAAATGTAAACAAAAAACTAATTCTAAAGATATTCAGATAATAAAATTGAAAAATATAAATATAATTAAAGCAAAATGTTGTATTTGTAATTCAAAGAAAAGTTGTTTTACAAAAATTTCTCCCTAATAAATGGCTCTATACAGTTCATTTGATTTATTCATTATCAGGAACCAAAATCAATTAAACAAAGATGATTGGGATGATATTTCTGAAAAATATGAGTTGAGTATTAATATGATGAGATTGTTTCAAAATAAATTAAATTGGCAAAAAATTGCTCAATATCAAAATTTAACTATAGATTTTATTACTGAATTCATAAATTATCAATTAAAAGATTATATTGATCTGATTTGTAAATATCAAGATTTAACTGAATATTTTATTCATGATTATGCATTTACATTAAATTGGGAATTAATTTTAGAACATCAAAAAATATCAGCAAAATTTATACTTGATCATGCTACTGAAATTGAATATTTTAAAAGTAAAAATGAAATTGATACATAAATAAAATTTGACATCATAAAATTATAAAAAATTTATTTGTTTTAAAAAAGCTTTTGATTTAAAAAATTTATCCTTAATAAATGGCTGATTACAAAAAATATGTAAATGATATTGAAAGAGCTGAATACAAAAATTTCTATCCATTATCTAAATTACATTTAAATGAACCTAATAAAAAAACTGAATTTAATATAGATTTTGGAGATGGATTTTGTACTTCTAAATTTCAATTTTATATATCTGGTAAATTGACTAAATCTGATGGAAATGCATATGATAATAGTGCTAATATAAAATTAATTGATAATTTTGTTCCATTTTTATTTTCAAAAATTGAAGTTAGAAAACATAATAAATTGATTGATGAAATTGAATATCCTGGTCTATTAAGTACAATTAAAGGTACTATAACTTATTCAAAATCAGAAATAAATCAAATAAATAATGGTTTTGAATCAAATTTTAAAAATAAATTTGAAGCAATTGGTAATTTATCTCATTTTGGATTAGGATTTTTTGAAAATGTAAATATTCCAATATACAAAGGAGGTTTTAATATAACATTTATTAGATCAGAAGATAATGATGCAATTTTTAGATGGAAAACTAAAAAGGCTGATGGATCTTATGATAATGCTACATTACCAACTGAAGGTAAAATAACAATTGATGAATTTTTTATTAGAGTTCCTATAATTGAATACAAAACAACAAGTAAAATTCAATTAATTAATGAACTAAGCAAATTTGAAAAAGTAAATTTTCATTTTAATCATTGGCAATGCATTGAACAAAAAAATATTACAGGAAAGAATTTAAGTTTTGATATAACAAATATCTATAGAAATATTTATAATCCAAAATTTATTATAATTGGATTTCAAAAATCAAGAACAAATGATCAGTTATTTGATACTTCTAAATTTGATAGTATGTATGTAAAAAATATAAGAGTAAAACTAAATGGTCATTATTACCCTGATGAATTGGAAAATTTTGATATAAACAATGAAAAATTTAGAATTATGTATGAAATGTATCAAAATTACAAAAAAGTTTATTATATTAGTAGTAAAATGTATTATAGTCCAACAGAATTTCTAGAAAATAGACCAATTTATGTAATTGATACTACAAAAAATCCAACAAATATTTCAAGTTCAAAAAATGATATTATTATTAATGCAGATTTTGATTATTATATAGTAGCTACTAGTAAAACAAATTGTTATATTATTATTGTATCTGAAAAATTACTTGAATATAATATAATCAAAAATGATATTACTGAAATTAATTAGAATATATTATTACTATTTTAGTCAAATTTATTGAAAAAATACTATTAAAATTTTAAATTACCTTATGAAAAGTCAACAATTGAAAAAATACTTATAAAATGTGATAATTTTACTTGTTTTAAAAAAATTTTTATTTTGTAGAAAATTCAGGCATATTTGTTAAAAATTTCATTAAAATTGCATATTTTTTAAGACAATTTGACAAAAGCTAAAAATTGGCCAAAAAGTGGCAAAAATATTGCATAATTGTATTAAAAAACTGTGAAATTTGTTTGATTTTTGATTGTCTCCCAAAGTGAGCCAGAACCAACATGATACTATCTACTTATATATATATATATATATATATATATATATATATATATATATATATATATATATATATATATATATATATATATATATATATAACCCACCAAACGGTATATATATATATATATATATATATATATATATATATATATATATATATATATATATATATATATATATAACGTATGGCTATCATAGCCAGCTACCAATTTAAAATAATAATAATAATAAAGTGGCCCTGGAAAGGGCCGTTTGGATTTTTTTTGGCATATGACATAGCTGAGAGATCACTTGCGTAATAAAATTGCAAAATCTCAATAAATGCAGCGTAATAAAGCTGCAAAAAATTGTTGTTCGTTTAGCACCACCCGGGGAGTACGTGCAGCCTTAATGGAATGTTGCGGACACGAACAACATCACCCCCGGGTATTTTGGAACTAAATCAATGTTACTGACGTTTGGACAGAGAGAGTGTAATGAAGGATAAGTTCGGATATTGGGTGGAATGCCTTGGAGATATGCTCTGATGATATGCTCTGGTGATATGCTCTGGTGATCCTTGCTGCATCTCTAGAGAGAATAAGCAAGCAGCTGGACTGTGCAGCCTGAACTTAAACACATATACGTATGCTAATATTATTTCAGGGGTATAATACCTTAAAGGAAAATTCTTTTGAACATAATCATATCCTATACTCTAATACGAGTAAGGTACTATATGCTCACTGATAAAATAACGGATTTGACGATTTTATTCAAACTTAAAAAAAACGTTTTAAAGCAATATTTATACATTTTTGTAAGGTAGGAAAATAAAAAATGGCTGAACTGTCGAGGTATGGAGCACATACTCTATTATGAACATGTGGTTTTGCATTGTAGCCGATTACCCTCCTGAAGTACTCAATGATACTGTAATAAAGTTAATAAAAAACTTTTAATAGTACTTTCTACTGATGATTTTGATTGTTTTGATAAAGTAAACATAAATTGATTAAAAAATAATATAATTTGTTGAAATGCAATTTATTATAAAAAAATATGTGGAACAGTAATGAAAACATATTATAACTGAGGTTATAAACTGATAACTGAAGAATTAACCAACCTTATACCAGAGTGCAGCAAATTTTGGCGTGTATAAAATATTATTAAATTTCAGTGAGTGGAGAATGTGAGCTCTTGTTGAAATAAAACAAGTCTCTTTGACTCTACATTCCAGTATAGGCTTATGTGGTTGGGATTTTTAACACAAAAGAACAGCATTTGTTTACCCAGTAAATGCTTTACCCGTAGGTAACGAGGACTAATAATATACTGTCTTTCATCGCTTTTAACAATTCTTTTATGAAATAAAAGTAAACCAATAGTCGCTTAATGAACTAATATCATTACAATATTGTACTTACTAAATTAATACAGTTAAATGCTCAAAATTAACATGGAAAACACTTTTCAATTACTTTGTTTCATACTATCTGATAGGTTGATATTGTTCTGGTGAATTTAATATGTGATAAGTCTTTAACTCATTTGATCAAAATACGATTTGTCTGGGAAATTTATAATACGAAATCACTATTGAATTTAACTTGGTAACTATAATGTTAACTATTCTAGTTTGATTGCAAAATTTTATCTCGAATACACTTTACCTTGGCCTATCCTTAATTGGTGCCATTGTAGACAGTTATCAGTGTTCTCTTCAACAGAGAAGGTCCATGTTGTGTTACAGCTTCACAGTAGTCTATATGACGGACCGTCCTCCTGGGGCGTGGAAAGTTTGTAGCACCGGGGTTGGAACTGCTGACTGTTGTGTTTCTACAGTTTAGATCTACGAGTAGATTGAAGTGACTTATTAAGTGAAGTGATTAATTTACTTGTTGTCAATAATTTTTCAGTCATTCAGTTGGATTTATTGAATACATTTATTGTACTTTTTCTGGTATGTTAATTGCAATTATAGTGTATAATGATTTGTTAATGAATGTTCAATGAATTAATACGTTATTAATGTGTTGAAGAAATAATAATGGTAACAATATTAATTTGCAAAAAAATCGCAATTAAAACTAATAGAACGGCTCAAAGCCCTACCAAAACACCTAATCTTGGATGGGGTCGGTAAATAAAGACTCAGTAGTTTCAGCTATACTCTCATGTACTTGACAAAATAATCAAAAATAATGTAAAATAATAAATGATTAATTATGCGTGGAGATTATAAATAATTTCACTCTTCAAAACCATATAGTATAATTTTTTTATCAATTTAAATCCTGCATAGCTTTCCAAATGAAACCCCTTCATTAAAAAGGCATTAACGTAAAAAATACAGAAATCAAACAAAACTAAATACAGCACTATTGTTGAATTAAAATCAAAAGAGTATTGGGACTGGCGGTGCTTCGGCAGTGTTCGGCAACACTCGGGTAAACCCGCTGTTTTAATCAGCTGTTAATGGAAAATTCGGCTCATCTGGCGAATTGATTCATTTGAATCGATCTTTTTCACGAATAGAATTTTGAACCTATTCTTTTTTCCGTAAGATACAGCCGTTTTTCTACACCCAACTCAATGCGATAAAATCGAATTTCATCGATTATTTGACGTTAATATCCTGTGACGTAGTTTCGGGTCACTTGAATATTTAATTAATTTTAAGTTTGTACGTAACAGTAAAAAAAGAGTTAAGTTGCCAGGGATACACTCAGTTTGAAAAAGAGGTTAATTACAGGGTTCGCGTGACGTAAATGCCTATAATCTCTTAACACAATTGAATTACGAATGATGAATTATACCATTTGATTTTGTACGTTGGTTTCTCACTCATGTGATGTACTGATTGAATAATTAGGCAGTGGATGAAAGCTAATCAATTTAGTTACGGTATATTGTTTCTTCACCCAGGTAAGGTAGTCGATTATTAATTTTAATAGTTGAAGTAGAATATTTCATATATAAATTATTTATAAAACCTTTATTAATAAATCGTAGTAATAATAAATAGTAATGGTTTCTTCAACCAAGGGTAAGACGACGTCGAATGACTGACCACCTCTGTCGGGGTCATTCGGCTTTACCCCTACTGTGGCGAATCCCCTCCCATCACGTGACCCGTCCTCCCACTACTCTAAAGTGTAAAATGCCCCGCTTTTCAAATGTGGCTTTCAAATTCTTTCAATGTAGGCCTACGTCAGACATCATTGTTCCATTTTGTGAACCGATTGCGTCCGCCTTGTCCGCCGCGTGTGTGCGGCGCTTGATCTGTGGCTAGGACGATCACTGACGTTCCTGGCCAGTTGGCAACTCTTGTGGACAGATTATATTGATTCCATTCGTAGTCTGTGGCGTAAGACACAGCCACTAGGGCTGGTCTACAGGAGGTCCATGATTTTGTTGGTGGATTGAGGGAGTAGCCTGAATGCCGCATATATGCTGCGACTGGTAGCGAACGTGGTAACCTATATCGTCAAAGGTGCTCACCATCACCAATACCGTGTCGGGGTCGTGCATTTGTTGTGTCGTCAAATGTAAAGGCGTAAATTGAGGGTTTAAATTTCTATTTATAGTTTCTTGGCCATTTTAATAAACCTCATTCACAATTGTAAAATAGATAAAATAGCTTGACAAATAAAAAAAACTCTACAAGGTTATAAGCAATTATCTTAATTTTTTATATTTATGTAACAAAATAGAGAATAAATAAGTTAGTATGAAGTGGGGACTATATAGGTACTTGTGAGTACCTATACGTAGGTACTTGTGAGATCCATCAAATAACGCTAACCTTTGTATGATAAAAAGGATATGAAACCTTGTAAACAAAACCGATGAAACATCTGCCTGGTTCTCAGATCGCGATCGAAACAAAGTTATCATTTTACAATCGATAAGAATCGGCGAACAAAGAATTCTCTGTGGTCGCTGATTCAAATGACTCTTTTAGAAAATGACATATGATTCATTCAATTCACTTGATTGATTCGTTCATTTGAACAACTCGGTAGTTGTTTACTTACAGGAGCCGACTAGTCCCGAACGTACCCGAACACTGCCGAAGCACCGAGAGTCCCAATACTCTTTTGATTTTAATTCAACTATAATAGACTATGAAAAACTTACAAATATGGATTTCAGACACCTAAGTACAAGAAATTAACATGAAAATAAATTAAATAAAAATCACAGACTGGTCAGTTAGTTCTTATCACATCTATAATAGGCTAGCCAAAATCCACTTCCAATGTTTGTGCTTTAGGGACAGAGGGCAGACGGATATCTGTATTGGTAATTTAGTTCCTTTTATTCATTAATGTTATGTCTATCTATTTTACATTTTCTAATTATCTGAACGCAAGCCGATGCATGTAAATATGTTTTATGGTAATAAAAGATGCATGTGAGCACGCCAAAACATTAACAAACGGAGAAAAAACATCACTTTAGAAAGGTTTTCAATCATCCAACGGGCAGTCTCTTGAGGCATGTATCTCCTGATATCAGCCCATATTCATGTTCTAGTCCTGATCCAACATTCCACATATTCACCTATTCTCTCTGTTGTCTGCATGTATCAAGGTTCTATCAAAAGATATCTCAAGGGCTGGCATAGCCTAATTACATTATCTGCTCTTCATTATGCTCTCTGAACCTACATGGTAATGAAATTTAATATTAGAAAAGTAATACATAGAAAATATCCAAAAAATTAGTTTAGTTTACTTATTTTCGTTTTGAGCATATTTATTCCATAATTTTATTTTTACTATCCTGTTATATTTTTATTAGATAACAATAATTAATGATTTTTAGTGAAAATAAAATCTTTTATTTTGAAACAATTATAATTTATGTAACCTTTGGGTCTTTTTTGGAATGTCCCCGCATTTTTAAACAATTTTCTATTGAGTTCCCACATAATGGAAATGGTGGACCCTTTGACTAACCTTAAGACTAAAAAGACTAACCTTTTTCAATTTTTCAATTTTTCCAAAAAAGGACGGATTCCCTTGTCTAACTGATTGAATTTGTTTAAATAAACAATTATTAGACATTATATTGTTCCAACAAAATTTTCATCTTAGTTGAGGTTTAAAACAATTAAGAAAACTATTTGTTTTTGTTTGCTGTACTTTTAATCAATAATCATTTCAAATTAATCCGGTTGTCTTCGTTAGAAACAAATATACAAAAAGATTTGCTTAAAATTACTTACGTATTGTTACTCTTTCAAAGAAATAAATCTGACATCTTATGATTTTATCTAGTTGGTTATTTAATTAAAACCCTTTACAGAGTTTCGACCCAAGTACGCTAATATTACCAGAGGAGTAGGCAACTACGCAAGCGAAGAGAACAGCTTGACAAGTACAGTCACGTGGCTTTACAAGTTCTCTAATCATCGCCCTGGGTGTCAAACTTGTCTACAATCGGACTGTACACTGTCTCATTGGTTATCGGCCTAAACTTTGACATCAATTGCTTTGTGCCAGTTACAGTGACAACATGGAACTAAATCCAACTATTATGTTTTCTAATATATATTATCTGACAAAATTTGAACGAACCCATCCCTTTTAAGTTAATCTATACATTGACAATATAAAATAATCTTATGAAAAATCTTACAAGTTAATTTTATCACATTTATATAAGTATTTAATTTTGGATAAGATAAAACGCTGTTACACCGCGAAATTATATAACTTCAATTTCTACTTTGTAACAGTTATTCAAAACTGAGACTGGTAAAGACAACAATAAATTCCAACACGCATCATCCCAAAAGAGAGGAAGTGAGCTCAAATGCCACCGGAAGCAGGCTAAAGTGTGCCGGAAGTAACTCAAAGTGTGACGGAAGTCATTATGAGATATCGCTTCGAGGCGGCTTTTACAAAGCAAGCTCTCTTATTGACAAAGAGTAATGAAAATGTAGCATATCGAAAGGTTTTAATGTATACACATCTACATTATCAACATGCATCTCCAACAAAAATTGTTTTTCTCTGTTGTTTCTTTGTATGTTTATTTATTTTATCCCCTTAGGGATATAATGTTTACATCACAGCGATAGAAATTGTGGATCAAAAAACAATTCGAGAGATTCTGAGATTTTTCACCAATTAGTTGTGCTACGATTGGTTATACAAATTAAAAACATGGCATATAATACCACAGGGAAATCAAGAGCAATACAACATTCCGAAACTATTTCACATTCTAGTCGTTCAGTTCCTATTCCCATTGCTTTTTCAGCTTTGACTTTAATCAATGCAAGGTTTCATATTGAAATAAAAAATGTGTATTTATTAATGTAGACTATCAAATTATTCCTTAAGGTGTGCTTAAGATTTTTACCCTAGAAGAATAAAGTGTAAAGGAAATTGAGTAGAATCACATTTAATGCCAAAGTTATATTTTTACCAACCATTGATGGCGGGATCCTGAATGTTGGTAACGTTATTAACCTTGTTACAGCAACAAATGTTGCAGCTAACAAAACATTTACAATGTTGTTCAATAATGTTGTTATTGATGAATTCCCTCCATCAACGTTTCTCTCCCTACCTGAATTTAACAATGAAAAAAGTATCGATGTTTCTTACATGTGAAAAATGTGAGATAAAGCCCACGCCATCACTTATAAACAAAATAAGAATATTATTTAATCTATATATTTATAGACAAGCATGTTTGTTTATATTCTTACCTTTTCCTCAGCTTGTGCGCAACGTGGGAGAAAACCGCGCATATCTTTAGAAAGGTAAGTGAGCTAGGGCTACTACCTATAGGCCTTTATAGTTTTCATGTCAATCTTATGTGAGAAGTTTTATTAATTCAATAATTAAACATCTGATGTAATAACAAATGCTAGCAAATCAGGAAAAACAGATGTTTAAATTATTATAACATATTTTTAAACTAATTAAATTCAGAATTTAAATGTTTGGTCAAATGTCGGCCAGTGGTCGATCTCTAGTACAATTAATAGTAGTTTTCATCACTAGGAGCAAAAGTGGGTCTTTTTAGTGCGCAGCCGAGTTTTTAAAAACGATTAAGAATCAAAAATACACTTTTGCTACGAGTGATGAACAAAGTTTTTTATCATGATGAGAAAGTAGACTTTTAATCGTTAAAAATATTAACTATAAAGTTTTATTTTCGAGGTTATATTTACAAAGTAAGTAATATGTAGTGTTTACATTTCTGTTATTTACAAATAATGCTATTTATAACGTATGAATTTCAAAATTCTGCTCCTTAACATTAATAAATGTATACTAATATACTTAGCAAACAGCTGACTTTTCAGTACTAGGACCTAAAAAATTCTCCAGATGATTTTTCAAGTCCTAGGACAAAAAAGAATCGGTTTTGGTACTATTAAGAGAGCAAAAAACAGGCTGATTTCGTGCAGAATGATAAAAATACATTAAATCCGTTATTAATTACATATCACAAATAAACTCATTTCAAATTTTAAATAACAGACAAATTTAATTAACATGAAAATTCATCAAATTCTTTTTGCAAATACATGGTGTAATGTCTTTATGATCGGTTGTATTTTAAAGAGGAAACATTAAACAAAATATCTTAGGTTACGAGAATGATGGAATACTTTGATCCTTTAACTCCTACCAATTCCCAGATGAGGAAACCTGATGAATATGTAAATAAACGCCTTACCTAAACCCCGCTGGGTTCAGGATCAAATTTATTTTATAAGCCATTAAACATTTTATTCTATTTTATTTTTCATTCTTTCTATGCACTTTATAATTACATCCAAAGTAGTAGTTGTAGCATACATCTTAAGCAATAAAAATTACTATACTTTTCTATGCACTTAACTTTTGTCTAAGAAAACCTTTCTTACATTTATAAATTAATTTATAGATTTGAAGTTTATATTGTGCTAATAACACGTTTTTTATAAACAATAGGTTACAATAGGTAAATTCATGGACGATTTTAATGATATTTTCTTTGGTTTTCGTTATTAATAAACCATTTTGAAATATTTTATGATTTCCTGTTCTATTTATTACTATTTCTAAACGTAAGGTATTTCACAAGGTAAATACAATACAATGTTCAGGATTACAAGGTTTCATTTGAAAGTGAGTCTTATCAGTCATATTATGATAATTTTTATATTCGTCTCTATCATAACAATATTTTGTGAGTTATTTTCTTTTATCTTATTGCTTAAATATCCTTCAAAAATCTTAGATAAGGAAATCATCTTGATATTTTCAATTGGTTAATCCTAAGGATAATATTGAAGAACTCGAGAAAAATTAAACGAATTTAATACGGTGAATCACAAGAGCAGACGATAAAAATATGCCGAAAGTTGTATAAATTTCATGGTGGCCTGTTTGAATATCAATTCGAAAAATTAATTAAAATCCTAAAAATATCTGTAATAAGTACAAATACATGTATTTGTAATTTTATATTTCAAATTGTTGATTGCGTTTGGAAAGGAACGCTCTGTACGGTAAATTTATAATTATTCTACTGTTTTAGAAAATGACGCAAGCAATATCTTCCCGAATGCATTTGCATTGCAGTGGCAACATTATTGGCTGCATTAGCATATGCTGATGAGGTAACGCCACAGCTGCGGTGGTGGTTATGAAGGAACTTGTTTCGCATCAGAGGCAAAATACCTTAAACGTGTTATTTTTCTGATTCGTGATTTCACAGACATATTTATGTACAGCTCAAGTCAATACGTTTTAGAAGGTGGTAAATCATTAAAAAAAATCATGCATAATATTTGTTTAACAGTTAATTCACATTGACTTTGAGAGTGGAATAATTTTTAAAACTAAATTTTGTAGATAAACAACAGCTACATGAGACGAGAAGACATTTTATTAATATGTAAATTTGTACGTAAAATAATTACATTTTCATTGAAAGCTACAGCAAAGTTGTATGAAGTGAATAAGTCGCATATGTTTACAGAGCAACAAACAAGAGAATGCTTTCAACCGTTCTCAGGGGCTTTTGTATTGAAGTGATTGTGATGGGACCAGGGAATTGTTTTAATTCTTAATTTACTTTTTGGTTTATACTTTTTTTATACTACTAGATTTTTAACTAATGGATAAGTAATGGAAAAATATTTTATTGAGAGAGAAATACAACACAGGAAAACGTTTATTCAAAATTGTTTAAGAGGATATTGTTATTGGGGGTTTAAACATATATTTTCTACTTGATTGTATTTATAACATATGAATATAAAACTACTTAAATTTTGATCATGATACAAATAAAAATTGTGTGTTTAACAGTAGTTACATTCCTCTAATATCAAATGTAATATTTAATGAGATAGCTCGTCGAGCACGCCAAATCATGTAGACCCCACATTCCGCTGATGATTTATATACCAGACTCAGCTGTGGCTTCTCTGAAGCAGTTTTTCACTCCAACTTAAAACTTATATTTTATACGACAAGCAAGACGAATAATTTACAAATTACTTAACAATGTTTTAATGCGATGTATAGTTATCATCCAGCACTTTTTTACTAGTTTGTGTTTATAGTATTTCCATTGCAATATTTTTTTTTAGACCTATACTTAATGCAGGGGTGAATAATATAACAGAAAAATCAACATTTGAAAAGTTCATTATTTATAACTTAATTTTATGTTTTGTAAGTATTAATATAATGAGTGATTTTTAAGTTTGCAGTGTTTTGAAATACAAGAATAATGCAGCCAATAAATCCTAAGAAAACTCATTGGATTTGCTCATAAATGTAAATAGGAACATCTGGATTGCTAACCCAATTCTGCAAACACGAGGCTTTAACCCCACTTCCAAATTTTTTTTTTTTTTTTTTCTAACTTTATTTAATTTACAATCTGTTCACAATTTTGAACATTAAGTAAATATGATAAACATTAAGACATGAGTTAAAATCTATCCACTGACAGACTTAACATAAACAATTGCGTTAACTTAACACAAAAGGAGAACTAAATCAACAATTTACTTAACAAAATCTTGTAGTCAAATCTAAAATGTGGAATCGTTTAAGCCTGTACGTAGCAGTGCTGTTGTCCAATAGATTTAGAGCCAGGTGATTGGGATGATTTTCAAGTCTGGACTGGTACTTTAAACTGAATTTGGTTATTTCTTCTTTGACGGTTGAAATGCAGCTGTCTCTATGGAGGATTTCATTATTCACAAACCAAGGTGCTTGAAGGATGTTTCGCAAAGCTTTAGACTGAAATCTTTGAATTATTTCAATGTTAGAGTTGCTTGTTGTTCCCCAAAGTTGGATGCCATACGTCCAAATAGGTTTCAAGATGACTTTGTACAGTAAAAGTTTATTTTCTGTAGTTAATTTAGATCGTTTGTTTAGCAGCCAAGAAAGATTTTTGAATTTTAAATTTAGTGACATTCTTTTGTTCCAAATGTGATTTTTCCATGTTAATCTCCGATCAAGAATCATTCCTAAGTATTTAACCTCATTTGTTTGGGGAATTTGGACATCATTTAGGGTCACTGGAGGACACGTGTCAAATCTTGTTGTGAAAGTCACGTGAGTTGATTTGTCTTCATTCACTTTTATTCTCCATTTTTTTAGCCATTCTGACAAATCATTTAGCGCAACTTGGACATTATCAGATGCAACCACCGGGTCTTGGTGGGACGCTAAGATAGCCGTGTCGTCAGCAAAGGTAGCAACAAATGTATTGTGAGTTTCAGGTAGGTCAGCCGTGAACAGTGTGTATAGCACAGGACCCAAAACACTCCCTTGGGGCACTCCCGCTTGGATAGGATTTAACCCTGTCACAGAACTTCCAAATTTCACTTTAAAATATCTGTCCGTTAAATAGGATTTGATTATCATATAGAATGTATGAGGAAGATTAAGTTTTAGTTTGTAAAGCAGGCCAACGTGCCAAACCTTGTCAAAGGCTTGGCTAACGTCAATAAATACAGCAGAACAAAACTTTTTGGTTTCTATACTTTCTTTAATGATACTGGCAACTCTATGTACCTGTTCTATGGTTGAATGTTCCTGCCGGAATCCAAATTGATGATTGGGAATTAAGTCTCTATCTTCTATTGCAGTCCGAAGTCGATTTAAAAATAGTTTTTCAAATAGCTTGGAAACTACTGGGAGAAGACTGATTGGTCTGTAGGAAGCTGCTTGATTGGGTTGCTTACCTGGCTTGGCAATCATTATAATTTCAGATATTTTCCATTGGGACGGAAAATATTCAGTTCTTAAAATTGAGTTAAAAATTAAGGTCAAAAATAAAATCGCTTTTTGAGGTAGTTCTCTCAGCACTTTACCATTGATCAAATCATACCCAGGAGCTTTAAATGGTTTTAAACTTTTTATTAGTCGAGTAACTTCCGAGGGTGTGACGGGTGAAATTGGTAGTGACAATTGATTTGGAGAATCTAAAAATTCTTGAAGTTCTTCAAAACAATTTTGACTAGGGTTTGGAGTAAACACTGCCGTCAAATGATTAGCGAAAACCTCAGCTTTTTCCACGTCACTTCTTGCCCATGAGCCATCGGGTTTATAGATTGGAGGTACTGGAGTTCTCGGTCGTTGTAGGGATTTTGTGGCTTTCCATAGGGAATAATTGGTCGCTTCAGTTGGTGTTAAGTTTTCTGTAAAACTACGGAACCAATCATTCTTAACATTTTTAAGTGACCTTTTTAGTTCTCTGGCTGCTCTATTAAAATTTGTTTTGTCTCGCATGTTTCTTGACTGCTGCCAAATTCTCCTCAATCTCCTCTTTTCTGCAACCTTCTGCTTGATGAAAAGTGGGTAGTTTTGAGTGGAGGGGTTCAGTAATTGTCGCTGAATATTTGGAGTCGCTTGCCAGCAAGACTTTTGTACAGCAGAGTTGAAATATTCAACAGCATCATCTATATCATCTGGTGTCTTTAATGGAATTTTTAGAGATAAATATTCACTTAAGCTCGTACGGAATGCGTCCCAATCAGTGTATTTAGTAGAAAGAGTCGGAGGGCTTTCTTTGTTCATGACAGATGAACTTAAAGTGGCAATTATTGGGGAATGGTCTGAAGACAAGTCCAGGTTTTCATCAACGCGTATGTAATTGTGTGAGACTCCCTTTGTTATGAAAAAATCCAATAGGTCAGGAATTTTTTGAGGATCTGTAGGCCAATATGTAGGATGTCCTGTCGATAAATGCTGAAGGTTGTTATTATTTATGGAAGTAAGTAGTTGACGACCCCTTGGGTTAGCAAGTCTCGATCCCCACGTGGGATGTTTCGCATTATAATCACCTCCTGCAATGAATCTGCAACCGAGTGAATTGAAAAACTGTGTGTAATCTTGGTGAGTAATATTGTGACGAGGAGGACTGTAAATTGCAGACACAGTGAGTGGCCCTGACCAATCTTCCACAACAATGCTTGTTGCTTGAAGATGATTGTGTTGGTAGCTCGGCAATTCGTAATGTGATACACAGTTTTTAATCAAAATAGCACTTCCACCGTGTGCTGTGTTGTCCGGATGATTTGTTTGATACAAGGTAAAATTTGGGATCTTAAAGTAACTGAGATCTGTAAAATGAGTTTCAGAGATAAGCATTACATCAATTTTGTTATGGGAAACGAAGAGTTGAATTTCTTGGTTATGGTTAGCCAAGCCATTAGCATTCCAGAGTCCAAAGCGTAAAAACTGATTCATTTTAACTTAGAAACAACAGTGGTTAAGAGGTTCAAAAGTGTACCTATTTGTTGGGCTTGTTGCAACATTAACTGTTCGAATTTGTTAAAGAAAGAGCTTATGGTTTTCTCCAAGTTGCTATAATCACTTGACATTTCATCTGATCCTGAGGTTGCAGTTACTTGCGCATATGTGACATTGCTACGAGGAGCTTGCGGCGGGCTAGGTGGATTGCTGACTGAACTACGTCCATGTGATACTCCAGCATCGTCTGGTCTCCTTGAACTTGGCCTAGTTCTTTCACGTAGAGGGGGAAATGTCTTGTTTTTTAAGTCCTTGTAAACAGTGCATCCCTTATAGTTTGCCGGATGGTCTCCATTACACAACGCACACTTAGGAGGGTCAGATTGAGGCTTCGTACATGTTTGAGTCTCGTGATTTTGCCCACACTTGACACATCTGAAGGGATGTTTGCAGTAACCTTTCGTATGCCCGTATTGTTGACATCGTTTACATTGAACAATATCCCTTTTCTTGTGAGGAGGCTCAAAGGATATTTTGGCATGCAATAAGTAGTGGATGTCGTAGATATCCTTGTTATTCGAACTTGGTTCTAAGTCTATGAAAAACATAGACAGGGGTTCCTTTGTGGTAGAATGTAGTACGTTTGTAATATTTCTTACAGTATGACCTCTTTGACTTAGGGCTTCTTTAAGTTCATTCTGGTCAATCGAATAGTGCATGTGTTTTAAAACTACTCTGTACGCTCTCTCCTGTTTGAGCTGGAAGGTGTGGAAACTGATATTACTTTCATTTAGTTTCCGTACGAGTTTCCTATAAATATCGGAAGATTTCGGTAGAATCTTAACTGTGTTGTTGTTGATACATTTGTATACAAAGTCATCAGGGTTAACCACAGTTTTGAAAGTTTGGACCATTGCGTGCACATTTCCGACATTAGGTATAAAAATCGGCGGAGGCTTCGGTTCTGATGGCGGTGACGTTGTAGTATCAGATTCCATATCATTACCATCAACTTGACTTAAGACATCAAAACTGTTTTGAAGAGTAACCGCGCTAGAAATTGACGTGTCTTGTTTTGCCCTCTTTTGTACTCTTCTAGACAACTGGTCAGCAGACCCGCGCTTGGTGACGATTTGCCAATCAGTTGATGGATTATTTTGCCGGCTAACGTCGCTGATAATCTCAGACGAGGTAGTAGACTCTTTGGCAACGTAGTTATGATCACTTAGACCGTGATGCCCAGTCATATTAGGAGGGATGATTTCATTCATAACACTAGGACCCGAAATTGTGTAACAAGTCAAATGTAAACAAAAACAAAGTTTTAGGTTAGAAACACAAATATGTAAAAATATTCACATAGTCAAAATTACAACATGTAAAAACTATTGAAATGGAAAAAAGAAACTATCCTCAAGTAAAACTAATAACAAAAACACTAAAAAAGTGTTAATCGTCACGTTTTATAGCAGAATATTCCGGAGGAAAAACTGTACTTCTAGTAACAACTTAAACCACAGCTGACTCTCCACTTCCAAATTAAATTTAAAAAAATAATTAGTTGTTAATTTTTTAATTAAAAAATTTAGTTGTATATGAACGTAGTGGATACACCAGAAATATTTCAGCTGATATAGAAAATTGTAAACAAACAAGATTCACCAATAATAACGAAATGAAGCACGCCGCGGTGGCGGCGGTAACCCTTTATATTGTTATAAGGAGCCGGCCCTTTTTAAGCGCTATTCCAAATTCTCAGTTATCGATCTAGATGTTCTTGTTTATTATGGTTCTGCGACGTTTGATCTGTCAACAAATCAGCCAACATCCTAATAACTATTTGTCGCGTTTGGTTTAGGTTATTCACATCACCGGCTTTATAGCGATTCCATCTGATTTAGTGGGCCTAAAGTACTTGTGATAGTGTGTCAACTATAGTTTTAGTAGACTAGCCTTATATTTCATTGAATAGTTTGTTATTTAGGGAATTCAGGGAACTTTGACCCCTATTCATTGGTACCATTTTACCCACAATCTCCGCTGTTTCCTTGGTTTTATTCCTATCTTAGTTTTCACTTTCCCGCCAGTGATTTACCATGTTTCCCAAACCTCTCCGACGTTTCTACGATAACCAGTCTTATAGTCTGCTCACAAAATATTAAATCGAAGTGATTTTAAAATCAAATAATCATACGTTTTAAAATTTAAATGTGTTATTTTTTTAACTTTTTTCGTCCAATCAAAATATTCAATACAGGTTACCAAGGAAACTAGGTAAAGTGTGGGTTGTTAGCAAGGAAACAGCGGGAATTGTAAGTAAAATAGTTCAAATATACTACTTGAATATACTACTTGGTGGGGACAAAAATTAAATTGTGTTTATCACTCTCATCACAGATAATTCGTTAAACACACTGGACATTGTGTTTTTAAATAGGTTACAAGAATATTTAGCTTAGCGGGAATCCTCATCCGAAACTAAGTGAAATGAAAATATAGAAAAATGAATTGCATTATAGAATTCTTTAATTAATTCTCTTTAAAATAAGATTAAGTAAAGCTGAGTCTTATTTTACACAGTGCTAACGTTTTTGTAGCAATAAAATTAGTTTGTTGGCTAAAAACTGTAATATAAAACATAATAAAATAACAATAATGACCACTCTCCACCTACCTACCAGCCGCCAATCGGAAAATATATATTTTGTTTATTTCTTTACAATAAATAACGTTTTACATATCAATCCTGTAATAAAAACCAAATAAATTTCAAATTTCACAACTTGACCAAGTGTCAACAGCCCGGGGGGGGGCCGTTGTAATCAAATTCGAACCGTAATTATTCACCGCTCGGAGTCTCTGTGGGACAGCGGAGAGGATTATGGTCAATATTACAACATACAGCTTACTCCTGACTGAGGAAAACAGATTGTTTATTGGCATTAAATCATTTTGTAGAGATTTGATCGTAGCAACTTCATTGGACTTCTTAACAATTTAGCTTCGTGCTCGTGAATCGACATATTTTACATTATTTGGAATTGCGAGGACCAAAAAAACCGATTTTATGGCTCTTAGAGGAGATGAAGATCCACGAATAAAAGGGTTTTTAAGTTTCTGGAAGACTGTTAATATATGCCTATTAACTGATTATTGTCTAAAAACGAAAATTCGGAAAGTTTAATTAAATATCACTACATGAATACTCTGAGATTTTTTTACTGGGATTTTTTCACATCTATCCATACTTATTTAATACGATAAAGGTTTAAGTGAGTGGAACTACCTCTACAATCATTGTCATACGGTTTAAATTTTTGGGGTGTTGTTGGATAGGGATTGTTGATTAGTCAATGGTTGTTTCTGTTAAAAAGAGTGAGAAAATAAATGCGCTATCCATCATTAAAGTTGGAAAACTTCCATTGGAATAACATGGAAATCACAATATTGGATTTGTCTTGCATATACCTAATTAATTTAGAAATAAACTAAACATTTGTAGCAATGGCGTCTGACATACCAAAATACAATTATTCTATTTCGAGCAAAAACTACACTAGTTATTAAATGTATTAAATAATTATACACATGTGTGTGTCAGACTCGGTGTGCAGTTTTTCATTCTAAATTATTCATTTTGAGTTATTTAGATTGAGTCGTTGATGTTTTGTTTCCATTTATACTTAGTTATTTACACCAGTTGTTAAAGGTTATTTAAATTATTTTAACTTTTTTCCAATTCATTCAATAATTTGAAATTTGGCGATACGGTAATTTTATTTTAGATGTCTTGCATAGTTTGACTTCAAAAAATATGTGAGCAAAAGCAATTTTAACTAACAATGTGAAGGAAAGGGATTAATGTTTTTAAGCTACTTTGATTTCCCTGAGGCACTCCAGGGTTACGTCATGGTTTATTGATAAAGCCAATGTTATCCTTCATTAATGAGAGCCGTTAATATCTATTAGTATTGTAAAGTAACGCCATAATTGTATCAAAATATCTTTAGTGTAATTTTTGTATGAATTATCAATCATTTAATGTTATTAAAATATCAATAGTGCCTACATACATTTTAACAATCACTCTTACTTACTCTTACTCCTGTGGCCACTCAAATCCAAGGAGATTTTTGGCCTCGCCAACAAGGTGCCTCCATCCTTCTCTATCGTCTACTTCGTCCACCTCTGCTCCCAGTTTTCTGACATCCCAAGCAACCTGGTCATCCCATCTCAATCTTGGTCTCCCCAGTGGTCGTCTTCCTTCAGGCTTTCCTTTCCACACTCTTCTTACACAGTTATCTTCTTCTCTCCTTCTAACATGCCCAAGCCATCTGATTCTCCTACTTCGAATTAAAGCCACAATATCAGGTCTTCTAAAAAGTTCTCTTAACTCTTTATTCTTTCTAATCCTCCACACCCCATCTTCCGAAGTTGGTCCGTATATTCTCCTCAATATTTTATGTTCAAAAGTTATTAGTTTTCTTTGTATGTTTTTTGTGAGGGTCCATACTTCTGATCCATAAAGGAGAACAGGTTGAATTATTGCCAGATATATCCGAATCTTGGTGTTTCTTGACAGGAGTCGGCTTTTCAAAAGTTTCGATAGGCCCCAATAACATCTATCAGCTGCATTCAATCTAGCTTGTACTTCCTGTTCTATCTTATTCTGGCTGTTTATTAAGACACCCAGATATTTAAATTCTTCTGTAATAGAAAATTTGTGTCCCGAACATTCCAGTGTTGAGTTTACAGGCTCTGCCTGCCTTCCTATTTTTATAAACTTTGTCTTATCTTCATTCACTTGTAGCCCAACTTTTCCTGCTTCCATTATGAAGGATTCTGCTAATACTTTTAAGTCATTTTTATTTTCGGCTAATAAGGCTACATCATCAGCAAATGCCAATACGTTGATCTTTCCTTCAATATTAGCACCCAACTGAATAGATTTTACTGCTTTCAAGGCATCTTCAAGGGCAAAGTTGAACAAAAGAGGAGACAGTCCATCTCCTTGTCTCACCCCAGTATTGATGTCAAAAGTGTCTGTAAGTTCCCTTTCTATCCTAACTTTACCTCTTGAACCCTCCACGCACATCTTCGTCAACCTTATAATTTTTTCGGGAACATTGCTTTTTCTTAGTACTGGCCATAGTTTTGATCGTATTATGCTATCATAAGCTTTCTTAAAATCAATAAACAGAATATACAGATCTTTATTGTATTCCCAGTATTTTGAGGCCAGCTCTTTCATGATAAATATCTGATCTGTCGTTGACTTTCCCTTCATAAAGCCTGCTTGATGCTCTCCTATAACTTCTTCTCCATATATTTTCAACCTATTTAAAATAATTTTGGACAATATTTTGTATGTACAGTTCAGTAGTGATATTCCTCTATAATTTGTACACTCTAACTTATCCCCCTTCTTGTGGAGAGGTACAATAACTGCCTCCTGCCACTCTTTAGGCATTGTTTCTAAGTCCCAGACTTTTTCTATCAACTTATGTAGGAACTGTATGAGTGGTCTTCCTCCGTATTTGATTACTTCAATAGGAATCCCATCCTCTCCAGGGGCCTTTCCATTTTTCAGTGTTTTGAGAATATTTTCAACTTCACTCAGGGTAGGTCCTTCAACTTCTCCATTCTCTCTTGTTAAACTGACTTCTTGATTTTCATCCATACTCGTGACGTCTGAGTTGAGTAAATCTTTAAAATAGTTTTTCCACGTTTCCAGGACCATTTTCATGTCTCCCACCACATTTCCATTCTTATCTTTCACTCCCAGTACCTTGGGACTGAAGCCTTTTTGAAAAAAACGCACAGTCCTATGAAAATCTCTGGTGTTATTCGCTGTCAAATCTTGCTCCGCTTTTAAAAGTTTATTGTTTATAAACTTTCTCTTTTCTGTTCTTAACGTTTTGTTGACTTTAGCATTGATTTCATTGTATGCTTCTCTTGCTTCAGTAGTTTTGCATTTTAATAGTTTGGTTTTTGCTTCTTTTCTTTTTACAACCAAATCTTCACACTCCTTGTTGAACCAAGGCTTTTTTATGCCTTTTCTCTCAACAAACACATCTTTGGCTGATGCTTTAATAGTAGACTTGAAGGTTTGCCACAGTGTTTCTACCTGTGTTTCCTTATCTCCTTCTTCTAAATTTTCTAAAACAGAGAATCTATTAGCAATATTCACTCTAAATTCTTTGGCCTTGCATTCATCAAAACAAATCTTTTCCGTTATTTTATTCACATTTCGTTTCTCAATCTTTATCCTTTGTTGACTTATGACTAGTATTAAGTTATGGTCAGTGCCACATTCTGCCCCTCGTTTACTTCTCACATCTAAGATTGTTCTCACATGTCTCTTGTCAACCAATACATGGTCTATTTGATTCTTGGTTGTTCCTGTTGGAGAAGTCCATGTTTCCTTGTGAATGTCTTTGTGTGGGAACTTGGTGCTCGCAATGCACATATTCATTGATGTGGCAAAGCTTAATAATCTCACTCCGTTATCATTAGAATTATTATGTAGGCTGTGCATGCCTGCCACACCCCTCCAAACAGCTTCCTTCCCTATCTTCGCATTGGCGTCTCCTAAAAGAATTTTAGTATCATATTCTGGTAACTTTGTATATATTTCCTCTAGTTGAGCATAGAACATATCTTTGTCCTCATCTTCACTTTCATCTGTGGGGGCGTAGAAACTGATTAATGATATGTTATTAAATTTTCCTTTAAGTCTAATTCTACATACTCTTTCACTAATTGCTTCATAAGCTATCACATATAAGCTAATATATGTTAAACAGAGTGATTTATTTAACAATCACTCTGTCGTCTTAAATTATTACTCTGTTAAAATTAATCTCAATAAAAATTTATAATTGTATTAAACAATTTATATTTAGGTAATAGTTCATATTGTAATATAACTTGAATTTAAATAATATTTTATTTTCCAAAATTACGTAAAAATCCGACCTAAAATTGAGAAGTTAATCAATTATAGTTTAGTAGTCTAAATTATGACGTAAGAAACGGACAGAAACGATTTTTTATGTCAGTGACGATTATTAAGTAAAATAATATGTAGCTATTATTATTCCAACATATTTTTATGCTTTTACATAATACTGCACAGAAACAGCTTGTTTCCGTGTCTGTGTGTAGGAATAATAATGAAGCCAACAGGCACTGCACGGAAAATCAACACATACAGTTGAAACACAAGTATGAGACGGAAATACTGGTAAAGAGGTTTATTTATCCTTGTTTTTTTATCCATTGGCTTAAACCTTTCGTTCATTACGATTATTGTATTTTTTTTTGCTTTGATTATTAAATTGTATTAAAAATACTCATGTAACTCTAACGGTAGGCATAAGTACGTTTTCAGTGCTGGTTTGCAAATCTGTTAAAGTAATATTACTACTTACAAATACTTGCCACATTCTCGAAACAAGTTATTAGTACCAAATATTAGAGTTTATACATTTAGACAATTTGTTTTCATGAAAACCCCATGTATTACATTTGCAAAGAAAATTAAATTCAATGTAGAGAATATTCTATTTTTTTTTTTTTTTTTTAATAATCTGGTTCCACTTCAAGTTGGCTATCTAGAAAGCTTTATTTTTAATGGTACAAACCAGATTTTAATATGCAATCACTTGATGGGGTGATACATATCTAACAAATGTTTACAGGTTTAAAAATTGTATATAAGACTAATTATGAAGCAAAGTAGCTTTGAACATTCTTGGCCTTCATTTGAGAGTTTGAGAATATTACCCTTAAGTCGCTTATGTATATAAGGTACTCAACATGTTTTACCTAAGAATTGGAAGTATTCCAACACGAAATAGTAGCGAAAATATGAGACTCTGTTCAGGTCTTACGTCTTTTATTCCTAAATCAAATAGAACTGGTTTTAGTAATTCCTTTGCATATATATGGCCAAAGATTTTCAATAATTTTCCTGAAAATCTAAAATCATCACGCAGCCAACCTGTTTTTTTTTTTTTTTTTTTTTTTTTTTTTTTTTTTTTAAGAGACCAAGGGAAATGTTATTTTTTTACAAGATGTTAGTTCACTGTTAAGTTTTAATGTATAAATTCTACTAAGGCCAACCAACAAATTATTTTTGTATCTTTGATATTTCTTTAATAAGTGTCATTCGATAAACTGTTAGGGTATCACTGAAAATCTGTTTACCTCTACAATATTTTCATTTGTTAATATAGATATTGCTATAAAACTATTTTCATTTGAATTAAAATGTATTTTTAAGTGAATAATGTTGTTGCTCGCACAAAAGATATTATTTCATTAAACTAAGATAATTTATTCTTCATCTTATATTGTACTATCACTGGAAGAACTTTGATGTAATTTTTATTTTTAGCAAGAGATGGTAACCTCAACACAGGTTTCATATCTTTACAAGGTGCCTATGTTTTCCATTCAAGAAGTAAAATTTTATATTTTGTAATTTTGATAAAAAAAGTTGAAAATAAACATTTAATCTCTTCTATTCCATTCTACTTGGTAAAGTTGTATTCCTTAACAAGGCATTATTTATAATTCATAAATTTCATCGATTGAAATAATATGAAATATAATTTGATAATCACTCTATGGATCTTACATTGAGTAAAATTACTAAACATTACTGTTAAAATAATATATTGAAGTATTAAAATGTCTGTACAAGTTATAAATAAATTAATAACGACTAACTTCACCTTTTGTATGAACATAAAACTTCAGAATGTAGAAGTTTTGTTCTTTTTTATCTGAGACACAAAATTAATGGGGTGTCTTGAACGCCGCGATCAGAGAAAAGGTTAATCCTGCTTTAGTTTATTTTTGGTTCCCTTGCCGTTGTATCTTCAAAGCCCGTCCTGAAGTTTAGATAACTTTTTTATAATTAAAAATTTGTTTTTAAATGTGAAAAAATTATATCTTCTAAAGTATTAACAACTGGTACCGTACATAAAAAACTTACAAATATAATATATATCACATAAATTAATTTGTTTTGTTGCGTAATATTTAGTTAAAATAAGACGCATCTGGTTAAGCTATTTGGAACCATTCTAATTTCAATTATTTATCAGATCTTAATAGGTTTATTATAAAATATATCGAGGATATCAATTTTGTCTGCTTAAAACTTTTGATTGATTTCCCCAAGGATGTCGTCATGGATAGAGGAAACCAAGAACCAAGAAACCAAGAAGATGTATTTTTTTTATATTGTGTTAGTTAAAAAAACCAAAGTGGGTTTAAAAAGTAAATTTAGGTGAAAAGTCAATTAATACGTATTAAAATATCAATATTTTTAAACGTGATAAATTATAAACTTTTTTCATAACATAAAACCAATTAAAATTATTATTACAAATTCTTTTCGATGTTTAATTTTCATAAATATGATATACCTCTATTCTTGAAAAAGAAGTAAATTATTAAGCCAAAGTGCAAATCTTCGTCAATGCCTGTTAAACAATAAAATTTAAATTCATCAGTTAATTTTTTAATAAAATTTTTTAACTGCTTGATACACCCTGCCAATAAGGCTGGGCGGTGATCTAAAGGCAGCTAGTTATTGTCATGGTGCATAGCCTAGCCAGAGGTTATCTATGTTTTGGGTGAAATACCGATGCCCGGGATCGAACCTGGGCCACTGGATCGTGACGCCTAAACTCTACTAACTACTGAGATTAAATATAACTACTCCCGTAAGTATAACACTTCATTGTGTCGCTATTGTACTGATGGAGGTATTATTTTTTCATGCGATATTTTAAAAACTTATACAAATAAATTGTAATTATTTCCTGGAAAGTAACTTAGTATTTCTTTGAAAAGAAACGTTCATTATTAGAATGTTTTATTGCTTAAAATTTATTTATCTTTGTTGTAATGAGAAACAAAACAATATTCCCTATAATCACCAGAGCACTATATCACCAAACTGAAAGTTTTCATGCCATTTCTCACGCAAACTTTGATCATGAATTACCATTTTACCATTACTCACATGAACCTTCTGAGAAAGTATTTTTACCACGAAATTTAACGATTAAAAACCACTAAATTTAACTTGGGTTAAGATTTACTTTATGCGAAACCTAGTAATACTTACTACTATTATTACACCTATACAATTTTGCACATTTTCCACAGTAATTTTCATTTTTATACACTCGTAGTTTCGTAGGATGAATTCGAATAATTATTCATTTCCACTGATGTACCGTTGCCTCAAGTTTTAATTAATTAAAACTAATTTTTTAATTCATTAATTTAATTAATTAATTTTTAATTATTTAATTTTATGTAAATAAACCTTCCTCAAGTGTTAGCTGTTTATATAACGGCCATTTGCTTTCGACTATGTAGGAGCTCTAGCCTACATATGGATGATACATCCATCAAAAGAATCAAACATAACATTGCATTTGTAAAGTTGGTTCTGCACAATTTTTAACGCAGTAGTTTATTTATTTAATTGCCAACTTTCATTCTGTGAGGTGGCAACACTGTTTTAACATGAACTGTGAGTTATTTCACGTGATTTGACCGAAGCAATACTTTTTATTGTTATTAAAGGTGACAAAGTTTACTGCAGTGTGAGGTTATGTGAATTAAGTATATTCGTGAAACTATTTTTGTGTATGAAAAGTACTGTAAGTAAAAATTGTGATGTAGATGTGTTTTAGAATCTAAACCTACATTTTTACATATTCAATAAAAACTGCATTTTGACAATAGCTGTGAGTTTTATTTATATTATTACTCATATGAGCATGAAAATTGTATTTATTACAAACGACCTTGGTTTCTAATTATTAACATTTTACAAACAAACAATGAATTTAACAGTGTGACTCGTAGCGAGTGTTAGACGTAAACTTATGTAAAACTAATTTTGATAGTAAAAGTCATGTATCACTATAGTTTAAAATAATGTTCTTTTTATTAATTAAAAGTAAAAATATTTATTTTTCATATTAGATTGTTTTAGCCCAATTGTTAAATTATTTCACATAAATTAGTTCACATCTAGTCGGTCACCGCAAGGAAGGGTGTTTATGCAAGTGTTTTTTCTACTTGCAAATGATGCATGTGGAATATTTAAAATTAAACGTAAAATTTGTTTCCTACCGTTAAAGATTATTTCTTTTTTTGTATATAACTTGGTATTTTTTGGTTACATGGTCATTGTTTTTATAAATCTTAAAATCTACCGATCTCCCAATTCTGGTTAAAATTTATATTTGATTGAAAATATCTTTCCTACAAAAATTTTCTAACAAATGTCCTTTAACGTACGTCATACTGTTAAAATTAAAACCTATAAATATGTTTAATTAAACTGATTGTTTTTCAGGTGAAGTATTGCGAAAATAATAGTATTTTAATTTATATTTTGAAATTACGCTTTCCTCCTTAATATATCCAAAATTACGTTTAGGGAAAACATTTTGTTATTAATTTCACAACAAAGTTAAATAATTTGTTCTCATCGCAAGTAAAACACGTACTAATAATCGTTCATGTAAAATGTAATCTAGTACCCAGGAGATCAACAAAATTAAATTACAAACTGATTTAAAGATAAATATTTTCTGGTTAATAACAAACATGTTAAATAACAATATATTTCAATGTGAAAACTCTATTTTCCCTCAAGGGAAAAAGTTAGTTTTCATATATTATTTAAACAATTGGGGTTTTTTTACATTGAATATCATTTTTATTGTTATATTGTTATTTGTAAAGTACCACTAGAAAGTTTATGATGAAATGTGATGATGAAAATATAACATACATCGAAAATATTAACTCTTGTTATTAAATTTACGACTATAAATTCTTGAGAAACGTCATTATGACTCAGACGAGAAAAACATTTTCAGTTTGGTTATTAGTCTTCCACCACCGTGGCTGTACGTAATAAGAATCACCCTTAAAATTTTGCATTGTTAATTGTTGAACATTGATGTACTTAGCTTTGGCTGCAGCTATTATTTCCTCTATCAAAATTATTAGAAATGTTAATATCCACAATTCTCTCCCTTTACAAGTACGATTTTTGATCATACAGTATTTGTTTTCGCAATAACATACACTCGAAATATTTTAACTTATTTACTGACCAATTATTTTCCAAATCGCCTACATTGTTTAATGGAATACTTAGCATAAATAAATAAATTGTATGTTGTTCAATATTACGCTTCTCCCACTAAATATGACAAAACAAGACATCATTTACATTGAAATAAAAAGAGTGAGCCTTCATTAAATCACATATTTTACTATGATTTCGAAATTTAGCAATGAATTTATAATTTAATGTAGTTCTTCGTGCTTAAGCATTGTATAATTCTTTCGTTTTCAGCCCTTCCCACAAAGATTACGTTAGGTTTTCGCAGGTTAATTAAAGTCTACTTTGTTGATGGAGGGAAAAAATCTCAATTTATTTGAAGCTGGACGTAAATGAAGAAAAACGGGGCAGAAATCCGACAAATCCTCCACAAATCATGATTAGCTCTGACTCTTACTGGATACAAGCTTTTTACAAGGAAAATAAAATATTTTAGAAGGCGGGACAATATATTTTTTAACCTTTGGTGGTTGGCAATTTTGTTTTATTTAATATATTTAATTTAATATATTTGGGAGTTTTTTTTCTTTATCAATTGTGAATATATCTTTTAGATTATGAGTAGAAGTATTGTGTATAATGTTATAAAGTATTTTTATATATATGTGGATAAGTTAACATAAATAATATAGATAAACAAAGAAAATAATTTACTGTGTGTCATTGTGTTAGTAATTTTTAGCCTGATATGCCGTGTAAATCATTAGCCCAAAAACTTTGCTTGCGTAAGTATTTTATATTGAAGTGATGCCATTGAATTAGAAAATTGCATATAGTTGAACATTATGGTTTTCAAGCATACCGAACTGATGATGACAGTTAAATTGTTTGGAAAACTTAAGATATAAAAAATTTTAATTTGTTGATTTAGAAATGTGTAATAAATACTTTGTATGTCCTTAACAAGCTCATTATCAAGGTATTAAGTTGAAGTTTAATGTTTAATCAAATTACTATAGGAAATGTTTTAATTATGTTTTTATTTGTCATTTTACAATCTTATTGTATTTTTTACAAAAAAAAAAATTAAAATTTTCTAATGAAGTTATTATATCAATTAAATAACTATAAGAACATACATTGTAAACCATTTATTAATCTCACATTCATCCAAAAACCAAAACAATAATAATTCAAATAAAAACATTGTAAATAAACAATCAGCTGTTCTTATAATCAATGTTCACAGATATGACAACTCCTCCACACCTATTTAACATTTTTCGGTCCTTGTCTGATTTGGTTAATGTGTCTCTTAACCATGAAACCTGCTCCCATTTCCACAACGTATAAAACTCTTCCTATTCGTTTCTTAATAACACCCTTTCCCCACCTTTGGCTTCGATCATTATACACTCTTACTAGCACATTGTCTCCGCATTTGAATTCTCGAACCTTGCCTAATGAAACTTCTTTCTTCTCAGCAATTTCTGTAGTTTCTATCGGCCGAATGAGATCAAGTCTAGTTTTAATGTTTCTTCCCAACATTAACTGGGCTGGTGTCTTGCCGGTGGTTGCATTTGTGACTCGTCGATTGGCAATCAAGAAACGACTGAGTTTCACGTTCAAACTACCCTTTTCATCCATATTTTTCAGCAAAGCTCTCTTAAGAGTCTGAACATACCTTTCTGCTTGTCCATTTGACGATGGATGGTATGGAGCGATGGTCCTGTGATTTATTCCATTTTCTCTGAGAAAATTTTTGAACTCATAAGAAGTGAAAGCAGCTCCATTATCAGAAACCAAGGTTGCTGGTATTCCAAAACGAGAAAAGGTTTCTCTTAGTTTCTCTATGGTAACACGGAAGTGACATTACTCACAGGAAACACTTCTAGCCACTTAGTATACGCGTCCATTATCAGCAGAAACTGTTGACCCTTAAAAGGACCTGCGTGGTCAACATGCACTCGTTGAAACGGTTCTTGAGGCTCTTCCCATGGATGAATGACGGTTTTTGGTGGGTCACGTTGGAATTTTGTACAAGGTGAGCAGTCCCGAACTAGGTTTTCGATGTCTGAGTCTATCTGAGGCCACCATACGTAACTCCTGGCCAATGCCTTCATTTTCGACATTCCAACATGAGCCAAATGCAATTCCTCAAGAACTCTGCCCCTTAGTATTTTTGGAATGATCACTCGCGCCCCTCTGAATAGACACTTTTGTTCAACGGACAACTCTTGAGAAACCTTGTTGAAGTGCGGATTGCTGATGGATCTTCCCTCCATAAGCTCAGCTAACACAACTTTAAGTTCCGCGTCTTCTTCAGTTCTCTTTTGAATCTCAACGAAACTAACTGGAAGTTGTGATAACTGGTCCAAATGATACATCGTTGTCTCATCTTGAAAACCTTCGTCTATCATGCCTTCTAGAGGTAATCGTGATAATGCATCCGCATTACAGTGTTGATTGGTTGGTTTATACATTATTTCATATTCAAATCCTTGCATGAACAGTGCATATCGGAGCAAACGGTGTGCACTCAAAGTTGGCAACTCTTTCTTTGGGCTAAAAATAGCCACCAATGGCTTATGATCGGTGATCAATGTAAACATTCTTTCGTAACAGTATCTGAAAAACTTATGTAGGGCCCAATGTATCGCCGTAGCTTCTTTGTCAATCTGACTGTAGTTTCTCTCCGCTGCACTTAGACGTCTTGAGGCAAAACATATGGGGCGTTCCGTACCATCTGGAAGCTTATGGCTGAGTACGGCTCCTAGACCCACTGGACTGGCATCGGTTGCTAAAAGCAGAGGTAAATCAGGATCATATGCCATCAAGGTCTTTTCACTGGTCAGATCCTGTTTAATTTGATTGAAACATGCTTCAGTTTGATCAGTCCATATGAACTTTTTTCCCTTTTCCAAAAGTTGATACAAGGGGTGTAACTTCATAGCCAAATTCTTGATAAACTTTCCATAATAGTTCACCAATCCCAACCAACTTCTAAGTTCTGATATATTCTGAGGACGAGGAGCTTCCTGAACAGCGGCCACTTTATCTGGACATTTTGAAATTCCTTCACTTGACACAACATGTCCTAGATACTCTACCTTGCTCTCAAAAAACTTACATTTCTTCCAGTTTACACGGAGATTGTTTTCTAATAAACGCTGAAGCACTTTTCTCAGTCTTAAAGCATTTTGCTCCAAGTTCGTACCCTCTACAATTATGTCATCATAGAACACATGAACTCCTTCCAAACCCACTAAAATCATAGTAATTTTTTCTTGCCAAATTGCTGGAGCCAGAGTAATACCAAACATAAGTCTATTTACACGGTAGATTCTTTTGGTGGTAGAAATCGCCTGAATCATCGAACTTTCGTCGTCCATCTCTACATTCAAGTACGCTTGTTTAATGTCCAGCTTAGTGAAAACCTTCCCCTTTCCCATGGAGGCGAAAATATCCTCTGTTCTCGGAATAGGAAATGAACAGTTTCTTACCGCTTGATTTACAGTAACTTTATAGTCAGCACAAAGCCTGACCGAACCATCAGGTTTTACAATTGGCACCACCGGAGTCCCCCATTCTGAATACGATACCTTTGTTATGATCCCTTCATTTTCTAGTCGATCAATTTCATTTTCCACCTTACTCTTTAACGAGTATGGTAATTGCCTTGGTGGTTTAAAAATAGGCTTAGCCTCCGGTTTCAATTCAATATGTCCCTTGTATCCTGGAATCTTGCCTACATCATCACGAAACAAAACCTGAAAATCAACTTTAATTTTATCCAGCAATGTTTCTTTTGTTTCTTCATTGATGTGTTCGACCGTGTGAATATTTGTGTTAGTCTTCAATAGCACCATCCATTCTCGACCAAAGATTGGTTGAACTCTCCCTGGAAGTACGTAAATATTGCCTCTTGCTTCTGTGTCATTAAGTTTTATATTAACCGTCACATAACCCAGAGGTTTAATAGGTTCCCCTGTATATGTCGCAAGGATTAGATCAGTCTTATTCAAACACTTGAGAGGATGGATTTTGTTGAAATCATCAGCTGAAATTGTTGACACTGTGGAACCGGTGTCATACTCAAACACCACTGGTTTGTCGTCAATTCTACAGTTTATCAAAATGCGTTTTGGTTTCGGATTCACTTCCGGCATATTTGTACTGATCAATTGTCTGATTGATACCACATGTTCGTCTGAAGTGATTGCTGAATTTTCCTCGAGGTTTCTGTCCACTGTCAAATGTTGTGCCTGTCCCCTTTTCCATTGATCGCGGCACATCCTTATAACATGACCAACTTTCTTACACTTATAACATGTGGCTGTTTTAAAGGGGCAATCATTCTTACTATGTTTGAAAGAGCCACATCGAAAACATTTAGTCCTACTAACTGATGTTTCATTGTCCTTCAAGGGCTTCTCATTTACCACACTCACAGTTTCTCTGCTATAAATTATATCTGCTTCTTCAGATGCTCTCTCCATTGCCAATGCTAAGTCTGTACACTCGGATAGGGTCATGCTCTTATTGGTCTTCAATAATTCCCTTAAAATAGTCTTATCTCGCAAGCCTGAAATGAACTGTTGTTGTATATGCGCATCTTGGGTAGAAGCCTTGCATCGATCGCATTTAAAACTGCAGTACTTGGCCATCCTTTTTAGGTCGCACAAATACTCTCTGATAGACTCTCCTTCTCTTTGTTTTCTAGAAGTGAAATTGTATTGTTCAGTTATGACACTTGGTCTTGGATTTATTATTTTGCCCACAATTTCAATCAGTTCTTCATACTCTTTGGAACTCGGTTTATCCGGACTGAGGTGGTCACAAAGCTGCTGATAAGTCTTAATACCCATTGTATGAATTAATATCTGTGTTTTCTTAGTACTGTTATCATCAATATTAATCAGAGAGAAGTAATTCTCAAGTCTTCCCACATAAGAATCCCAGGTTTCACCTTCATCTTGAAACTCCTTAAACCTCACATTGCACCAACTTCCATTATCTTCCTGCATTTTGTTGCTTCTACTATTTACATCTTCATTTTGGACATCTGTCTGTCTTTTATCTTTTCTCCTACTCATTTCCTTTTAACTCGTCGCCAGTTATTATATCAATTAAATAACTACTAGAGATCGCCTCCTGATCGAAATTCGATCAAAATTTCGGTTGATCTGGACCCAAGAAGTTTAAAAACATTTTATAACTGGAACATCTGTTCTTCCTATTTTCTGGCAGTTATTTTTACAACAGCTGTCTAATGATTCAATCAATTCTCCTTCCTCCATAAGATTAACATTGGAACTTTGAAAGCCTGTGAGGCGTAGCCCTGGAGTCCGATGTGAATTAGAATGGGATTCTGCTCATCTACAGGACTATACCTTTCTAACGGTATGCACGGATTTATCCTACGATGCCCACGAGCTGAGAAAAAAGGAGGAAATGAAACATGCTTGCGTATTAATATATAGATAATAACATACATTGTAAACCATTTATTAATCTCACATTCATCCAAAAACCAAAACAATAATAATTCAAATAAAAACATTGTAAATAAACAATCAGCTGTTCTTATAATCAATATTCACAGATATGACAGAAGTAACGTTTTCACTCTAAAAAGGAAATATTTTATATTTTTATATAAAAAAAATTTTAAATTTCTTTTAAATAATTTTAATACGGATCATATTATTCGATATCTAATATATTTTGTTTTGGTTGTTACTATAATAATGATAAAAAATAACAAACAATTTTTTTCAATAGAGACAAAAAATGCAAAAAAGTTTAAAAGTGAGACAATATATATTTTTTTTTATTTTTACCGGTTTGTATTCGATGAAATAAATCAAATTTACCATCCGCTAAATATCGCCTAAGAGCAACAGAACCTCTCGTCGATGTGCTCTTGATTTCCCAGTGGCTTTAATGACAGCTTTTATTAAGTAGAAATCCACCCTTGAATAAAACGACATAAATTGAAGTGAACTTTTGAATCTTGTTTCAATCTGTATTTTAATATCATGTTCGCGTTTTGAGTTTATGTAAGACAATGGAATGTATATTCTATTAAATAATTACATAGTGAAATGGTCAATCTTTATAATGAAAAAAGCGTCCATGGTTTACAATACAGGATTTTAAAAATAAAATACCGTGTTATATAATTATTTTTTATTTGGAATTTATTTTTTTTAATAAATTGCCTAAGACAAATATTTCATAATGATTATTTGCAAACACATTGTTTAAAGTCAGAGTGGAAATAATCTGCTTCCAGTTTGGAAATAAAAATATAATTAACAATTTTGCATTATTTAATTGAATAGATTTAACAAATGCAATATTCAATTAATAATTAGTGGACAATAATATGATTTCTTTGGTGAATCACCTTCACTATTAATACTTATAAGTTATAAAAAAGTAATAAACAACAAATACAGTTTGTAATTTTCAATAACTACCTTAGCTTCTTTAGTAACGAGAAAAATATCTATCTATATATCTATATATATAATACGTGATGCCCTTTTTTTGTTAACACTACTCCTCCGTTATTTCTGGACCAATTTTAAAGTTTGAGGTGTTAAAGGAAAGGTCTCAGTTCGAAGTTTTGCAATAAGGTTTTAGATTTTTGATATTTTAATTCTGAAGCCCACGAGAAGCCTTCAAAGTTCATTTTTTGTCCATAAGATTAACATGGGAAACAATTTACAGTAGACTCCCTCTTAACCGGCCACCTCGGGACCAGGTCGCAGCCGGATAATGAATTGGCCGGTTAAACCGATGTTAATTTAAGAACGCTAACCTACATTTTTATATGGCCTAAATATAAATCACTTGAAAAAAAACTCTAAATACATTACTGTATATGATTTATAACTAACATCCGACACCCATAAAATCCACAACCAACCCAAACTAATAACAATTCGTTTCTTTATAGTGGTCTACTGCATAGTAGGTCCAAACGCATTCACTTCCGTCCAGGACGTTATATTTTAATTGGTTCGAGAACGTCAATTTGAAATGATGTTGAATTGAATGGATACACTAGATAAGCAAACTACGTTTCCGGCGATACACGGCCGGTTAAAGCGATGTTGAGATAAAAAAATGGCCGGTTAAAAAGATGTTATCTTTGTGTTAGGATAGGCCGGTTAAAGCAAAGACCGGTTAAAAGGTGGCCAGTTAAGAGAGAGTCTACTGTATATTCAATTGGAAAATAAAACATCTGTTCATAGTAAAACAGAAAACACATGTTAATAGCTAAATAGAAGAAATTGAACTATCAATTTTATACAAATTGTACTGTAATATCAACACAATAAATTTCATACTTTAATATGAGGAGTGTCTTTTGTTATGTTTGAAATTTTTTTGAAAATGTAGCGGGTAGATTTTAGTTGAACTTATCATTTACGTGTATTTGGGCACAAAAATAGGTTAAGTAACTAAACCCTAGAAGAATTAATTTCTCTGTACGAAAGCAAGTGTGTAAATTGAGATTTTTGACATGGGTATTATTTAGGTTGTCCGTTTGGTATTGAAACAATAACGAAACTCAACAAATATTAAAATAAAACACTAAATTTGTGTGCATTGGATTTCAAACTGTTATGAACTATAGGAATAGCGATAGGTTATAGGAGTAATTCCCTGTTTGTTAACTATGATACTACAACAAAATTTAATGCAGAATGCTACACATACTAAACATCAGTTTAAAAAGAGACAAAATTTAAAAATTTTACCTTTATTATAAATAACAATCTTATTAAAAAAAGGTTTGTGTAAGGAAAATTTTTAACCAAAATATAAATATCGCCTCATAAAAACAAAATGGATCACACCCACAAAGATGTACATCGTCTTAATTTTTGTGATTTATTTATTTAAATTTGTTAATGCCATGGAAAATTAAGTTAAAGAGGATTTAGTTCTTTATAAATATTGATGCGGACTCATTCACTATGTCGACGACTACCTCAAACGGTACTACAAAAACAGCCGCAGTGAGTGCTGCATAACTCAACGGGGATGAGCTGTAATGAAATGTTGATTTGGATTCTGTTGTCATTTATGTTTTATGTGTGCTGAACTATCTAGATCTAGAATCTATGCATTTATTCTAAATTTTATAAGAGTGTTTAGACAGAGGCTTAAAGAGATACCGGCATAAGAACAACCACGTAATCTCAACACTATCACAATGGGAAGTTGGAGAATTAAGTAGTGTTGAAGATCGAGCGATTGATGAAACACCAATATGGTGTTATCTGATTTTCACTATAATTTAATTTTCATTTCCAAAGTAACTCGGTTTATTACCATGCTGGAGCAAGGTTTGATCACCTACTCTACTTTGGCACCTACTCTAATAAATGCAGCGCATAGCGCTGCACGGGCCCCCTAGTAAATATATATTTTCCGAATTACACTAATTCAACAACTAACGAAACATCATCACTAACATGGTAATCTTAATATGCACCTCAATGATATAACAATTGGCTAGTGAGTAAAATAAAACATGGCTGCTTATAGTAACCAAGCTGGTCATTTATGTTTAGTATTAACCATATAATAAATTAATTTGAAAAATTTTGTGTGGTTTCTTTATTATAAATTTAGCATGTCAGCAGACCGACATAAAACCCTTATATCTGTCTCGTTCTGACTTAATAATAACAGCAAACCTTCATACTTGTCCAAATGGCATTTTAGTGAAGAATAGATCAGCAAATGTTACTGAAACTTAATATCCAGGTCTGTTGTGAGGGTGGTTTTATAGATTAAAATGGTTAAATAGTTTAACCTAAATATGAAGCCTTACGTGAATTAACGGTAGTATTGGTTAACTTCTTGTATACAAGGAATTCACATGTGCTTATCATGTACTTGTATGCTTACAGTTCATATCAATAATAATTGGGGTATACAATGGAAATTGGTATCAAACCTATTCAATAATCTTTCATTGTCGTGGGAGATTGTTTACCTATTAAATCATTAAGCCGCGTCCGCACTGGCCGAACATTCGTGGCGAACTTGTTCGGCGAACACAAAAATCAACAAACATTCTTAACGAACAACTAACTGGCCATATGATTTAAATACCAAACGGTTAGCAACGAACAAACAAAAGTTCGGAAGAACTTTGTTCGGCGAACATGTTCGGCCAGTGCGGACGCGGCTTTAGACAATTATTTAGGCAGACTATTAATAACCATTGTAATATATTCTTTTTTTACATCAAATTCCTAGTTTTATCTGAAGATGCAACTCCAAAATCAGGAGTTCCACAAGGATCGATCCTTGGACCTCTATTATTTTAATATATATTAATTACTTTTACTTTTCTATTGCATCTTCTAATTAAACTCTTTTTGCTGATGACACATCAATTGTCACATTACTTCAATAGTCAAAATTAACACACAAGCTGAAATAACTAATTTAACAACATGTTTCGAAGAAAACAAAATGAAATTAAATGTCAAAAAACGAATATACAGTAATACAATCTATATCTATAAAAGGCAAAGCCCTCACTCACTCACTCACTCACTCACTGACTCACTCATCACTAATTCTCCAACTTCCCGACTAGCTAGAGTACTGAAATTTGGTATACTCATTCTTTAGGCTTAAAATAGGAAAGTCTGACTATTTTCATATTAATATTCACAAAGGGCTACGCCCTAGACGTCCTCAAAGTTACCATGTTATTCTTATGGGAATTAAGTTTATTTACATCTGCCACATGATGATTCATTCAAGAAAATGCTTATAACTATAGAAGTAACCAGCTGTGAGATATAATGTTTATTTATGTTTAACCGTTTAACCTTTTATGCTGGAAATTGAACTTTTTAGCAAATAATGGAGCTTGAATTCTTAGCTGACGGTCAAACTAAATCTACTTTCCGCGTGGTCCACATGCCTCCCGATGGTTCATGCCTATTTCATTCAATCAGCTACTTGGTCTATAAAAGGAAATCGAACCATTGTAGCCAGTATGTCAGGGGTAGAATTGTCGAACATGTTCTGAACAACTTCGGAAGGCTTGGAGTTTGGACCCACAGTAACACCGGGGACAATTACAACAGTCCAGAACAATACAGAGAAGAAATGTTAAAACCGTCCACCTACGGTTCAGCATGTGAGCTGATAGCAGCGTCCGAACTGTTTAACTGTTGTTTTAAAGTGTATCGGGGAGGAAATGTAATCCACACTTTCGGTGATGGATCCTCCATATTCCACCTTAAGTTTAGTGGGAATCTGAACAGTGGCCACTTTGATGTATATAAACCAATCAACAATGAAGACAACTTTTGCGACAACGTTGCTGAATTGTCTGAAGAGCCAATTAAAAGAATGATGATCAATGAAAACAATGTTTGTCCAAAGCCAATATCTCCTAGGCCTACTGTTATATTTGAAAGGTCACTAACTAATGACAGTCATGAAATAAACATTACCCCTACTGAAGTGTCTAAAGAAAGTTCACTTATGAATGAGAACCATGAAATAACCATTACCTCTACTGAAGTGTCTGAAGAACTAATAGAGCCCAAAGCGAAAAGGGTTAAACGCAAGGGACGATTCTCAAATACACCACGGAGAAAACAAATTCAAAAGGCTAACACTAAATACAGGCTAAATAATCCAGAAGTAAACAGAGCTGCAGTAGAAAAATATAGCCAACAAAATCCGGAAGTGCATCGTGATGCTGTTGCGCGGTACAGCCAAACGAATCCGGAAGTGAATCGCGCTGCTGTTGCACGGTATAGCCAAACGAATCCGGAAGTGAATCGCGCTGCTGTTGCACGGTACAGCCAAACGAATCCGCAAGTGAATCGCGCTGCTGTTGCACGGTACAGCCAAACGAATCCGGAAGTGAATCGCGCTGCTGTTGCGCGGTACAGCCAAACGAATCCGGAAGTGAATCGCGCTGCTGTTGCACGGTATAGCCAAACGAATCCGGAAGTGAATCGCGCTGCTGTTGCACGGTACAGCCAAACGAATCCGGAAGTGAATCGCGCTGCTGTTGCGCGGTACAGCCAAACGAATCCGCAAGTGAATCGCGCTGCTGTTGCACGGTATAGCCAAACGAATCCGGAAGTGAATCGCGCTGCTGTTGCGCGGTACAGCCAAACGAATCCGGAAGTGAATCGCGCTGCTGTTGCACGGTATAGCCAAACGAATCCGGAAGTGAATCGCGCTGCTGTTGCATGGTACAGCCAAACGAATCCGCAAGTGAATCGCGCTGCTGTTGCACGGTACAGCCAAACGAATCCGGAAGTGAATCGCGCTGCTGTTGCGCGGTACAGCCAAACGAATCCGGAAGTGAATCGCGCTGCTGTTGCACGGTATAGCCAAACGAATCCGGAAGTGAATCGCGCTGCTGTTGCACGGTACAGCCAAACGAATCCGGAAGTGAATCGCGCTGCTGTTGCACGGTATAGCCAAACGAATCCGGAAGTGAATCGCGCTGCTGTTGCACGGTACAGCCAAACGAATCCGCAAGTGAATCGCGCTGCTGTTGCACGGTACAGCCAAACGAATCCGGAAGTGAATCGCGCTGCTGTTGCGCGGTACAGCCAAACGAATCCGGAAGTGAATCGCGCTGCTGTTGCACGGTACAGCCAAAAGAATCCGGAAGTGAATCGCGCTGCTGTCAGTAAATACGATGCAACTCATCAAAAACGCCTGCAGCGTAAAAATAAGAAATGGACCTTAAAAGAAAGCTCAGGATACAATTACGACCCTGATACGAGCTATGATTCTGACAAAACCATTGCAATTGGATCCATGGACGTAGTTTGTGGCCACTGTGGTGCTTTAAAATGGAAAGGTGAATCCAAGGGGTTGTGTTGCGATAACGGTAAAGTTCAGCTAAATCAGTTGGCAAAGCGACCCGAACCTCTACATAGCCTCACCATTGGCGACCATCCTGAGAGTGAGCACTTTTTAAACAACTGTAGAAAGTACAATTGTGCATTCCAAATGACATCATTTGGTGCCAAAAAAATTATTGAAAACGGCTTTATGCCCACTTTTAAAGTTCAAGGGCAAGTGTACCATCTAATTGGTAGTATGCTTCCTTTGTCCAATGATCCCCAATTTTTACAAATTTATTTCATTGGAGATGACAAAAAGGAAACTGACGCACGCTGTGAGAAAGTCCCAGGTATCAAACCCGATTTGGTGCAAAGCTTACAGAAAATGCTTCACAATTATAACAATTACATTGTAGATTTCAAGTGCGCACTTGAAAGCATGCCAGTAGACATGGAATTTCAGGTGGTAATTCACGCCGACAAAAAACCTGCCAATGCTCACAGGGGAAGGTATAATCAGCCTACAACATCAGAGGTTGGGGTGGTGATTGTTGGCCAGGACTTTGAGAAAAGAGATATTTTAATTAAAGGCAGAGACAACAAGCTTCAACGTATATGTGAAACGCATAGGTCCTATGATGCTTTACAGTATCCTCTATTATTCTGTTACGGAGAAGATGGTTACTCGATCGCAATTCCTCAACAAGATCCCAGTACCAAGCTTCCAATACAAAAGACAATTTCCGCTGCGAGCTTTTACTCTTTCCGGCTAATGGTTTTTAATGAAGTAAACTATCTTCTGTATTTCCGAGGCTTGCTGAATCAATTTATAGTAGACATGTACGCCAAAATTGAAACGGAAAGGCTGAACTTTATTAGAAACAATCAAAAGAAACTTAGGGCTGAAAGCTATATACATTTAAAAGATGCTGTTTCCAAAGGTGATACCAATCCTGAAGAACTCGGTGAAGCCGTGATCTTGCCATCAACGTTCACTGGCGGACCACGTTATATGCATGAAAGAACCCAAGACGCCATGACCTACGTTCGTCATTATGGTAGGCCAGACCTATTTGTGACATTCACATGCAACCCTAAATGGGAGGAAATCACTAAGAACATATTTAAGAGACAAAAATCACAGGACCGCCATGATGTAATTAGTCGCGTGTTTCACCTCAAATTAAAAGCAATGATGGGTTTACTGACAAAGGCCAACATTTTTGGGCCCAGCCTATGTTTTATGTACACAGTCGAGTGGCAAAAAAGAGGATTACCTCATGTGCACATCCTTTTGTGGCTGAAAGAAAAAATCAAGCCTGCAGAAATCGATAAGATAATATGCGCTGAGATACCGGACTCTGAAACAGATCCAAAACTTCACCATATTGTAAAATCTACAATGATTCATGGTCCCTGTGGTGAATTTAACAAGAAATCACCATGCATGGATAAAGGACTGTGTAAAAAACAATACCCTAGGCCACTTATTAAGGAAACGCAGACTGGAGATGATGGTTATCCAAAATACCGCAGACGAGCCCCAAATGATGGTGGACATACTATTCAAATCAACAACGTGACCGTAGACAATAGATGGGTAGTACCTTACAACCCTGTGCTATCCCGAACATTTAATGCTCATGTCAACGTTGAATTTTGCAATTCTGTAAAATCCATCAAGTATGTCTGTAAATATGTAAATAAGGGAAGTGACCAAGCAGTATTTTCCTTGAGTGAAAAGCTTGACGAAGTGACACAATACGATTCAGGGCGTTACATTAGTAGCTCTGAAGCAGCTTGGAGGATATTTTGTTTTCCTATACATGAACGCTTTCCCCCAGTACTTCATCTTGCTGTGCACCTTGAAAATGGCCAAAGGGTATATTTTACATCAACGAATGCCACTGAAAGGGTAAATAATCCAGTTAAAACGACCCTTTTAGGATTTTTTGAATTGTGTCAGCTTGACGATTTTGCAAAAGGCCTCCTTTACAGTGAAGTTCCAGCATATTACATATGGAAATCAAACAAGTTTGTCAGAAGAAAACAAGGAGTGTCTGTGCCAAGCCACGTTGGAGTAAAAAAAGACCATGTCTTAGGAAGGGTATACACTGTACACCCTAACAACTCCGAGTGCTTCTACCTCCGTCTCTTACTACACGAGGTCAGAGGGCCAACATCATTCGATGATCTCAAAACTGTAAGAGGAGTGATTCATCCAACCTTCAAGGCTGCTTGCAGCGCACTTGGATTGCTCGAGGACGACAATCATTGGGATCAAACACTACAGGAAGCTTCCCTTTCTGATTCCCCTCAAAAGATCCGCGAGCTTTTTGCTACCATGTTGGTGTTTTGCCAAGTAGGCAATCCCATGGCATTGTGGGAAAATCATAAGGAAAGTTTGGCGGATGATGTAAAGAGATCAGTAGAAAAAGAGTTTGAGAATGTAGAACAAGTGATGAACATTGTTTACAAAAGGTGTTTGGTTTTACTTGAGGATTTAGTTTACTCCATCTCTGGCAACTCACTCAAACATTATGGCCTCCCTACCCCATCACGAGAGGACCAGAGTGTGGCAAACAACAGAGAGCTCATAAGAGAACTCTCTTATGATACAGCCCACGTATCTGAAACAGTTGCTAAAAATGCGTCAAAACTAAATCAGGACCAAAATAACGTGTATGTGGCGATCACGAAGAGCTTGACGTCAGGATCAGGTCACTTATTTTTCTTGGACGCTCCTGGTGGTACGGGGAAAACATTTCTAATAAATTTACTGCTGGCCAAAGTGAGAAGTGAAAGGAAAATAGCGATTGCAGTTGCATCCTCTGGCTGCAACGTTGCTCGATGGTGGAAAAACAGCACACTCTGCCTTCAAGATTCCCCTTAATCTTGCCCTTACAGAAACGCCGATGTGTAATATTTCAAAACAAAGCAACCTAGCACAGTTACTAAAACAAACTCTTTTAATAGTATGGGATGAATGCACCATGGCCCATAAAGGATCTATAGAAGCTTTGGACAGAACACTTAGGGACATTAGAAACTGCAACCGACTGATGGGCGGTATTACGGTTCTCCTGGCTGGTGACTTTAGACAAACCTTGCCTGTCATACCTCGAGGTACCCGTGCTGATGAGGTGAGAGCGTGTCTCAAGTCATCATATTTATGGCCCAATATAAACATCCTCACATTAAGAGTTAACATGAGGGTCTCCCTTAAAGGTAATTTGAAAAGTAAAGAATTTTCTTCTCTTCTCTTACAAATAGTGATGGAAAGCTGTTGGAGAATAGTGATGGAAAGATTGAAATTCCGCAAAGCCTCTGTTTCGTGGTTCAGGATTTAAAATCATTGATCAATACCATATACCCTGGAATAAATAATCAAGAGAGTCTCATTTCAACATGGCTGCAGGAGAGAGCAATTCTTACTCCAACAAATGAATCTGCAAGTGAAATAAATCTAACATTATTGGAACAATTACCAACAAAAATGACAAAATACGAGTCAGTTGATTCAGTTGTGGAGATTGAAGATGCTGTAAATTATCCAGTGGAATTTCTACATTCTCTTGATCCACCAGGAATACCCCCTCATGTTCTTTTTGTAAAAGTAGGTGCACCCATTATGCTTCTACGGAATTTAAACCCACCTAAACTTTGCAATGGGACCAGGCTGCAAGTAAAAATTCTACACAAACATGTGATAGAAGCAACAATATTTACAGGCGTTGGACAGGGAGAGACTGTTTTAATTCCACGCATACCTATGATCCCGTCAGACTTTCCTTTTCAATTCAAACGTCTTCAGTTCCCTGTAAAGGTTTGTTACGCTATGACTATTAACAAAGCCCAAGGTCAAAGCTTAAACATGGTTGGAGTGGATCTCAGAAAGGATTGTTTTTCCCATGGCCAGTTATATGTCGCATGCTCACGGGTCAGTTCACCAGACAGCCTGGTAATCCTCCAGCCAGAAAAAACAACAAAAAATGTTGTCTATCAAGAAGTATTATGAACATGAAGGAAATATATGTCTAAACCCATACATTACCTAAATTCCAATTTTGAAATTTTCCCAACTATTATGTACAGGTTAGTAGCCCTTTTTAAGCAATCTCTATATTTAGACTACATTAAATTAGTAACTTATCAACATTTTAAAATTATTTATTGATCTTAAAAGTTAAATTATAGCTTGCATTTTGAGAATAAATATTATTTTAATGTGTAAAAGAAAATATCTTTTTAAATTTAATATCCAGCAACCTACATTACTTAACTTAAAAAAATTGAATAAATAAACAAATAAAACTTTTTCAGATTAAATAACTGGATGGATGATAGAGTCGTTATAGTGCCCGCCTTCAAAACTGAAGGTCGCCGAATCGAATCCTACAAGGCACGAATTTGGACTTTGTTGCAATTTGTCGTTCCAACAAAAGGTCTACGTTAAGTAGTAACAAAACCGGGGTTTGGACTGTTTTCCGTCCAAACGTTAAAAAATGTCTAACGCCATAGAAAAACACAAAACATAAAATAATATATTATGTTGCATACGTAAAGCCACATGCTTATGCAATGTAATTTTTAAAAATTAAAAAAGTGTTTCTTTTCCACAGCCAGAAGAAATTGCCAAAAATAATATTGTTAAATAACAGTTTTTTCGAGACGTACTAGAAAGATTTTTAATCAAGTTTGTCCCATTCTACATCTTATGAATATTTGATTAAGAACTATCAACGACTACATAAAAGGTTAGTAGCTTTTATGCTTAATATAATTTCAACATGTAAGATATATTTTTAATTAACAATTGTCTAAACATTTGTACGGGGCGAAGCCCGCGGGTAACTGCTAGTTCATATATAAAACAATCACAAATTTAAAACAATTAAATCATTATGAAATTACAAAAGCAAAAAGCAGTTCAGTTTATACTGCTGAAAAACAAAAATAAAATTAACCCTAAATAAAAATTGTTGTGAATTTACATAGAAGACAATTAATATTATTCAGCCCTTATACATGAAGTTTCAAGAAAAGGGTGTCAATGACTTTTTACAATCAGGAGGCAGTCATCATTTTTTAAATAAAAATTTAATTTGTAAAACGGATTCATATTTCCGCATTTAAAATATGCTATTCCTGTGTGGGGCAATGAATTTGGCCTGAAAATTCTAAATTCATGAGTAGTGTGTTTTTGCGGTTGCTGGCTCAGTTCAATGACCTCTGAGGAATGTGATGACGTCATCGCCAAGGTCAACGACCCCGATGACGTCATCGATGACGTAATCGATGACGTCATCGATGATGACGCAATCGATGACGTCATACCCATGACGTCATCAAAATGACGTCATACCCATGACGTAATTGATGACGTCACCATCGATGACGTCATTTCTGTGATGTCACACCCATGACGTCACAGAAATGACATGCTAATGACGTCATCATCCATTACATCATCAAAATGACGTCACTGACACTGTTAAGGTCAAGGTCACGCCGAAACTCAAAATTTTTTGGCACTTTTGCCGTTCCTCGCACTACGCTCCGAGTTTCAGTCAGAGTCCACATGACCTTGACGACTTGGAGCAAATCTGCGATGAGAAACAGCAAAAGTGCCAAGTCAAACTCGAGTTTGCGACATGACCTTGCTTAAACCGTCATCCACTAGTCCTCAGAGACCATTGAACAAGCACAACATCCGCAATTTCATATTACTGTGACCTTGAACACTTAACAACTACAGAGCGCCGACACCGATGCGCACCCCACGACAGCCACCGAGTGACTGACCGTCAGGCCCTGTGTACTCTAGGTATATCGGCTTGAGAGACTAAGACTCTAAACTGTCAGGAATGGGAGTAACTAACTGAATTTTGCAAGGAAAAGTCATTTCATCCAATATTTTAAACAAATCCTCATCAGTAAAACTGACATTAGTCCGTTTTGTATAAAACTTAGGGTGTCCGCGCAACAGTTTGCGCCACTTAGCTAAAGTCGAAACCCTCTTAACTTTGAGTGGTGGACAGTGAGCAACTAATAAAGCCTTAACACGGCTAAGTTTCTTACCTAAAGTGTCCCGCGACATGGCGTCTCCTCACAAAAGTCCACACAATACTGAGAGACTGCTTGTAGCCCTCGAGTCAAGGGAAAAGAGGTGGGGGAAACAGCAGGAGTGGGGGAAGGTCACAGTGGTGGGGGAAGGTGAGGCTTAACGCTGGAGTATCGCATCACTTCACCATGAGCTGTCCTACAGTCAACACACTGTTCTCTTGGCCCGAGTTGGCACTAGAAGAAACATTTCTGTACAGCTTAGGCTGTGAGAGCCGAGGAAGCAAAGTCAAAGTGGAAATTGTGTTAAACTCCAAGATAAAGAGTCTCCTAAATAAACTAATTGTATCCCTGCAATCTCCTATAACTTTAGAGAAATACCACTTTATTAAGCGACACCTTATACTTTGGCAAAACGAAGCGGAAATGGAAAAGATTACAGTAAAATTAATTTAACTTAAAACTTGGACTGGACAGTCATGGCGATACCATGTGGCGTGCAAACGCCACCCTAAACATTACAAGTTAGGTTATTGAGCACCTCTGGTACGATAACCGATGTGCTAGAGTTAAAGTGTGATGACCTTGAGTCAAAACACTGAAATACTACAAGTCGATATCGTCCCAGAGTTAAAGTGTAGTGACCTACATTCAGAACTTGTAAAATTACTTACATATAGAGAGCTATGGAACAGCGAGACGCACCGCATGGAAGCCGGAGACATACTGGCGAAGCGGTGTTGTGCAGCCTAGGGACCCAGTTGTGGTGGGGGTACAGCCAACACTTAGAGTACAAGTGTTGTGGGTGACCTTGACCCACTTAACTTACCTGACCCCCCCCCCCCCCGACAAAAAGTGCGACCCCCCCCGACAAAAAGTGCGAGCCCCCCCCCCCACCCCCACCCCCTCCCCCACCCCTGATATCCTGGGCGTGGCAGCCCCGGTGGGGATATAAGGGGGCCCAGCCAGAGCCGGCTCGCAGTCCGCTCCCGCGCGTTGAACGTGAACGACCGGGACGGACCGCCATAGGCATCACTAAACATTGAATGGCGCCTTCAGTGTTTAGCGAAGTCCACTCTAACTTTAAGACTTGTATTAGTTGTAAGATATTGCGCTTGCGTTTGGGTATTGCGAATTGTTTTATATGAGAGTGTTTTACTTGTACCTTATGTCCCCTGTGTGTCTTTTATCCTTTGTGTCTTGTTCGTTATATGTGTTTAACATGTATGTGCTTGTTCCAGCATTGACTACGTTGATCTCAATTGTGTGTTGTAAGTGTGTTATATTTTTCTAAAGTGTATACGCTTGTTGTAGCATTTCCCCCTTGAGCTTTTGCAATGCTCAAAGTAAATCGTAAAGACAGGGAACGGGAGTAGGCCCCCGTGTAAAGTTACTTTTGTATAATTGTTAGGCTCCTCTCATGCATGCTTTAATGCGGCTGAGAAATAGGAGTTGGTCCGTTTGTACGCCTATATGGGGGTAATAAGCCGATGGCCTCTGCACTCGGACCGAGGACGTAAGCCACTAGGGTGTCCTCAGTTAGTTTCCCTTCTGGAAACTCAAAATTATGTAAATGAAACTTTGTTAGCTATTTGTGTTTTTTTGTCCCCAAGGCCCCCGAACATTCGTGGTTCGCCATGGATGTACGGGGGCCGAAATTTTTTAATGTCCGTGTGGCCTTGACCCACATAGGACTTGTAAAAATTTACTGCATTGCTAAATTAAAAATATTAAAGATAGGGTTACGGGAGTAGGCCCCCGTGTAAAGCCACTTTTTATAATTGTTAGGCTCCTCTCATGCATGCTTCAATGCGGCTGAGAAATAGGAGGTGGTCCGTTTGTACGCTTATACGGGGGTAATGAGCCGATGGCCTCTGCACTCGGACCGAGGACTTAAGCCACTAGGGCGTCCTCAGTTTCTTTGAAAATTATGTAAATGACATTTTGTTAGCTATTGGAAAAGTTATTAGTTCGAAATGCAGTAAATGTTTACAAGTCTCGCGTGGCGAAGGGTACACGACATTGGATGTTGCCTTGTTGTCATAGTTGGGTCTCTTCGGAGGCTACAGCGATGACAACCCAAGTGCCCCACACCCCCATAGGGGGGTGTGGGGCTTAATTTTTTTAAAGTTTTTTCGTGACCTTGACCTAAATATAAAAGTTTTCAAAATCTTTAACAGTCAGGTCTTATTAACACAGTTTATATATATAGAGGTCTTTTAAAAGTTAACAGTTAGGTATTAGTAACACACAAGTTTGGAATTGTTTATAGTTGGGTCTCTTGGGAGGCTTCAGCGATGGCAATATAAATGCCCCAAGTGGGGCTTCTTTTTTGAAAAAGTGTGAGCCCCCCCCCCCCCGACAAAAAGTGCGAGCCCCCCCCCCCCCCCCCCGACAAAAAGTGCGAGCCCCCCCCACCCCACCCCCCCCCACCCCCACCCCCTCCCCCACCCCTGATATCCTGGGCGTGGCAGCCCCGGTGGGGATATAAGGGGGCCCGGTTGCACGCACTTCTCATTCCTGCTCCAGCCTTCGTTGGAAGTTCTTCTCCGTTATTTGCATTTAACGCTCTTTCTACCTCAACATGCGCTTCAAGAACTATCCACCAGTTCTCCCATACATCAAATCGAATTCAACCAACACGTCTACTCCGACCAACACATCTACTCCAACTTCAACCTCCGCTGCTCCGATTCTCCAAACGTGTTTGATGAGCACAATCCTCAGCTGTTTGGAGATGCCGTCGGCTCCTTCGATGCCCAGCCTATCTCCGCTGCCACCAACGGAAATAACAAGTCCAAGTGTCAGTGGTGCTGGTGACGCTCCGTCGACTTCAAGAGGGGCTGGCGCTCACCCTGCAAGCAGCCGAGTGCTCATAGCATCACCGCCGATCTCATTGTTGTCAGATTCTGATTCGGAGTCAGCGGTCTTTGAGGAGAAGAAGTCGAGGTCCAAAATCATTCCCTACTCCCGTACACAGAAAATCCTTTCCTATACAAAGACCCAATGTCCACTACCCGTATCCCCCATGCCATCCACACCGGTCAAACCATCCTGCAAATCGATCTTTTCCCCAGACAAGTCAACCTCACCCAAAGCCAACATTCCATCTACAGTCAAACCATCCCGTAAATCGATCTTCTCCCCAGACAATTCTACCTCACCTAAAACCACTATTGATCTAACCCATTCTCCTACCCGACCCAAAATTCTTTGCAAATTACCCCTTGACCGTGCTAAACCATCACCCTCCATCCTTTCCAGCCAGCCTAAGTTAGATCAAGCGCCGCTCCAAAACACTAAGAGTCCAACACAAAAGAAACGTAATCGTGTTAAATGCCCTGCTGGCAAGCGTGATAAATGCGATTATGTTTGGTTTAGCAGAGAGGCTGTGGTTCTTTGTTGTCCGAGTTTTGCTCTTCCAGAAAAAGATCGTTGCCAACGACACTTGAATAAGAAAATCAAAATTCCGACACCAAAGCCCTATAGCCTTAATATTATGCCTGAAAAGTCCAAGTTCAAACACCCCAACAGTCCGCAGAAGCTGAAAATTAATAGGCTCAAGAGGGACAAAAAATATTATTTCATTGTTCAAGCTTATGGAGCATTTAACATAAATGTGCAAATCATTCTAAAAGGTGATGGCCGCCTTCATAGAATGAAAATACCACCTGCGATGGTACAAAGAGAATTTTTTGTCCCCGGGGCTTATTTAATTCGAAGAAAAGGATGCCTATCTGTTTGGGAAATGGACTAGGACATGGGCTCACCAAAAAATCAAAATTGTTTAAAAGTGTTGGACATTAATTAAATTTCTTCTTCCAAATTAATTTTTCTAAATTTAGTCTTAACCCTCTTAAAGTAAGGGAGAGGGGTATTATACAAGTCAAGGAATAAAAAAAAAAAAAAAAAAAAAAACACTTGACTTGTATAATACCTTAACCTGGCGGTGATGTAAAGTCACTGGGACAATCTCAAACCGTGTCCTTGAGGGTGAAGACTAAGTTACAAAAATCTTTAACAAATAAAAACTTACCTCCAAACACTTGTAGCTTGCTACAAGTGTTTGGAGGTAAAAATTTTTCAAAGTTTAAACGACCTTGACCCATATAAATTACTGTTTAAAATAAAGTGCTAACCTTACAACTAATGTTGTGTATCACGTGATACCCCCACTATAACGCTCTTACTAAGCTTGTATGAGTCGTTTATTTGCTTCAGTCTGTTCCTGTGCTTTGTAATAAACATGTCACGGTACAATTACAAAGGTGGTGACTTCTTTATAGATCAACACAATGCTTGGGAAATGCTAAACCGGCATAGAATGGAAGTTGAGTGTCGTATAAGACGAGATGGGTCTACATTTTATTTATGTATTATAAACAACCAAACTTATAAGTATGAACACTGGACAAAAATCAATTATAACAACATAGATGAGCTGTTTGCTTGGGTGTTTGAGGTGTGTAAAGTTATTGAAGAAACAAAAATAATGGGTGTGCTAAGGGTATGTAAAACTGATGACCGGGAAGACTAAGCAAAATTTCTTTTGCCCCCCCCCCTCGTGTTATCCCCACCACTAAAAATGGGTATATATAGGAGTGGTGATCAACCGTCCTCTCATTCTGCTTTACACCGTTAAGCTGAACACCACCATGTCTGCTATGAACGTCCCAGCCTCTACCTCTGGCCCGGCCGCCTCCAACTCCAGCCCGAGCATTGGCCCAATCCGATCGGGGCCTTCGTCAAGGAGTCGTGTCCGATTCTCCGGCTTTGGTCCTGTGAGGAAGGAGTTGCGAAGCAGCGGAGCTTCTCAACCAACCACGACGGACGCATCAACTCAGACTCCACCAAACATCATCGAGTGGTACGACGAAGTCATAGAGCAAAGGGACAGAATGCTAGAGAATACTCGCAGTGAGCTACTTCATATCCGGAGTAAATGGGAAAAACTAATTAGGAAGTGTGAAAGCCTGTTGGACAGTGATGATAGTGAGGATGAGAGTGGATAGGTGTGTGGGTAAAGACTTGGACTGGGACTTGTGTGTATGTATGAATGTGTGCGTGAATGTGAAATACAGAGCGGGGGATAGATCACTCTGTGGCAATCACGTGATACCCCCCACTCTAACGCTTTTAATAAGCTTGTATGAGCCGTTTATTTGCTTCAGTCCGTTCCTATGCTCTGTGGTAAACATGTCACAGTACAATTACAAAGGTGGTGACTTCTTGATAAATGAACACAATGCTTGGGAAGTGCTAAACCGGCATAGAATGGAAGTTGAGTGTTGTATAAGACGAGATGGGTCTACATTTTATCTATGTATTATAAACAAACAAACCCACAAGTATCAACACTGGACAAAAATTAATTATAACAACATAGATGAGCTGTTTGCTTGGGTTTTTGAGGTGTGTAATGTTATTGAAGAAACCAAAATGATGGGTGTGCTAAAGGTATGTAAAACCGATGACCGCGAGGACTAAGGGAAAGTTAGTGGAAGTCCTTAAACTTACCCCCCCCCCCTCCCCCCCTCCCCCGGGGTTACCCCCACCACTAAAAATGGGTATATATAGGAGTGGTGATCAACCGTCTTCTCATTCTGCTTTACACTGTTTAGCTGAATACTACCATGTCAGCCATGAACATTCCAGCCTCTACCTCTGGCCCGACCGCATCCAACTCTGGCTCAAGCTCTGGACCGATCCGGCGGGGCCGCCTGTCAAAGAGTCGCGTTCGGTTCTTCGGATTCACTCCGAGCAAGACGGAGTTGTGCAGCAGTGGAGCCTCCAGAAGAGAGTCTAGCTTGTATGAAGAACTCCAGCAGGTAGTGCCAGGTGTAGTGGTTGGTGCATCTTCACAGGAAGACACTGTTAGAGCTGCTATAAGATATATTAAAGGTTGTAACGTATTGATAGAGGAAAAGGACAGGTTGTTAGAGGAAAAGAAGAGGTTGTTGAAGAGTGCACACAGTGAAATACTTTTGATCCGGAAAGAATGGGAAAAACTAATTATGAAGTGTGACAGATTGTTAGATGATAGTGATGATAGTGAGGATGAGAGTGGATAAGTGTGGGTAAAGACTCGGACTGGGACTTGCGTGTTTGTATGAATGTGTGTGTGAATGCGGAATACAGAGCGGGGGATAGATCACTCTGTGGCAATGGACTAACATGCCACTTAGTGATCTATCCCCCGTTCTGGTAATGTTTTTGGATGGCCTTGACCCACTTTACCAAGGCTAGCTAGTACCCCCACCACTGATAAGTGTATATATACGGGTATTAACGTGCAGTTTGGTTATTCTGCTTTGTACCGCTTAGCTGAATACAGCACTGTAACATGGCTTTCAACTCCAAAACTTCTCAGGCTTCCTCTTCTTCTTCAAGAAGGCGTGCTGCCAACGTTCTGCCTGCTACTCGTGGACCTGCTCGACCATTCCACAGCATAACTGTTGCTCGGGCAAACGCCTGCAAAGCTCCGATGCTACGGACCTTGCTGGAGGTAAGCCAAGACGGACAAGGCTTGCTCAGTCCTGGTCAACGGCAGGAGCAAGAAAGGCGTATGGCGTACTTCAGGCTGCAGGGTGTAGTTCCCAGCTTGAAGTTAGGCGATCCGAGAGTAGCAAGCATCAACGAGGCAGCGGACTACATATCACACCTTCACAGTGTTTTAGAAGTAAAGGACCAACAAATTGAAAACTTAAAAGAACAATTGAAACAATTTAACTTTAATCCTGCGGAGTTTGTGGAAGCAGTGATGAGTGATAGTGATGATGAAGGAACTGAATATATATTGGGTATGTAATGAAAGACTTGGACATGGACATGTGTGTGTGTGTGTGTGTGTAGAATACAGAGCGGGGGATAGACTACTTTGCGGCAATGGACTAGCATGCTGCTTAGTGGTCTATCCCCCGCTCAAAGGGTAGCATTGGATGACCTTGACCCACTTTACAGCAAGGACAACCGGTTAACTGGTATAAAAGAGGGGGTCTATACATCTCGACTTCATTCTGCTTTGGACCTTCCAGTGGAACGCTAGAAACAATGAGTGGATCGCTGCTTGGTGCTAACTTGGACAGGTATTCTGTGATGGTACACTATGAAGATTGTAGAGACATGTTGACGGCTGTGTATGATTGTTTGGTGAGAAAAATCTTTCAAGAAAACTGCCAATTTATGTTAGCGTGGAAAAGAAACTTGTTTGTTGATGGTCGTGCTACAATGCAAAGCATGAACCACCTTCATGTGTTAAAAGTAGGACATCATAATTTGGACGAACTGGACGATATGTTTAGGGAGCTGGAGTGTTTGATACATCAGGAATGTAAACCATGTGAAATTGAAATTTTTAAATTGGATATGGAATTAGAATAAAATGTGTTAAACAGGACTTGGACTTGGACTTGATTGAGGTTTTGTAGAACAGAGCGGGGGATAGATCACTTTGCGGCAATGGACTAGCATGCTGCTTAGTGGTCTATCCCCCGCTCAAAGGGTATCTTTACGTGACCTTGACCCACATAAATTGTATAGTTGGTGGGGGTATAAAAAGGGTAAGCAAATTGGATGGATACAACACTTCCATACCATGGCTCCACTTGACAACACCGTGTTCCATCGCAACAGAATTGTCTCTATTCTGGAGGTAATACCTCTAGAAATTATAGAAGTAGAGGACCAACTACCTGCGGTTGATCAAGAAGAGGAGGAAGAGATAATGGATATTGAAACGGACTCTGACGAAGCTGGTTCAACGGACAATGAAGTGGACTTGCACGCCTACGAAACATTAGAGTCATCATCTGAGTCGGAAATGGAATTCCAATTGGAAATTGAAGAAGAAGAAGAACAAGACACTCCTCATCGTCCAATGGATAGGATGTTAGTTGCCAGAAGAATTATGTATTGTCATCGCTGCCTATTCCGTGATGAGGATGATTCCGACTCTGATGGTGATGTTTCACCTTTGTAAAAGCTTAAACAAAAAGTTAAAAAAAGAATGTGAGCGGGGGATAGAGCACTTTGTAGTAAATGATGCTGCTTAGTGCTCTATCCCCCGCTCAAAATAATAATTCCAAATGGCCTTGACCTACATAAACTTGCTCAAACAGATGTCTTTGAAAAACATGTACAAATTATTGAATCTAGACCAAATATCATCAATTTATCAAGCCTACTGATAAATGTATTACAAACGGTTGTGTAAAGGCTAAATTTAGCACATGAGTGATAACCTGTTTCTATATGACGTCACTTTCCCCACCTATCTGCCTCGGATATAAAGGGTCCCGGTGGAGCGCGCTGCTCATTATTGTGTGGACATTCACAGAGTGTGCATTCAAAGCCAAACTGTTTGAAATGGCTCTTTGCGACATTTGTGGGGAAATCTTTCAAGACGAAGATCTTTTCACCATACACAGAGAATTACATGAAGAAGAAGATGGAAAAGAAGATATTATCATCGATGAAATAGACTTAGACTCAATTGACCGGTTTTTGGAAGAGCATCAGAAGCAGATGGACTACTACGACAGCTATCTACAGCAAATGCAAAGAAGAAGACCTAGTGTGATCCAATTTGCTGGTGCTGGACCATCCACTACTAGAAGACCTATTGAAGAAGAGGATATGCAAGAAGAGGACACGGAAGAAGAGGACACGGAAGAAGAACTGGAAGATGTGAGACAACTGCGCACCACGGCCTTACCAGGACAAGTTGTAACACATTTTAAAATTGATAATGTGCAATTGGAATTAGATAATTTTATAACCCAGGCCAGAGTACTTGTTGGAAAAACGCTAAAAGAAGAATTACAGAGATTGAACTTCATTAAATTTGGACTGGTGTTAGAATCAAAGTTTACCAATACTGATGGTGAAACGGCATTAAGAGCATTCATTACCAAAAACCGAACCCTTACAACTGAATCTGATATCAATGAAATTATTGAAGAATGTTTGCATGAACTGCTAGTTAAACTGCAAGAACATGAAGGAAGAGGATCCGGCTGGAGTCTGTCATCGATTGAAGGTATGGATGTAAGGGTTCACAAGCACGGATATGGTATAAGGGGTAGTAGTTATATACCTTTGCCAAAGAAGATACAAGCTACCAAATCTTGTATCAATGTGCAAAATGAGGACAATGAATGCTTTAAATATGCTATGCTAACAAAATATGTGCAAGAAAATCCTTGTAGAGTTAGCAGAGCGTATCAAAATGTCCAACACCGCTACAACTTTCGAGGTTTGTCATACCCTGTTAGTGTTAAAAGTATTGGTAATTTTGAGAAACAAAACCCAGGTGTTTCTGTAAATGTGTTTGGTTTAGATGATTCCAATAGTGTTTATCCTCTGAGAGTATCAAAAGTTGAGGAAAGAAACCACACGGATCTGTTATTGATAACTAAGGGTGAAATTTCACATTATGTGTGGATAAAGGACTTTGCAGCCTTGGTTAAAAATCAATTATCAAAACAGAAACGTAGGTTAACAGTGTGTAAAAGATGTTTCTGTTTCACATATAAAGAGTTGAGACGTGGAGGATCGGAGTGGTTGTCGGAACACCAGCGGCTTTGTAATGACAACTATGAAGTGAAGATTAGTCTGCCACCACCATCTAGAGCATTTGTCCAGTTCAATAAAACAGTTCACCAATACCGGATTCCACTAGTTATCTATGCTGACTTTGAATCCACGTTAGTGCCGCAGGAACTTCCGGATGGTGAAGTAACTAGAAGAACCAAATATCAATTGCATCAACCTAACAGTTTTTGCTTATTGGTGAAATCTACTTTACCTGAAGAACAATTGCAAGACTATGGCTTAACATCCACTCCGATACTCTACCGTGGGGAAGAAGCTGCTAAGTATTTTGTAGACCAGTTGTATGAGATTGCTGAAAAGGCGGAACGCTTATACGGTAATGTTTTACCCATGGAACCTTTGAACCAAAATCAACAAGAAGAATACATTTCAGCAACAAGATGTTATCTATGTAAGAAGAGCTTCAGTGAAGAAAATCCAAAAGTAAGAGATCATGATCACCTCACAGGGTTATACAGAGGACCTGCTTGTAATTCATGCAATATAAATTACAAACTGCCAAACTTTATCCCTGTAGTGTTACACAATCTTAGCGGCTACGACTCCCACTTCATTATTCCAGAATTAGGAAGAGATAATGGTAAAATCGATGTTCTTGCTACAACATTGGAAAAGTATATCAGTTTCTCAAAAACAGTAGGTAAAATTAAACTTCGCTTTGTAGACTCTTATAGATTTATGGCATCTAGTTTGAGCAGATTGTCTGAGAATCTACGAAGAGAAGACTTAAAAGAAACCAGCAAGATTGTACCTGAAGATAAATTGGACTTAGTATTACATAAAGGAGTGTTCCCCTACGATTACATAACTTCTGCAGAAAAATTTGAAGAAACCAGTCTACCACCGATTGAAGCCTTCAACAGCAAATTAAACGAAAGTGAAATCTCCGTTGAAGACTACAATCATGCTTGTAATGTTTGGAACCAACCAAACATTCAAACCTTAGGGGAATATTCTGACTTTTATATAAAATTGGACGTAACTCTGCTGTGCGATGTGATGGAAGAATTTCGAAACACCTGCTTCTCCGCCTATGGACTGGACCCTCTACACTCGTACACATCTCCAGGATTAGCATGGCAAGCTATGCTAAAGTCAACCAACTGTCGACTGGAACTTCTAACGGATATTGATATGGTGCTCATGATGGAATCTGGTGTACGGGGCGGTTTGACACAAGCTGTAACACGTCATGTCAAAGCCAACAACAAGTACATCCCCGGCTTCGACGAGCAACAATCATCGGTCTACCTTGGCTACTTTGACGCAAACAACCTTTATGGTTGGGCAATGTCAAATCCGCTTCCCTACGCTGACTTCAAATGGATCGACCCGGCCACCATCGGAGACATCTCACAGATTCCAAAGGATGGTCCAAAAGGCTATATTTTGGACTGTGATTTTGAATACCCGGAGCACCTTCATGACCATCACTACGACTTGCCTCTCCTAGCCAAGACTGAAGTTTCACCGACAGGAAGATGGCCAAAATTGATGATGACCTTGGAGAATAAAGATCGCTATGTGGCTCACTACTGGGTAGTTCAACAGGCTCTCGAATTGGGTCTACGTATAGTGAGAATTCATAGAGCAATTGAATTCACCCAGTCTTGTTGGTTGAAACCATATATATTGATTCCAACACTACAAGAAGAGCTGCAGCGACAACAGCATTTGAAAAGGACTTCTATAAATTAATGAACAATGCCATCTTTGGGAAGACCTTGGAGAACAAAAGGAAACACAAAAATGTAAAATTAGTGAGTGATCCTAGGAAATTGGAAAAATTAGTGCAAAAACCAAATTTCGGAACATCCATGATTATAAACGAAAATCTAGTCGCTGTCATTATGAAGAAAACAACAATAGTCATGGACCGTCCGTTATACATAGGTATGTCGATTTTGGACATAAGTAAAACCCTGATGTATGATTTCCATTATAACAAAATGGTTAAACAATACGGAAGGGAAAACATTGGAGTCGCATACATGGATACGGACGCGTTTATCTACTGGATAAAGACTTTGGACATGTATGAAGACCTAAGGACTTTTCCATACAAAGAAGATTTCGACTTTTCTGACTATCCGAAGAACCATCCAAATTTCAATGAAAAAAATAAAAAAGTAATTGGAAAATTCAAAGATGAAGCAAATGGAATGCCTTTAGAAGAAATAGTAGCGCTGATGGCGAAATTGTATTCATTTAAGATGTACCACGAGAACAACACACCGACAGTCAAGAAAGCAAAAGGAGTGAAGACATCTTATTTGAAAAAACACGTAACATTTGACCACTACAAGACTTGTTTGTTTGAAGATACTACGATATCAGCAACATTCAACAATATCCGAAGCTTCAAGCATCAAGTCTACAGTGTCACCGAAATTAAAAAAGCACTGTCAGCTCGGGATGATAAAAGACATATTTTACCCGACAAAATCCACACTCTTCCTTTCGGCCATTACTCCTTAAACCCTATCAACTAGTAACCTATTCTTCGTCCTTCTACAACTTCGACCTTATTCCTTTCTCCTTCCGTAAAAAAAAATGGGGAACACGGCAAGTCCAACGCCGTGTTCCCCATTTTTTTACACAAGTTTGGATGACCTTGACCCATATAAATGATGTGAATATTTAAAACAACATTCATTGTGATTATACATGTGATACAACAAACATTGAAACCTGCAATATGAAGGACTTGAAGCAACAAATTGTCAACGAACTTCATAAACCTGCAAGAAGAAAGTTTCCACGAAGAAATACGGTGAAAAAAGGAATTAATGATTTATATCAAGCGGATTTAATCGAAATGATTCCTTATAGCAAACAAAATAAAGGATATAAATACATATTGACTGTTATTAACTGTTTTTCAAAAATGGCAGATGCTTTACCACTAAAAGATAAAAGTGGCAAAAGTGTTACAAAAGCAATGGAAACAGCTATACAAAGAGACAAACATACTATTAAACATTTACAAACAGATGATGGAAAAGAATATTTTAATAAGGAATTTGCAAATTTAATGAAAAAACACAATATAAACCATTATTCAACCAATTCAGAAGTAAAAGCCTCAATAATCGAAAGATTCAACAGAACTTTAAAAAGTGCAATGTATAAAATGTTTTCCAACAGAGGATCGCACATATGGATTGATATGTTACCAAAACTTATAAACGATTACAATAACAAATTTCATAGGACTATCGGGATGAAACCAAACCAAGTAACTAGTAAAAATGAAAACCTTGTATTAAAACGTATAAAAACGAATACTAAACCAAAAGTTGAAAAACTAAAGCCTAAAAAATTTAATGTGGGTGATAAAGTGCGAATAAGTAAATATAAAGGTGTATTCAGTAAAAGATACCTGCCAAATTGGACCGATGAGGTTTTTACTGTATTCAAAGTACAACCTACAGTACCTGAGACATATATTTTAAAAGATAATAAAGGACAATTGCTTGAAGGAGGGTTTTATGGACATGAAATGTTAAAATCAACAGTAGGCGATGTATATTTAGTTGAAAAGGTGTTGCAACGGAAAAAAGATAAGGTCAAAGTACGATGGTTAGGATTTAATAAGACGGAAGATTCTTGGATACCTAAAAAGGATTTGATATAACGATAGAGAATCATTTTAGGTTGAACCATTACAAAGGATGGAGATAGTACCACAAAAAGAGAGTTTTACTATTAATAATATAGATGAACTCACAGTGGATAATTCAGAATTCAATAGTGGGAAACATGGCAATTTGTTACCAAACACCGTTCGTTGTCTGGTTACCGGACCTTCCAACTGTGGAAAAACTAATGTAGTATTCAATTTGATTACAAACCCTAAAGGATTACGATTTAACAATCTATATGTATTTTCAAAATCACTACAACAACCAAAGTATCAATTATTGGAAAAGATACTGACTAATGTGCCTGAAGTTAAATATTTAAAGTTTAATGCAAGCGAGAGTGTCATGCAGCCACAAGAAGCTAAACCATTCTCCGTGTTTATATTCGACGATGTATCTTGTGAAAACCAAAACACAATAAGGAATTACTTCGCTATGGGTCGACATAACAACATAGATAGCATTTATATTGGCCAAACTTACAGCAAAATACCTAAACAACTCATTAGAGACAATGCAAACATGTTAATTGTATTTAAACAGGACGAAACCAACCTAAAACATATATATTTTGATCATGTAAATGCGGATATGACATTTGAACGATTTAAAGAGTTGTGTGGAAAGGCTTGGGCTGAAAAGTATGGGTTCCTAACAATTATGAAGGAACAACCGCTAAACAATGGTCGATACAGGATAGGATTTGATAAATTTATATTAATACATTAAACGCGGTATAACACATTCATTGTTGTACAACACGTCTTGCTACAAACATGGTTAACCAAGAAAAATTAGTAAAAGAAATAAAATCACTTAGTGATTCTATTCGGGCTAAAAACAGAGCATTGAAACTAGGTATTAGCGAGAGGGAGAAATTCCTTGAATCTACTTTTAAACCTATTACTGAACCCTTGAAACAATTAAACAAAAAATTTGCTAAACCTGTATTGGAAGGAGATGCGATTGCACCTATTACGAAGTTTGAAAGAGAAAATGTAAAATCAGAAGAGTTTAGTGATGAAGACCCGGAATCCTCTACGTATAGTGGTTTTACCGGTGGAGAACCTGAAAGAGAGCTAGAATCACCGGACTATAGTGGAATAAAAGAATTATATGAAGTAAAAGCCAAAAGAGGACATGAAGTTGTATCAACTGCTAGTGAAGAGGAAAAAGAAGAAGAGACAAGGGAAGGTCCGTCAAACATAAGCTTGTTGGGTGAAAACATTCATAACAAAGGACCTTTAGGAAGGAAATACATGATAAAAATGTTAGCTGGAACAAATCCTAATAAAACTTACCATAGTTATGGAGCAAGATTAACAGAAGACGGTTTAATGATAGGTAATAGCGCGTTAGACATTGATAGAAATGATAACATTATTGTTGGTGATCAGATATATAAGGGTACAAGGGGATTATTTGAATTATTATTTGAAAATAAACCTTTTAAAGGATTAGTTAAACAAAAAGACATGGAGGCATATAAAAAGATTTTGGAACAGACTTATGCATACAAGAGGAAGTATTCACCTGACCAGCCACTTTTTAGATCTAAATCTTTCAAATATAAAGAATTTGTATCCAAGTTAGTACCAACAACTAGAAAACAAGCAATGACATTAGTGCCAAAGAAATCTGTAAAACGGAGGTTTGTGGCATCCACTTTGGATGTAAGTGCTCAGGAACCAAGAAAAAGAAGTAAGTCCGTTACGGGTACAGGTTTAATGAAGAAACTATATAACACAAATGTGATTTATTACAATAATATCAATAAATTGGTGGATAGAATGAAACTAATACATGAAGCTAAAGAAGCGGGTCATACTGGATTGGAAAACGAATGGGTGGCTTTAGTGGATGAACTACGAAACCGTGGGGTAATCTCATAAAAATGCGTTACCCCCTAAAATGCTATTCAGTTGCACCATGAGTGTTGACAAGTTCGGACGTTACTCCTCGGATGGGTTATATTATGCCAATAGTTTAAAAAGAAGTGCTGGTTTACCACAAACACCTGATGGAGATTATGATATGAGTAATAAAAGGTTAAAAAACATAAAAGATCCTACGGATGAAAACGATGCAATAAATTTAAAAATATTAAAGGAAAAGATATCGCCAACATTAAGACTACAAAATAACACATATGACGCAGAAGATCATAGAATCATCAACGTTGGTAAACCAAATCAAAACGGTGATGCAATAAACAAAGGTTATTTGTCATCTGAATTAAAAAATACGTTAAAATTCAATGGGAAAACGTATAGTGCTAACAATAAACGTATATCCAACGTAGATGACCCTAAAGATGCAAAAGACAGCGTAAATAGACGCTATTTACATTCTTTGATACCTGAAAAGACAAAAGATGGATTTTCTTTTTATAAATTTGTTATTAATGATATAGGCTATCCAAAAACTGAAAACGATGCTGTAAATCTAAAATATATTAAAGATCATTGCATCATACGTGATGTAGGGGTTATAGATTGTTTTAATAATTGTTTAGCAAATGTTAAAGATGGTTCGGCGCCATCAGATGGTGCAACAGTGGGTCAAATGATGGAAACCTTAAAACAAGAAACAACCTCTTTTGTAAAACAAGATCAAGTAGTATCGAAGCAAGGGGATGAATTTGTTCAAGGTAATGAAAAATTTAATTTATTAACATACAAAAATGATGCTTGGGATTGCATGGATAAAAAATTATCAAATATGGGATGGGGTTATGAAAAACATGATGCAGCTGCTTTATCACAAACCGTACATCTAGATCCAGATAAATATTTTAGATGGTTTACATGTAATAATAGAGTGATAAGAGACTTGGCACAAGGAAGAGAAGCAAATGATGCTGCAACTGTAGGACAGACCATTACAACATCATTAAAGGATAGTAAAGTGTATGATTGTAATAATAAACGTATAACAAACCTTAAAGACCCTGAACATGTAGATAATGCTGTCACTGTTAATTTTCTTGTAAAAGTTTTAGGTAATGCGATATTTGATTTACACAATCATTTCACACCGGAAGTTCTTCGAGGAGGGCCAGGTCATAAAATTTGGGATGAAGCCTCGAGAGGTGGTTGGATTAAACGGGAAATTTTTAAAAAGTACTTTATTCACCCTAATACACAACAGTTTAGATCATCAAATTGGGGTGATATTGATATTTAATAAAAGAACACAATAAACAACTTCATTTATTTCCAACTCGTCATAGAGTTAACACATGAGTTGCACATTGCGATTATAAAAGGACAATAATGACGTTCAAGTACATCAGTCCATATCGAGACACTGCAAGGAAAGGAGGTGGGATCACGTCCACAGCGGTTTCTCTGTTAAGTAAAGCTTTAAAACAAATTCCAGTAGGATCCATAGTAAATAGAGCAATAGACGCATTACCATACGAATTTCATATACCAGGAGGTTATCAGTATTGCGGACCAGGAACTAAATTGAAAAAACGACTGGAAAGAGGCGATCCTGGCATAAACAAGTTAGATCAGGCTTGTAAAGAACACGATATCGCATATTCCACGTTTGCCGATTCAAAAAATAGATCAATAGCTGACAAAAAGCTTGCGGACATAGCTTGGCAACGAGTAAAATCAAGTGACGCTAGCATAGCAGAAAAAGCAGCAGCTTTAGCAGTAACAGCAGGTATGAAGGCTAAAACAGCAGTAGGAGGTGGAAGAAGGAGGAGAAGGAGAGTAAAAAGGAGGTCAACCACAAGAAAACATGGAGGAAATATAAAAAGAAGACGACGATCTACAAGAAAAGGCAGGAAGAAGCCCACCGTGTGGTCAATGGTAAAAAACGGGGCAGGTCTTTACCTAAGACCTTATCGTGCATATTAAATGAAAGAAATCAATTGGTCATACCACATAAAGCATTAACCAATATTGAATTATTTAAATATATTTCCTGTTTAAAAATACCATTTTTTCGCGGTGTGTTTATGAAAGACAGTTTACCAAAGAAAATGTGGCAAAATGAGACTGGAATTGTAAATTTGGATAATACTGAAGGGCCTGGCACCCATTGGGTTTGTTATAAGAAACTAAATAACAATGTATATTATTTTGATAGTTTCGGTAATTTGCCACCACCAAAAGAACTTCAAAATTACTTTAAATCTGCTAAAAACATATATTATAACTATAAAAGAGAACAACCTGATAATACTTCAATATGCGGCCATTTATGTTTGGAATTTCTAGCTAAAAGTATCAGTCACTATTGAGATGTCTTCCTATACGGTATCATTAACAGGAAAATCGTCCACTTTACGAAGTATCCTTTTTCCAGCGTTACGCTTGCAAAAAGGAAGGTTTTGGGAGGCGGCACTATTGGATTTTACAACGTACAACTCTATTCCCAATGTTACGGAAGGTAAAAATAACATATTGCATTATTATAAGGGAAAGGATGCCAGTGGAAAATTTACAGACTTACAAGAGTGCAGGTTACCCACAGGTTCTTATGAAATTGATCATATGAATGAATTTTTGCAAACTAAAATGGGAAAAGACAATATAACATTAAAAGGTAATAATAATACAATGAAAGCTGAAATTACTTCCAAATATTATATAGATTTCACTCAACCAAACTCAATTGGTGATTTATTAGGATTTTCCAACGATGGGCCTGTATTAGAACCAGATGTAACACATTCCGGTAAGAAAACAGTAACAATATTAAAAGTCAATAGTATAGACATAACTTGTAACATTATACAAGGTGCTTACAGGGATGGGGCTAACACCCACATCATACATACTTTTTACCCAAGTGTACCACCTGGATTTAAAATTGTTGAAAAGCCACAAAACCTGGTATATCTACCGTTGAACACCACTTTCATTTCAGACATCGTGTTGAGCGTATTGGATCAAGACGGTAACTTGGTAGACTTCAGAGAAGAGCCTATTACGATTAGATTACATTTAAAATCGACACTTTAATACAAAACCATGGGTTTAACATTTAAAAGCGAACAACCTACGGGAAACCGCATTAGTAGCTCTTCAGCTGTGGAGGAGTTAACACGCGAGAACATTCGTTTCTTAGAGAGAATTGGATTAAAATTAACCGAGTATGGATATACTGGATATAGCGCAGGGTCCAACATTCGACGAAACCCTATGGGAAAAAGAATATCACACCCACAACCCTTACACTTCATCGAAATTAAACAATAACGATGAAATTCGTATTCCCATACAAAATCAAGACATTTACACACTACCATGTGAAAGTTACTTGTATATTGAAGGACAAGTTACTAAAAAGGACGGTACTACTGTTGGTACAACAGTTCCATTTATAAATAATCCTATGGCTTTCCTATTTGATGAAATTAGATATGAAATATCAGGTGTAACAGTTGATTCCACTAAAAAAGTAGGTATTACGACAACTTTAAAAGGATTAACATCTATAACACCCAATGAAACCAATTTACTTAAACCTGCCGGATGGGTATTACCTACGATTGACACGATCACTCCAAATCCAAATGGATATTTTGATTTTCATATTCCATTACGTTTGCTGCTTGGTTTTGCTGAAGATTATAGGAAAATAATATTAAACGTTAAACAAGAATTAGTTTTGTTGAGATCTTCTAACGATAAAGACATTATTAAAGCTGCAGATGCTACTACAAATGCGACTTTAGAATGGAAATTAAAATTAGACAAAATTGTATGGAGAGTTCCACATGTTAAATTGGCTGACGAGCATAGAATGCTACTTTTAAGAAAATTAAAAGCCGATCGTGATATTGTTATTCCATTTAGAAGTTGGGAATTTCATGAGCATCCCAGTTTACCTACTACGGATCGACACACTTGGACTGTTAAAACATCGAATTATGTAGAACGAGCCAGGTATATTATATTTGGTTTACAAACAGGTAGAAGAGACGCCATTACTAAACATGCAGGACAATTTGATCATTGTGACTTGAAAAATATTAAAGTTTATTTAAATTCACAATTCTTTCCATACGACAATTTAAATGTGTCATTCACTAAGAAGAAATACAGTATATTGTACGATATGTACGCGAGATTCCAAAGTTCATATTACGGTAAAACAAATACACCTTTATTATCACCTGACAAATATTTCGATGCCTACCCAATAGTTGTAATCGATTGTTCTAAACAAAATGAATCAGTAAAGTCATCAAGTGTGGATATAAAAATAGAAATGGAATTCAACGATGCTATACCGGCTAATACAACTGCATACTGTTTAATTCTACATGATAAAATCGTAACATACACACCTTTAACTGGAATTGTTAAAAATGTATTGTAAGAACCGGTTTTGTTTCATTCCGCGAGTATAAAAGCAGAGCGTACAGACCGCTCCTCATCAGTTTGTTGCCTACTGTTGTATGGGTAGCATCGTAGTCAATATGGCTTCTCCTAGTGGTACACCTGAAAATGTGGTAGATATTGAGAAGGAGATATCTGAGTTTTTAGATCCTCAAGGTCACCAGGAAGGAGGTGAACAAAACGTTTGCGGACAACTTCACGCCAGTAATAATGTTGAAGAAAAAGGTAAAAGAAGAAAGACTATACAAAAGAGAAAAAGGGATATTGAAGATAATATTTCTCCAAACATATTGAGTGAGGTATTTTTGCGAATATTTTACCCAATCTCTTCCAGTTTGGATAAAAGTGTTTTAATCGGTGTTATGAAATCTACAGATTATTCCCCTACTGTAATTTTAACTCATGGACCTAAAATGATTTTGTTTACGGACAGTGCTTGGGAATCGTTTATGAAACATTTGCATCTACTAGAATGCTATTTAAGTAGTAACATGTTTGGAAGAAAGACAAGAGTAGGACTTTTGGATTCAAATGTGGAAATTGATATTATTAAACAACGTGGTGATCATCAGCTACGGTTTAGAGACACAACAAGACATGATAACAAAATTCAACTTAATCGAGAGGAGTTTTTCATTTTAACTTGTGCTACTGAACCTATAACAAGATACTTGAGACAACTGGTGTTTTCAAGTTCGATTATTAAAGATTATTTGGAAGACACTTTGGACAAACAACCGGACGCACCTATATTATACGGACCTGTAGATACTTCTATATTTAATAGAGTTCCTCATGAAGTACAGATGTGGAGACAATTGGAAAAGTACGCTCAACTACATAAGAAATCAGTAAAACAGGAAGAAGAGGAAGATGGAGGAGAAGAATCAAGTGTTAGTGATGAAAATGAAAACAAGGAAAATATAAAGATGGAAACTTAAATAACAATGGTTAGTTTTTAAAACAATAACCAAGATTTTGTGGGGTTAGGCCTATTGGGGACGGTGCCCACGTTAAATATACACCAACGCGCCAACAACTGTACGGCCGGGTATAAAAGTAGTACCTACCGTGGTGTGGAAATCAGTTGACCTCCTGACTTCGTAATGAGCAGACGTGTGACCTTCAAAATGGACAAGGGGGAAGAACAACAAGTAAAGTCCAAGCCTGGTATTATTGAGTTTCAAGCGTTTCGTGGTAATGATGATAGATTCATTATAAAAGAACTTGTGTTTTTGGACATGAATACAAGTGTTACTTATTCGTTTTTATTTAAACCACCATGTTCTTATTCGTCTTTAACTAGTAAAGCCGCTACTACCAACAGATGGATTTCAAAACACTTCCATCATATCGATTGGTATGATGGTTTTACAAGTTACACGGACTTGTATCACATTATGCATCACTTTTCAGACAAGTTTACCAATATTTACACAAAGGGGCTGGAAAAGAAAAGATGGATCGAAGGATTTACTCATGTTCCGGTTAATGATGTGGAATTGGATAAGAATTATCAATACATGCTGGAAACCATATGTATTTGTACAAAAAGCCCAGAACATGATAAAGATAGACATTGCGCTTTGAAAAATGCCTATAAACTCGCCTCTTACCTTCAAAATGGGGAAGTGGGGAGTGGTGGGGGTAACGGAGAGTATATAAGTGGGGAGCAAACAGGGACCTGGCATGAGTATTACTCGAGATTCCGAGACGACAACATCTCCGAGCAAGAAGACGATCTGTAACCTGACCATGGCATCTCACCAGTTCCTTCAGACTTTGGTCGAGCAGTTCAATGCTCACTCCAAGTCAACAATATTACCTGTAAAGAAGTGCTCGGAACTAAAAGACGAGAAGCACTACATAATCCATGCTATGAAGAAGATGGAGACTACAGTTGGGGAGGCCATCTGCTGCAGTCTCAGCGAGGCGCCGTTTACTCCGGGGGATGAACCAAAGTTCCAGGTGTACCTGCCCAAGAGATTCGTCCATCTTCTACAAAACGAGGATCTTCGCTCTATTCAACCCGGGTGTCTATACCTGGTGTCGCACGGCTGCACGGGTAGCAATTCTACAGAGTTGACCATCCACATCGCTGACAAGCAGCAGTGTTAGATTTAAGTTTTAATGTTGTACATATGTTGTTGTTGTAATGTTTTATAAATAAACGAATCATAAAAGACAAAAAAAATAAAAAAAAAACAAAAAATGCAACATATCAATATGTGACAAACTTCACGTATTGATATGTTGCATTTTTTTTAAACTTCGCGGGTGACCTTGACCTTTGACCTTTGCATTTCACAACTACCCCCACTACCGTAATTACCCCCACTACCGCACTAGGATTCAAACCTGCTTGGATGCGAAAAACGGTCATTCTGTTGCCAACTAGCAAACGATGAGCACCTTGTACGAGCTTTGCTTACAACGAGTTATAACTGACGCATCTTTATTCCAGACGGCTTTACGAGATAATATCCCTATAACAGTAAAACAGGATATCGAAGAGTACAAGAAAGATAATAGAGGGTATTCGGGATACTCCTGGTATAGGTTCCAAGACGGGGAAAAGTTTTGTAGGCCTTGTGGCAATGCTGCCGTCAGAGACCTTCGACGGTTCGTACAGGAAGGTGGTAGAAAACAGTTTGGATTTCTTGCACCAATGTTTAGATTTGAAAACTACAAGGACACCTGTGCTATTTGTTCCATCCCTTTGTATCAATGGAAAAAGTTTAGAAGTGTTTAATTGCATCTTCCATACCCCCACCACCATTACCCCCACCACTTTTCCATGTACCTCCAAACGCTGTGCCTCGGCTTCATTTCTACTCCAGCAGCCAACCTAGCAACATCAGGATGTCTCTCAACGTCAGTTGCGCAAGTTACGAGGAGGTGAGCATCAAGACTCAGCAGGAGCTAAACGACTTATACAAGGAGTTGCAGCTGATGGTGGCACGAGGCTACCGTATAAATGTGCAAGTTTACGCTTGCAATATACGGAACACCCGGCAGTCAAAGGAAGAGCCTGGACACTCCTCAACGGCTTCCTCACCAGCGTCCATGAAGACCGAGCCAGACAACTTGGACTACTTCAGCTGACTAGCAGTTGTATTTCTTGTCCTAACCATTGTAGAATATGTATATTTTTTCATTATATTAAAGAAGTAAAAGAGCAAAAACACCTATCTTGTTACTGACATATAAGCTCAGTAACAAGATAGGTTTTTTTAAAACACAATTTGGATGACCTTGAAACTTCCCCCTCCACTGCTTTGTTACCCCCACCACTTGACTATTGGTGTACATGGCACATCGCAATTGGAAACCTCATTCCATCTTCAACAGCCACACCGACAACATCAACAATGGCAAACCTACCAACAGATGAAAGATGTCCTCACGCATGTTGTGACTTCGTCCACGAGTTGGAGAAGAGGATGCAGGAGAGGGCGATAAGAAGAAAGCAGATCCACTCAGAAAATATCATGATAGTCAACGGCTATCTTTTATTGTTCGGCCTTATTATGGTTGTACTTTTCATACTGTATGGCATAGTCACATGTGTCGGCAAGGTTGCGGAAGAAAACGCCCGCCACCATCAATTGGAAAGTTTTAATGTTACTTTGTAGGTTTTCCTTTTTTTTAAAACTCCGTTTGGATGACCTTGAAACTTCCCCCACTACTACACCACGCCCCCCACCACTTCACCATGTTCCTGCATGAGCATCACATCAACCGTCATTCCTTGTCCGACAAGCAACCATGGCAGACAACACCATCAGCCAAGCTGACTCCACTACTGATGTCGGTACAAGTACGGGTTGGACACTGTCGATCGATAGTGTACACTATTTGGAGTCGATTTGCGAACGTATGAAGGAAATACTGCGGGACAACCCTGGGATCATAATACAAATGAATTTAAATTATGATTGGTCCCAAGTTAGAATGCAAGGGGACGACAACAACGGTCAACAATCTCCACAATATTCGCCCATGTCCCCGATCTACCCTTACGGCGAGTCTGACGTCGATGAAGATGAGGCTGATGAAGATGCAGGGGACAACGAGGCTGAAGAGGAGTAAGCTTCATTCCTTTTTTTTAAAACCTAAATTGGATGACCTTGAGAATTCCCCCTCCACTATTTCCTTTTTTTTTAAACCCAAATTAAATGACCTTGAAAATACCCCCTCCACGTACTTTTGGTTTACCCCCTCTACTTTTCAATACTGTTACCACAGTCTGTAGCTCACATCATTCCTTGCTTAGCTATCATGGCGGACAGCACTCTTTCTCGAGTTGACTCCACTACGGATGAAGAATGGCCATTTTCCTGGAATGTTCATTTGCAAGACTCGGCAGAAGTGGATATGTTGCATGAGAAATTGGTGTATGTATTAAATGAAAACCCCAACATTGAATGTAGAATGACTATGGATTTCGATGCGACAGGGGTCCACACTCAACCTTCCACTTCAAGCCAGCCTGAGCCTCAGCTTCAGCCAAAGAACTTTACACATCTTTACACTCCAATACGGCCGGAGGATGTGGTTATCAGCGAGGCGGACTCTACTACAAGTTATATTGAGCCAACAAATTGGAAGCTTGTTGTTGACACCTTACACAAGGTCGACTTAGTATGTGACAAATTAAAGGAATTGATGATGCAAGATCCTGGTCTTCGTTTTAAAATTGATTTGTTTTTCATCTGGGGAGCACCTGCACGGGGCTCTTCGTCTGACAGCTCTCCAAGTACAACGGACGAGGAGGAGGAGGACGACTAGTTATCTTTTTTAAAACTCCGTTTGGATGGCCTTGACCTTTCCCCCTCCACTGAGTTTATTTAAAGTGCACTCTCACTGACTGCAGCATCATTTCATCGCGCGCCTTCACTACAGCAACGTGGAGAGTCAACTCAACTACTGTTGCGAACAGAAATGTTTTTCATGGCCAAATGACATTGATATGGTGGATGGCCTGGCGTGTAGAAAATGTGAAGCTTTTGGTCAGTGCATGTGCAAGTGCAAGTCTTGGAAGAAGCCTAAACCAGAGTTGAAGCCATTCCATGTGTACCAGATGAGAGGGCATAAGTACACTTGTTGCCCTGAACGTTGCATTGAATTCACACTAAGACAGCTAACTGGCTGCAAAATGTGCAACAATCATTTTGCAGGTTTTTGCAAACATTATTTAGGAGCATGCCAGTACAGATCAACTTGGCATACCGAAGCACTCACTATCAATGAAATCGCTATAGACTCACAAGAGTAGTCTTTCTACTCTTTGACTTTTTTTTAAAACTCCATTTGGATGGCCTTGACCTTTCCCCCTCCACTCACCTTAGTTTATATAAGCTCCATTCACGCTGACCACGGCATCACTTCATCTTGCTCCCTCGCCGAAGCAACATCAAGTATGGAAACTAAGCGTGTCTCATGTTGCGAGCATAGGTGTTTGGAGATACAAGGCGTCACGTATTGTGCAAAGAAGCGTTGGGAGGAAGAGACGGGGACAACCTATTGCTGTGAGGATAAGTGTTTCCTCTTACCAAAGTGGCAAGTGGATGGGCTGGCCTGCCGGCAATGTGAATGCTTCGGATGTTGCAGGTGTAGATGCAAGAACCAACAGCTGCCACCACCGGTACTACAAACTTTCAAAATCTACAAATCCAAATACTTTTATACTTGTTGTCCGCAGCGGTGTATTAAATTTCACTTCTCCAATCTTACCAATTGTCGGAAGTGCTACGGACAACCTGATGGGTGGTGCACCTGTTTTCTGGACTCCTGCCGCTACAGATCGGATTGGTTTACAGATCCGTTGGAAATTGATGAGGTCGCCCAGGAAGCACAAGCGTAGTCTTTCTACTCTTCAACTTTTTTTAAAACTCCATTTGGATGACCTTGAAATTTCCCCCTCCACTTCCCCATATACCTAGAGTACACGGAGCCTGACAGTCAGTCACTCGGTGGCTGTCGTGGGGTGCGCATCGGTGTCGGCGCTCCGTTGTTAAGTTTTCAAGGTCACAGTAATATGAAATTGCGGATGTTGTGCTTGTTCAATGGCCTCTGAGGACTAGTGGATGACGGTTTAAGCAAGGTCATGTCGCAAACTCGAGTTTGACTTGGCACTTTTTGCTGTTTCTCATCGCAAATTCGCTCCAAGTCGTCAAGGTCACGTGGACTCTGACTGAAACTCGGAGCGTAGTGCGAGAAACGGCAAAAGTGCCAAAAAATTTTGAGTTTCGGCGTGACCTTGACCTTAACAGTGTCAGTGACGTCATTTTGATGATGTAATGGATGATGACGTCATTAGCATGTCATTTCTGTGACGTCATGGGTGTGACATCACAGAAATGACGTCATCGATGGTGACGTCATCAATTACGTCATCGATGACGTCATTTTGATGACGTCATGGGTATGACGTCATCGATTGCGTCATCGTCGATGACGTCATCGATTACGTCATCGATGACGTCATCGGGGTCGTTGACCTTGGCGATGACGTCATCACATTCCTCAGAGGTCATTGAACTGAGCCAGCAACCGCAAAAACACACTACTTTCATGTAAACCTATTTTTAAAAATTGTAAAATCCTGACATTGCTATAACTTTTTAAACTATAGTATAATCATTTTCATATAAATTTTTCAATTTTGACAATAAAACCAGAAATCTGCCCCCCCCCCCCCAAAAAAAATTAATTGTTATAACTAAAGATCCACTCGAAATTTCCCGTTTACACAATATAGTACAAGTTTTATCAAAATCGATTCATGTATTATGCAAGAAAACTCTACGGCAAGTTATCACGAAGTATTAAAGGTGAAAACTTTCATGCAAATGTAATAAGAAAATAAAAAGTTGCTTCAAAAAATGCTACTAGTGTAAACGAATACATTTACCTGACTAATAATAATAATAAATAAATAAATAAATAAATAAATAAATACAAGACTAATAATAATTGACTATAAATGAAAATATTATTAGGAAACAATTTATGAAGTAAAAGATGGCAAAAATTTTGAAAGATAACATTTTATAAAAAAAGTTTTTAAATTGCTGTATTTCTCTAGCTATAAGTTGCCTATGCATTTTTTTACATTGCTTATGGCTTATAAATATATAAATAATTGTTCTTAATTTGGTTGGATATGGAAAGAAACCTTTTCTTGAAAGTAATATTAAAATTAAATGCTATCTCCCATTGGCTTTCAAAAGAAGAGAGCCCCGTAAAAGCAGCGTCCAGAGAAAGAAAGGGTTAATCCTGATTTGTGGAGGGTTTACTTTATTCTTATCCAGTGAATCTTCATCATTGTCTGGGAGGTAATTCTTAAATATCGCGATAGAAAATTTGAAAAAAAACTCATTTGCATAAATATTACATATACCGATAGCAATAGTGTTTGATAAAAATAATATAATCGGTAAAAATAGGTAAAACCGTGTAGAATAAATTTAAATTTAATTAAACTTAGTACACCTCCTCTTTCATCAACAATTTTATGAAAAATAAATAAACACAGGTAAAGCCCTCTCATGCTTGTGGCTTATAGCGATATTGCATTTTCCTGTCATCAGTTTAATTTCCCAGATGATAATCGAGTGAATCCAAGGGTTTGATGAGCATATTTGTGACATAGTTTGAACATTTAATCATTAAGTTAAAACAATTTAATTGCATATCTCAGTAATTTTCTTTAATCTGTTTTCAAAAAGATAATTTAATTTCCATGGTTTCCACTAATCTAATCATAATTTGTATGTTTTGACCCCTCTAAAATTAATTTATTAGTTTTTTAAATTCATACTCTTGGCAGTAACAATCTCAACAATTTACTAAAATTACTTTGCCGTTTCTAGACTTATTTATAGCTCTTATAACATTTACTTTAGAGAAATGAATACGGCTTCAACGCCTTTGCAGTGGACGTATAAAAATGTATTGGTTTCATACTTACTAGACATCCTACTATATTACAAATACTTAACAGGTTTGTGGTAGCCAACGCAACCCTACTAGAGAATGCTGTGATTCTTTGGAAGTAAAGGACTTCAATAAAAAAGTTTGTAATAAAGTGCATTTTTTCTCTTTAACAAAAAAAGGTTAGCAAACCTCTTTTGCCTTACTTTGCCCCTACACATAGACTATTGATCTAACGTGGATCTTATTGGACAAAGTAAGGGGGTAAGCCATGTACTTTGCAGTTCATGGATAAAGGTACCTATAAAATTCACTGGCAGAACGCGGATTCGAGCCCACGACATCGCTGCCATGGTCTAGAAGTCCGGCGTTTTAATCACTAAGCTACAAAATTTTTTTTTCATCCATAGTTTTAAATATTATACTGGAAAATACTGTGAAATAAATTATTAAGGGTAGCGTCATTATGAACAAGTTTTTAATGCGCTTAATATTAGATAAGTTGAATCTCTATGATTTTTAAAAAGCTGGTATTCAACGCTTGTTATAAGATAAATATCACATGGTTGAAACCTGGTGTAAAAATTAAAAAAAATTCTAAACACAATAACACCCATAACTTAGGTAATTTTACTTTTTTATTAAAATTATTGTTAATATAAATAAAAAAAAGAAAGGAAAAGAAGAGTCAACTAAGAACTTAGATTTCTTACTTTCAAGGTGAGGTTAAAAACATTCATTTTCTAGCATTTTTACAAAAGACCATAAATTAAACTTAATCTCTGGGTTTAACCAACTTCCACAACCAACTCCAATACGACACTAACATTTTGGTCAAAGACAAGTTTGACACTAAATACTGCAATTGTAGAACTTGTCTACACCGTTGTCTTTACTTGTCAAACTGTTAATTAACGTTTTCAAGCGAAATCAATAATAACTTTCTGTTGTAATAAATTTTCAACGACGATCTGTTTTCTACGCCAATGTAACTTTTTTATTTACTATTTCTTTTTATATTTAAGTTAGGAGTTCGTGTTGTAAATTAGTTTTTTGATAGGAATAACAATAAGATTAATACAATACTATAACAATAACAATACAATAACAATAAGATTACATAACTTCTTCTTAGACTAAAATCCCAGGATATTGTTTGATTTTAAGGTGTTCATTATTAGCAAGATACAGGATGGAAAAAGATCTGAAAACAATATAATATCTTTAAAAGTATTGAAATAATATAACGAAAAATCAGAATGAGATTTTTTTATTATGTCTACTCCCTAAAGTACTTATATCCTTGACCTCCAAGGGGGGACTGTCCACAAGGAGTCAGAAGAAAATCAGAAATGTAAGCATGGGTCAATATGTATATAAAATTAAAGGTTTCTAAGAATAGAGAACAATTCCACAAACCCGACCTCAAAACGATGACCGATCAAAGGCAGGCGATCAAACTGTGCATTAAAATCTTATTGCGGATAACAAAAAATGCCATAACTCCCGATACACTCGACCTGTTGAAGTAGGGTTTGTGGCAAATTGCTCAGAATGCAAAGCCCTTTAAAATTATTTACATATGACCTAGGCCAATGAAGTTTTCTCAAAGACTTCCTTTAGGGACGTCTCTTGTGGAAGTCATCATGGAAACTGCATTGGCTTCCAACATGATACATTATTAAAGGGCCTTTGCATTCTGAGCAATTTGCCACAAAACCCAACCTCAAAATATAGAGTGTATCGCGAGTTATAGCATTATTTTGTTTCCAGAAATATGATTTTAATGCGAAATTTGATCGCTTCCATTGGTCGGTTCACAGCTGTGTTTGTAAGTTGTTACAAATAAAAGGAGAGAGTTGTAGAATATTGTCATATTTGTCATGTAATCCCAATTATTGTTAGATTATTGTCATAGAGAGTTGTAGAAGAAGTAAGAATATATTTGTAAGTTGTTTCTTTAGAGCACTCGGTTATCCTTGTGAGGTCGGGTTTGTGACATTGTTCTCTATTCTTAGAGACCTTTAATTTTATGCACATATTTACCCATGCTTATATGTAAGATTTTCTTCTTGCTCCTTGTGGATCGTTTCCAAACTTTTTGCCACCTTGTATAAGTAATTCTAATTGTATTGAGTTATTGCAAATATTTTATTATCGGTAGCTATCCCGTAAGTTATAACAGTAAATATTTTAATATAGTTGATGATTTTCCTGGCAAGTAAAGAATTGCATACATGTGTTCCCGACATGAAACAGTTAACTTGAAAATTATTTTACATAAGTTTTAAAACACAGAAACATCGTGAACTTTATATGTTGAAACAAGCTGGATAAAACTTGAAACAAAATCAACCAAAACTAATGTAAGCTTCCTTAACTTAATCGCTGAATTTATAAAAAAGTTAATACATTTTGAAAGCTCCATTTGTTTTTTATTAATACCATGAGGTTGTGTGGTTTTCTCGAAGGTAAGCAAAATCAAGCGGATTACGGTAATTATATTCAAATAAAAGTTTGTCTTGGGTGATATTTTAAATTTAAATACTCGAGATGGTTGAGGTATGACGAGAGAGTTAATTAGTTGATATTAAAATATCTCATAATGATTAATTACTTTAAGATATGCGATATTTCTTACTGTCTTCTTCATGTACGATTATATTTGAGAAAAATCTGTAAAAATATTATAGAGTGGTTGCAATAATGGTCTTTTTAAAAGTCAACTTAACCCTGTTGGATGAATCTCTTAAATTCGTACACAACTAGTTTTCGTACAAAAAGTTTTTTTTATACCTGCTTTCAGAAAACCAATGATTGTTGCTGGGACAACTAGTTTCAATTCATATACGAGTAAGTGAATCATCATCATTACCATTCCGGACAGAAGAAAGGTCTCACTTGTTACTTTATAAAAATAAATACAAAACTGTAATAACTACAACAAGCCTGATTTCCATAAATTTCTAACCAAACTAGTTCATATTAAAGTTCATAATCATACTTCTCCACTTACAGATAAAGCAAAAACATAATTTTAACCAAAATAACCTAATTGGCAAATATTTTCAACTTTTCCATTACTCTATTATAATCAAAACCTTATAAATAAAAATAATATAACTGTCTCAAACATTGCCAACAATTTCCTCATTAAAAAAGTGTGTTTAAAGCTTTCACCTAAAATTGCCTTTTTCACTATACATGAGTATAGGAGCCCTGTTGTATTTTCCGAACAAAAATAAGCCTGATAAAAATCGTTGTCAAAATTATTCATTCTTGCAACATGGTTTTCAAAATATGTCCAATATTGTCTTGTGGAAACAGAAACTAATTTCATTGTTGCTTATTTGAATCGTTTCATGGCTATAAGTCACGCCACATAAGTTTACGAATGGCCAAAAACAGCTGGGTAAGGCGAGGGGAGGAGAGGGGGTACTTTTCCAAAAACATCGAGTTTACATGCAATTTTTTATAGAACAGCTGATTATCTAATAATTTTAACTGAATAGTAGTGAAAATTCATTCGTCAAGTTACGTGGCGAGGGTTATAACAACCGGTATGTTAATTTGTCAGACGATTTATATTGTTTTTATAGTTACATAAATATGACCAGCTGATAAAATTAAGTCTATGTTAAAATTATGAGTGGAATATGTGTACTTATTTAATGCGCTAGAGTTGTTGTTTTTTTTCTTTTTTATTATTATTATTATTGTAGAGAACTCCTACTATTTTCAACCAATTTTCAAGTTTAACGTCTAATAATGTTCAGCTGTAAATGCGTGTAGTTTTATTTGATTACAGATATTGGATTGGTAGGATGTCATTTATTTAGAACTAAAAGTAAAATTTATTTTGTATCAAAATAAATTGCTCGATTTCAAGCAACATGTATTCTAGTTCTCATAAAATATTAACATTGGAATTTTTGTATGAACTTCGGGGCCCTATTGACAATCATATTTGATTACTGTAGCTAAGAACCTTTTCGTATCAAAATATAATTATATTACACATTTTAGAACAATTTACCTAAGCGGCAATGTAAAAGCTTTCATGCGAAAAAGGATACAGATGACACTTAGTAGTGTCAGTTACTACTAAGCCGATTTCTCTGATTTAAATGTCAAATTCAAGGTAATGGTCTGTAGGATTGCATAATCAGTTACTACTAAACCGATTTCTCTGATTTAAATGTCAAATTCAAGGTAATGGTCTGTAGGATTGCATAATCAGTTACTACTAAACCGATTTCTCTGATTTAAATGTCAAATTCAAGGTAATGGTCTGTAGGATTGCATAATCAGTTACTACTAAACCGATTTCTCTGATTTAAATGTCAAATTCAAGGTAATGGTCTGTAGGATTGCATAATCAGTTACTACTAAACCGATTTCTCTGATTTAAATGTCAAATTCAAGGTAATGGTCTGTAGGATTGCATAATCAGTTACTACTAAACCGATTTCTCTGATTTAAATGTCAAATTCAAGGTAATGGTCTGTAGGATTGCATAATCAGTTACTACTAAGCCGATTTCTCTGATTTAAATGTCAAATTCAAGGTAATGGTCTGTAGGATTGCATAATCAGTTACTACTAAACCGATTTCTCTGATTTAAATGTCAAATTCAAGGTAATGGTCTGTAGGATTGCATAATCAGTTACTACTAAACCGATTTCTCTGATTTAAATGTCAAATTCAAGGTAATGGTCTGTAGGATTGCATAATCAGTTACTACTAAACCGATTTCTCTGATTTAAATGTCAAATTCAAGGTAATGGTCTGTAGGATTGCATAATCAGTTACTACTAAACCGATTTCTCTGATTTAAATGTCAAATTCAAGGTAATGGTCTGTAGGATTGCATAATCAGTTACTACTAAACCGATTTCTCTGATTTAAATGTCAAATTCAAGGTAATGGTCTGTAGGATTGCATAATCAGTTACTACTAAACCGATTTCTCTGATTTAAATGTCAAATTCAAGGTAATGGTCTGTAGGATTGCATAATCAGTTACTACTAAACCGATTTCTCTGATTTAAATGTCAAATTCAAGGTAATGGTCTGTAGGATTGCATAATCAGTTACTACTAAACCGATTTCTCTGATTTAAATGTCAAATTCAAGGTAATGGTCTGTAGGATTGCATAATCAGTTACTACTAAACCGATTTCTCTGATTTAAATGTCAAATTCAAGGTAATGGTCTGTAGAATTGCATAATCAGTTACTACTAAACCGATTTCTCTTATTTAAATGTCAAATTCAAGGTAATGGTTTGTAGAATTGCATAATCAGTTACTACTAAACCGATTTCTCTGATTTAAATGTCAAATTCAAGGTAATGGTTTGTAGAATTGCATAATCAGTTACTACTAAACCGATTTCTCTTATCTAAATGTCAAATTCAAGGTAATGGTTTGTAGAATTGCATAATCAGTTACTACTAAACCGATTTCTCTGATTTAAATGTCAAATTCAAGGTAATGGTCTGTAGGATTGCATAATCGTTTCCAAATGATCGATAGTTCATTGGGCCACCACGCCCCACAACTTTTATGAATATTGGTCAGTAGAATTCTTATGAAAGAAAAAAAACATTGTTTACACGTTTGGTGAGAAAATGTCAACTTTCAGCTGTGATAAGTACTGACTCAAAGACCCATTTTCAATGATGAGCAGCGCCCTCGACGATACAAACGCTTCTCGTATCAGTGCCAAGCTTTAGTGCCTAGGCAGGCAACTCAAAATGAGTTATTAGAGACAACTACATAAAGACCGTTTCTTTTAAGTTCATGGGGATGTCATAAGTGGCATTGTGCAGATGTGTGAAGATAATTCACTGAATATACATGATAAGATGTTGTTTTTTTTTATGGTGAATGAGGACACTCCGGCGAACCGCTAAGTACGCATGGTTTTGATGAGTATTTTTGCGCCAGCCATCGAAAATACAGGATATTGAATAAAGGGGAAGGGTGAGAAACGGAACATCAGACGACCAATTGAATTGGAAAAAATAGAGACCCACAACCTTCCACCTGCGACAACTAATTTTCAGCCTCAAACAGGTCAAATAAAATTCAAACAGGTCTTGCGTTCTTCAGGAGGAGGCTTCCATGATCTCCAGACGACATTCATTCCTTGCTGTCTAGGCCTATAACATTGAAAAATGAGGGGATTTGAAAAGAAGTTTGATTTTAATTATCTAATGATGCAGCAAGTGCGTCGGACCACTTTTTAAACAACAGATCAGAGCTGTGACGAAATGTAATTTCAAACCACTATTATCAATTTACTATCTCTGGACACAGAAAGCAATGCTGGTCAAATAATCTTTTCGCTAAACAATAATTCATTTTATTTATTACATTGTTTTGTAGAAATATTAATAAACGAACAAAATTATTTAATGAACTAAACAGTTTTATTTAAGATGCCTACAGTTTATCAGGCTAAAAAGTACAGGATGTTTTTTTTATAAAAATATTAATTTTAGGAATATGCAAAAACTTTTTTGTCAAAATATTGACAAAGACAAACATTGTTTTGTATAAAAAACACACGTACACATACGAAATACTACTTCAAATAATAGTAAACGCAGTGAGCAGAATATTGTTTATTCTTAATATCCCCGTAGCGGAGAACTTTAGGCAATTAGCTAGTCAGATGTAAAATACAGCTAATCGATATATATCGGTTTAAATATGTTTTATCAGTGTAAAGATAAAATAAAAATACTCAGGTAAATATTTAAATTGTTATCACAGAAACTAATTTTTATATTGAAAACTTGTATCATTTTATGAGTTTAGGATGTAAGTTTAGGATGTGATTGATTTTGATTAATTTAAACGTCAAATTTTTATTAAAAAGATAGGGGGTCACCTGATCAAATAATCAATTTCTTTATGCATTATATTACTATACAAGTTAAGTAAATAGCGTCTTAAGGGTACGATTATATAAAAGTGTGAAAAAAGCAACTTATTAGGATATTTATTTGGGGTTCCTTCATACAAAGTTATCGAGTTTCATAATAGGTTGGTCCAGAAATTTTTCAAAATCTATATGCTTTACGAATATTACTTTGTCCATTTAAAATACACGTTAAAACCATATTTAATTTTAGTGATCTATTAAAAATTTACAAAAGCTAACGCATAGATTTTAGGCGAAGTTGAGAAAGTAATGTAAATGAAGTTGAGACAGTAATAGAAATTTTCGCACAGTATCCAACTGTTTCAATATGTTGTACCCTTTTTCAGTTGAAGGTTTTGTTTAGGTGAAAAAAAGAATTGAAATGTAAAATGGACTCCAGGGGTTTGTGGCTTATAAAGGAAATTTGATCCTGAGCCCTGCAGGTGTTTCTATAAGGTGTTTCGTTGCATATTGAGAAAATTGGATTTGGTAGAGCTACGTGATGTAATAGGTTATATAATCATATCATTATCAAAACCGATATCGGCAAAGTTTTTGGATTGAACTATTATAAATTTATTTTAATGGGTCCTTAAAATAAAAATAGTTCACTTTTTGTTTCTTCGTTTTTAAATCATATAAAGGACAACAGTGTTTGGTTTTATGGTTATAGTGAGATTATTTATGCCGTACAAATAATATGAGATTATATATATGAGACAACGATTTATAAATGTGAAAACCGTAATGATTAATAAATAAACCAAATCGCAAACCATTCTTCTATGTCAGTGTACTATATTGAAGAATAACTAAATAAACGTATAAAAAATATATAACTTTATGAGCTCTTAACACACAAAAAAGTGGTGGAGATCAATTAATATTTTTTGTCTTATTTATTATATAGTTAATAAAATTATAATGTTTGTTGATGAAGAGGTAAATTATTTACAACAATTTTACAAACTCATGTCATGAGTCGTTCTTCTTTATTCTTAAACCTACACCCACAATTTACCATGCAAATTGACCGAATTTGATTTTCTTTGCGGAACTAGAGAAAATGTTTGAAGTTTCACGGGACAAAATTATTATTTATGTGTTTTCGACTTTGCAGTTTGGAAAGAATAGTGATTTAAATTTAAGAGATCATAACATGAAACATTTTTTTAAACTATTCATAGGATAAATCCCACAGTAGGATTTTTTTGGTTAGGATAAAACTTTACAAGACAGTTTGTGATTTAGCCAAGTGCTTAAAAAAAATAAGTAAAAACTTGTATATAAGAAGATTTTAAAACTAATTCACATCAAACCATTTACAACTACAATATGAGCGAGTTTAAACTGAAAAAGCATTACCCATCCCACAAATCCTTTCTACACTAACAGCTTTGGATCACCGATCTACTGTTTCTGGAATGGCTTTTTATCAGTATTCCTTTACCTTTGAATACAGCAGCAACGTTCTTGTCGTTGCTTGAAGTGACGTAAGAGATATGTTTACACAACAACGCGATACAAGAGAATGCTTTCAAACTCTCTTGGTCTCTTCTTTTTGAAGCTGAAATGTCACTGAATGGCACTGAGTAAGAAGGAGAACAATTTAGTCGGTTGAAATCGAAGCCATGTACTGCTAACTCATTTTCACTTAAAATTATAAATGAGCTGAAGAAATCAACTTACTGAAGTCAACACGTTTTATAGATGAACAACTAAACAAATATGAGGTATTCAAAATCCTGATTATTAAAATCCAATTGTTACGTATAAGCTATTAAAAGGTTGCAATTTAGAAAACAGAGCAAAATGTTTTAATAACTAAATAATAAACTGTAAATGTTTTACAGTTCATGCAATTCTTCTAAAGTTTTCTTAACTAATAGATAAAAGTTTTTAATTTTTTATTTATATCTTTCATTAACTGGCTAAGATTAAGTAAAACCAATGTCTATACTTGAACATTGAAGAATATAGTCGAGAGAGTAAAAAAGCAAAATTGTACGTAGAAAAAAATCAAATAGTAGAATAAAAAATCAATCCACCATCATTCATCAGTCTTCAACATTACAGCTTAATAATAAAATCCATAAAATTCTAACAATGCGATTTTACATTTTTTATATTTTTATTAATGTATTAGTAATGTGATACGTAAGTATTAATTGTAATTCCAGTTTATAATATTGCATACGTATTAAGTAAATTATATAATTAGAAACAAAACAGCAAATACTGTAGGATGTCATAAACACAACATACAAAAGCATTGTTCGTTAATTTAGTTGCCTTTTACTTTGGCAAACGTGTGTGGAATATCTTAGAAGCTTTTGTGATTGTAATTCCTTTCTAAGACTATAAATGTTCATTATATAATTTATTAAACATATTAAAACTTTATTTTTTATTTTTACTTATTTAAACTTAGTTTTACAAATGTCATTGATAAGTGATTTATTGGTTTTATGTGATTCATAAGTAAAATGTTCATTGATAATTATATCTGTTTAAAAAAAAGAATTGAGTTCAAATACATAGTACTGATATAATATTTCTTGCTAACCTAAAATAAACAAACAGTATGAATATTAATTTTTCTTTATATCTATATTAAAGACTTATACAGGCCTAATAGTAAATTTTTATTGGCATAAAAGTTAAAGAAAAAGTAAATTGTTACTAAATAATTCACTTTCTTCTACAAAAGCAAAGTGCTCCACCTCAGTGATTTTACTACCAAACCATCAGTTGCGTGTGTCATTATTTTTACCTTGACTTTCGTTTGGTTGTTAATACTTCATATTTCATTATCAACATCATTGACCCTCTGATGGAGGTAATAGTTATTGTTAGTTTTTTTTTTTTTTACAAATATATTTATATAACACTAAATAATACTCAAACATGCTCACGGCAGGACATGCACAACGGCACAGATTACAAAGTTGAGGTTGTCCTAATCCTCATCCAGGCTGTAGTGCGGCCTTCCAACTATTAACTTCTTCACCCCGACAAAAACTTCCTTTCATTCAGTTTGCACAGAGGAGCGGGAAGCTTGTTGTAAAGTTTTATGACACAAGTTAAGAAAGAGTTTAGTGTTTTGCTAAATCTCGCAAAAGGGGAAACCCCAACTGCTGACGACCCCTCGTGTTGTGGCTATGAACCTACGGGTATTATGTGTGTGAAAACTGCTTTTTATAGGCTACTGATGAGGCAGGCTAGGATGTAGTGGCTGCAGACTTTCAGTGTGACTAGTCTTTCAAATATTGGTTTGCAGTGCTCCCTACACCTTCTCTAGGTGACAATTCGAAGAGCAGCTTACTGAATTTTTTAGATTTTCTGAGACCTCCGTTGCATGATTCCACAAGTGCAGTCTATACCATGTGCATGAAACAGAGTATGGTAAATAACCACCAGGTAGGAGTCGGTCACTCATTTCTGCAGTCGCCTCAGCAATAAATTGACCCGATTTAGTCTTCCACAAATTAAAGCTTGCATGCGCCTTCCAGTTTACATGACCATCTACATGGAAGCCGAGAAGCTTGACGGGCTCTCCAGTAGTCATATCCTCCACTGGCAGGTTTGACAGATAGCTAACTAACCGCTAGGTCCTCTACACTTAGTTCAATTTTAGCCTGTTCGATTGTATATGGGTCATAGCTTCCTGAACTTGAACTTCAACGGCATCTAATGCATCTGTTAGCTTCGGGCTTCTGTCGCACAAAGTATTGTCGTCTGCCAATAGGAGGGTGTTGCTAGTGTTGTCAAAACCATTGATGAGCACCAGAACAGGGATAAGAAGTTCCAATTCCTGTGGGACTAACTGCGATACTTCACTCCTCGAAGAAGTATCTCCATCAAGTGTGACCCCCCTGAGTTCGTCGTTTTAGGTAGAGTTCAAAGGTGGGAAGGGCCATATAGCGCACGCTATATCATCGGGGCTCATCCAACAGGATATCATTGGGCACACAGTGGAATACCCTGCTCAAAACGCACACGATCAGAGCCACAGCTCCTCCCACCTCAAATGTCTTTCCGACCGCTCTTTTAATTTTTCTCCCGGACGATACTTTAGACCTATGCACCCGAAATAATTTTTGGGAATCAGAGTGTAGCCCGTTGTCTTCAAAATAACTGTAAATCGGGGTTTCCATGTCTCTAGCACTTTACCCAAGACTGGAATGCTCGAGATTGGCCTATAATTACATACCTCGTCACTGTTGCCCTTCTTCTTTGGAACAACTAAGTTCTTTCTTCAGTTTGTTTGGGAAATCACCGGTATGGAGGCATCTAATTATGGACATATTCAATAGAGCTGCAAATAGGTCGATCACTTCCTTCAGCAGGTTGGGGGACCACCCGTAACAGTCATTACTTTGCTTAGTACTTTAGCCTGCCAATCAGGTCAATCGTTTGGTTTTCAGAGATAGGTATAATCCTTATAAAGGAGCATTGCAAAGCCTCGGAGGTCCTGTGTAATGACGCCACCAAGTCAAAGGGGCCATTTGGAAACCAAAATGGTCCCTTATTTACATGATTATTAAAAATCATGATCTTCTTTACAGAGATTATTTTAAAAAAATGTGTGGCATTTATCTTGGCTAGCTGGGCATGCCATCTAGGGTTCTTTGGATCTGATATTGTTTAGCACGTTCTAGGTCACTCTGCATTTGTTGTACATTTTTGTGTATACTGAACAAGCCATATTTCCAAGGAAGGAGACTATTCTCCCTAAAAAAACGTATGGAATTTAGTTTCAACTTGTTTCTGCAAACTCCCATTAGTCTAGGCATAGCAGGCAGAAACCTTTTGACAAAAACATTTCCAGACCAGAATTCTGGAGTTAGGATCCTGTCAAAATCATCCCGGCTCACTCCCACTTTGAAAGATTTATAAGTTTCAAATTCCGTGCTCTCCACGTTTCCCATACCCCGTTTTCAAATACTATGTAAGGCAGTAGTTAGTATCGATGTTTTGCCTCTGCTACTTGTCTACCGATTTCATAGTTTGTTGTTTCTCATTCCGGTTACTAAAAATCCTAAACCTAATAATTTGTTGGTTCCGATTGCTCTGTATCTCTCTTGATCAAAATTGTTATTCTAAATTTTTATTTCAGCCACTGAGTGTTAAAACTATTAATGAACTACTAATTAAGTTTAACTATACAAAGATTTTTAATTGTTTAAAAACATCTAGATTGTTCATGCAAAGGGCAGAAACATTTACAGGAAAGGATTAATATTCACTCTCATTACTTTTGGTCTGAACCCAAACTGAGCGGCAAACATTGGTATTAAGAGGAGTTTCGTAGGTTTTATTCTGAGCCTAAGGGATGCTTTTAGTGCGATATGTGTTTTACTCCCCCAGGTAAACTTTTGTTGTATCTCGCACCTGAAAATGCACTTTGGATTATTTCAGCTCACTATAATCGTCAAATAATACCACGTGCTTTACTACTTTTGTAATGTATCATAGTACAATAATCTGTCAAACTACTTTTAAAAATTTCGATATAGTTATTTTAAGTTGCAGTAAGATAGTGAAAATAAATACTTTTGTATAAATTATTTTCAAACAATTCGTCAAAACGGTCACTATCATATAACTTAAAATTGAGGAAAGGACAAATGGAAGAAACAATAATTTAAAGTTTCATTATCATAATGTCACGTGTACAAGTTAAGAATAATATTAAGGAATGTTACAAGTGTATACAAAAGTATAACTGTGGACTATAAATTTTAGTAACTTATGACCAAAGTTATGACATTCGTTGGCTTAAGTTATGAGCCCGATACTCGCTAAAAGTGTTTTATTGTGACACATAATTTTATTTCAGTCATACATTAGAACTAAACTACATTGAAGTTTGATATTCACAAAAGTAATAGGCCTAATAAAAATTATTATCATTTTGAGTTTACTCTTTAATTAGCATTGCTGATCTCGTAATATTTTGTTCAGGGGTTGTTTCCCAGCAACATTTCAGAAAACAGATTAAAAAGATTAACTTTTTGCTAATATCGGATACAGCTTAAGAAATCATTATCAATAAATCATAAAAATGTTTAACTTATTTTTGCAAATCACTATCTATATCTTTTATCATTCTGCACGACGTCAGCCTGTTTTTTGTTCTCTCAATAGTACCAAAAGCGTTTATTTTTTGTCATAGGACTGAAAAAATCAGCTGCAATATTTTTTAGGTCCTAGGACTACTTGGATTATTCAGCTGTTTGCTTAGTATATTATTCATTTATTTATTTCGAGGTACAAAACTTTTTAATTCAACATTATAAAGTTCATTGTTTGTAAATAACATAAATGTAACACGGCATATTACTTCCTTTGTAAATATAACCTCGAAAATACAACTTCATAGATAATATTTTTACTGATTAAAACACGTTCGCGGCTACGCGGCAACATTTGTTGCCGCCCAGGTCTTTAACGCCATCCTGACGGCAACATTTGTTGCCGTTGTGTATTGCTTTAGTAAATCATCGGTCACAAATTCAGGATCCTAGATAGAGCTTTGAAACTTGGCCCAGCACTGGTCAAAAGTGTGTATAATTCATGAATCAGCTGGGTCCCACCAGACGGTGCTGATTGCAGATGTAGCGGCTGATTACCGTACTAAAAGTCAGTTTGACGTGTTGTAGAGTATACAAATATTTTTCTTTGTTTTATAAATAATAAAATTATTGTTATATTTCACTAACTGACTTTCCTTATTATACTATCGTTCAAATTATTATTTTTATCATGTTACTTCCATTGATCAAAGTGGATGGCAACTAATGTTGACACACATATGAAATAATTATTCCCTTGATATAACTGTGTTTATTTTTAAAGAAATGGTAACAAAAAATATAGGTAGACACATAACAATAACATACAGTACTAAAAATCCACAAATAGCCATAAACGTTGTTTTCCTTTCAACGAGTCACATATTAGGTCATATCGACAGTGCTGACGGCAACAAATGTTGCCATGGAAATGACGTCATTAATCACCTTTGAAAAATATTTGGTGCCTATTACTACAATACTATCGCCATTATTGCACACTAAGGTAAGCTTTTATGACAATTTTAAATTTCAGGATCTGGGTAGGAGTTCGCAAAAATCGCCTTAGCCACGAACGTGTTAAAAGTTTAATTCTGCAATATGATAAAAAACTTTGTTTATCACTCGGAGCAAAAGTGTATTTTTTATGCTTAATCGTTTTTAAAACACGATTGCGCACCAAAAAGACCTACTTTTGCATCCATTGTAAAAATGTAATTTTCAGGCCATTCCCACCTTCAAGTTTTCATGAAGAAGTTTTATTATCCTTTTATTATTATATCTATAGAGACAGACCGTAACAGTTAGCTAAAACATTTCACAATTTTTAATTATATATGATAATTACTAAATGTTTTCAAACAAAACATAAGTTTATTGGAAAGAACCAAAAAATACATATATTATCAAAACTTGTATTCAAAGTTAACAGTTTTACCAATAAGACACGGTACAGTCGAGTCGAGGACAAGTTGGACACTAAATGCCGCAATTGGAGAACTTAGCCAAACAGTTGTCTTTACTTGTCAAACTGTAAATTAACGTTCAGACCTGATCAATAATATTTTTCTCGAGATATAAGTCTTACTATATTTTAAGTAACTGTGCGTGCAAATTCGTTGATAAAATTAGCATTTAACGATCACCTGTCTATTTGTTGTCAAACTAACAATTTGTCTATTTTTTCACTAATTAAAGTCGTCTTGAGTCCTCAACACGGAAAGAGTTTACATTAAAAACACTTTTAGAAAAAGTTTTAATAGAGTAACGTTATTTTGAACTTTTATATAGGCTATGTTGAAATAAGTAAGAAAATACATAAGAGATGGCAATGGAAACTTTGTTAACAATTCATTCGGCCGTAACAAAAGGTCAATATGTAAAAATGTTTCCATATTTTTGTTCGGACCAAAACCACTTTAAGGAAAAGATAAACGTAACGATTTCATCGGATTAAACTGACCCGTGAAAAGTTTACATTGGATGAATTTTATAGATGACATGCCTGAGTGAGTTGAGGTTTACTCAAAAGATTATATTAGTTTTTAATAATTATTATCTTTGTTAGAATAAATTATACCTCTAAAATCAGATATTTGTGAAAATTTTCTAGTGATTGTTGAAAAATCAACTTAACTCTCATTAGCATCGTAAAAAGTAGGTGTAATAATTAATTTCTGATTATAGAAAAATTTAAGAATGGTTGCCACAATTTCATGGTTGCGCATTAAAATGCATCTACAATCGATTCAAGAACTATTTATTGACATTAATTATATACATATAGTACTAACAATCTTCAACATATATACATATAAATGAAAAAGATGATTTATATGAAAAAATTCCATGCCATGAATTTTTATTTAAAATACACTTGATTACAAAGCGACGCTGTCTCAATTTCTAATACAGCATCAAGGTACTAATAAACACTGCAATATTTCTTTTCCTTTTATAGTCCACTTTAACGATCGAATACGTATTTTTGATGTGCTACATAAGAAATTTAATTTTAAATGTCTAATTAATTTGCAAATGAATGATACAGAAAATATTTAATGTGTTATTAAGTAAGTTTTAACTTCCCGGGCGTTCCCGACTATGCGGAACACACATTCTTCCGCTGCCCCCGTTGGGAAGGGCCCCGCCTGGAGGCCACACGATTTTTTTGTGCATTTTCGGTGCACTCAGTCTGCCAAAAGATTTTGGAGGACGAGAGCAACTGGGATTGTTTATCACAATTCGTCCGGGACATCCTCCCGGAAAAGAAAACCGATCTGGATCGCAAAGTGGCCCAGGGCTGGATAAGGAGCGAGCCCCACGGGCGTAAGCCACATTTAGGCCTAGCCTGACGTAATGTGATAAACAATTCCAGGTTAGAATCCTAAAGAGTAGAGGAGGTTTTTTAGTGTGTAAACCCGCTTTTTAAAGGAGCCCCACACTACAGCCTGGCCACCTGTGTGCGTAATGCATTTCCCCGCTTTTCCCTCACAAAAAGAAGAATTTTGTCCGTCGCTGAATTTAAGTGTCTTCGTATATTGTTATAATTTTTATTTACAAGACGCTCAAGAATTATCCTTTTTTTTAATACTACAGTAAAATCTTGAAGAGTATTGACCAAAAATAAAATACTTCCATAATCAAATATTAAGTGTATTAAAGAGGTAATACTATATCTAGTAAGTTAAATTTTTAATATGTCAATCTTAGAAATAAAACCCGTAAGGAAGAAATAAAACAATACATGTACGAATTTACAATAGATATACATTCAATAATTACTGAAGCACATAATCTTATTAATAGCAAGGGAAATTTTCGATTGATAGTTTCTCATACATAACAGTCAATTCATCAAAGTTGCATGCCAGCAAAAAAAGGCAACTGAAACTGAATAAAGAGTGTGACGAAACTTTTTAGGTTGCTCGTGATTTCCCAGAGGAATTTCGGTTTGACAGAGGGCGCGTTTTATTGTTCAAGGAAACAAATGCACATTAATACAAAACTTGTATAGGATGCTTAGGTTTGTTTGTTTCATAGCTTAGTTACTGATTTACATATATTTTATCTTTGTTGAAGTTTTAATAATATAAATTTAATTTATATTTATTTCACAATAGATTACATATTCTTTTAAACGTGTGGGTCGTTCATATTTCTTTACTGAAGAAAACTTATGAAAAGTGTTATCTAAAGACAATTAAAATTATAGTACATATTCATGGAGAGCTGCGAAGCAATAAAAACAGTTCAGCTGTAGAATTTGCCAATTTCTTTATCAGTGTATCTTTTTCAACGTCCATCTTGCTTAACCAACGTATATCTTGTCTTAATCTTGCATTAATTTACTATTTATTAATCATTATAAAGATTTAGATGAAGATAAAATTTTTAGTTTTAAAATTTCAATTTGCTAATTTGCTCAATACTTATATCAAAATATAAGATATTTTATTAATTTGTGAACCACAGATTAGCCAATAATCTTTACACTGTTATGGAACATGGAGATTATAAGTTGAGTATTATCTAATTTGTGATAATTGTGAGGTGCTAGCCAGCCCAAGTACAATTTTAATCAGTTTTATTCTGTTTTATTAATTTTACCATTATGACAACTTTTAGTTTTAGTGACTGGGACAACCTTTTATTGAATCATTCGACAAACCACAATGTAATAATACATTGGATTATGTGGTAGTTGCATACTATGGACCTGATGAAGTTCTAAGGAACGAAACATGTCGTCTTTTGATAACCAGTGATTGGATAAGGTAATTTTATTTCATTAGAATATAAGTGTTATTTAGTTCCAGTTGATAATTAAAATAATTATATTTCATAAACATGTGTGTTATCCGCCTTGAAAATTCCTTACATCTCAATAACTGAAGACGCCCACTGTCTTTGGCAAAGCTTCAAGGGGCCTAGGTGCGACAAAAAAGCATACTTCCAATGCCATATTTATTTGGAAACAAGTAAATAAACATGGTTTTCCTCTGTGTGACACGTAGTCATAAATAAGCCATGAGTTCGGAAAATTTTTAGGTTGATGATCATGTAATTTTTTGTAATGGTTTTTGTTACGTAAAACTCTTTATCTATATTTGTAACTTTGTTACTTTGATACGCTAAGAAGTTTTTTTGTAATTGGAACTCCTCCTGTAATTTCCAACTGATTTTCAAGTGTTTTGTGTCGTTAGCTTGGTCTGTAGTTCTTTCCATCAAATATTGAGAATTGGACTTCAAATAAAGCCGATATATCATTGAATTTTATATTATTCTATTAGAAAAACATTGGGCTTTTTTTAATATCTAAATTTCTGTTAATGTTGACCTTTAAATGAGTGTAATTTTGAGTGATTTCTGATAGTCACAAAATTGGTTTGAATTAAGTGGGTTTAATTGATATAGAACTAATAATATATAACATTTTAAGCAATAACATGTGATGATGTTTCTTGATAATATAAACTACCTCTATGATTGTGTCGTTAAGTACTTTATTTTACTACAAATTATATTTTGTTTACATGCAAGTAATTCTACACCTTATGTTTTCTGGTCTATTCTAGCCAATAAGTTTTGAATTAGCAGAATGTTTGTAAACAAATGCAATAAGATTCGATATGACAATTGTTTCTACCTGGAAAAGTTGTATCAATACTAACCAATGAAAAATATTACTATTTTATTGCCGTTTTAATAGAAACAGCAGTAAAAAGTATTTTTTTTTTTTTCATTGTGTATAGTATTTGAAATAAATTACTCAATACGCGGGTAGGTGAACATATTTTAATGAAAATATTAGTCTTGTAAACTAAAATTAGGGAGGTTTTTAAAACTTTAACAACAATAATACTATTGTATGTACATACGTAAATAATGGGCGTAGAAAAGAATTTTCGATAAAATAGTTTCTTACAATTTTCAACCGCGATACAAATTAGGTTCAAGGCGGACAGTGATAAAGATACACTGGTAAAGGATACGGTAAATCCTCCACAAATCTGGATTAACTCTTTCTTTCTTTTGACATTGCTTTTACGGTGCTGTGTTACTTTTTTACCCAATGGATTTGACAAAAAGTAAAATGTTCAGTGTTAGATTTAAGTTAGTTTGTAGTTGTTCTACTGCGTACATATGATTTATGAGTATAAATTGACAGCTTTTACCATTATGTTTGAACTATTGTGCCCTACATATAAGAAAGCATAGTATATTTCGTTACAGGAGTTTTTCGTAAAATCGTGTTTTGCTGGCCTCTAGATCGTGTATCAAGTTCGAGACGAAGTCGAGAACTTGTAACGATCGAGGACAGGCACAACATTTTTGGCCGAGTTAAGAACGATATTTTTCATCACACTTCACAATTCAATAAATTCTAAACAAGTGATAAAATATTTTTCGTTCATAACAAACAAAACATAACCTCAATAAGATGTACCCAACCTAGCGAGATGTACTGCTTGTGTTTCTGGTTGCTAGGCAACCACTTCACATCAGCTAAGGCCAAGGCAATTAGATCTATTTGCCTTGGCTAAGGCCACCAAAACTAGAATACTCTAACGATATATGACAACTACAGCTGATTCCAAGGGAAAAGCAGCATTTTCCCATGTACGTCATATACATTTGACTGTTGCTATCAGTTGAACTACCAACTACGTCACTGATTAGTTAGTACTGAGTAGTAAAAAATATTTGGTTTTACCAGTGAGTAATATATTGTTTATATAAAAATAAAATTGATAATTTATTCAAACAAATATAAATATTTTATTATACTTTATTCGCAATTACTGACATTAAAGAACAAATTTAATTAGTTTACCAGAACTGTAAATATGTGCATAGCAAGATCTAATATGTAAAGAATAATCCATTAATAAATTCCAATATAAACAAGTATGTCAGTTGATGAGCTGATTATGTTCAGACACCTCTCTATCCATCCCCTCATTATACATTTATTTCCATTAAAATTCCATGGGATTTATTACATAGCTTTTCTGGCAAGGGGGGCTTAGACAACATATTAGTTATTCATCCCCCAATGAAGAAATATACCAAATTTTATTGACAAATGTTAAGAAATAAGCTGTATAACGTGTTATTTTTCTGTAAGAATTAAATAGGAAACTTTTTTGGTATTTTGTCTTAACTAGTAAAGCTAATTTTTTACATTTTTTGTTAACGATTCAAAAATACTAAGTTGTTAATTTTTTAAGCTCTTTTAAATGCTCTTTTAAGAATTGGTAGACTAAAATTTAAAAATTAAGGCTGGAAATGCAAAATACTCAGTTTTCGCCCTTTTGAAACTCAATAAAACCCCATTCCCATAGTCCGGTCAACCTGGTTTTCAAAATTAACCTGAAGAACGCTACCCTACACTTTCATACGAAATTTCATCAAAATCGAAGGTTTATTTCATAAGTTATTGTGTAGGCCTAAACGAACACATAATATATCGTTTATATAAGTGATCAAACGGTGTTTTTGGCTTCTAGGGATCCAAAACCAAAAAGAAACACAGTGCAGGCTTATAGGTTTTACCGTGAGTACTACCGTAATAGCGTATTCCCTATAGGAAACTATGCTGAAATGAGAAATGATTGTTACAATTTGCCATTTTCAAAATGTTATGTTTTAATCGCAAACAATCCTCCTACTTTTAAATTAACAATTTTTTTACAATATTTAACACTATTTTTATCGTTTAGCAGACATTTTTTTATAGATTCGTTCACGCAACCCGTAGACACTCATACGACTTGGTTAGCTTGATTTGTTGGTCCCACTATTCATGTAGATTTATATCTTAACTTCAGCCATTTATTTAGCCAATGCAGAGTATAGGAAGTATGACTTGAATAAAACCCAAGACATTGCATATAGTTCTTTAAATATCATAAATGTGTTTAAAACTACAAAACCTACCCTTTTTTATTATTTCATTCTCACTTCAAAATAGGCAAAGGCACGTGTTAATATTAAATTTAATTTTTCATAAATAATTTGATTATTTATTACCGGTTAGGGAATTGACGGACCCAACACAAATCAGGATTAACCTTTTCTCATCGTTGCTTAGTTCTTTTCCACATACATAAAAGGAAAACTATGTTTTCATGTTTTGTTAATAATGGGAGCAAAATTGATTGCTATAACTCATTGAAAAATTAAACCCGTTTATAATTTGTAGAAGAATTTTATTGATTGAGATTAGTTTCAAATTTTTTTCACTTGTCTATAATCATTCATTCTAGAAATTATGAATCGTTCAGACTTTATTCAGGTTGACTTTAACAAGATTTGATATGTGGAAAGTTATGTATTTAAAAAACCATAATGGTCAAAATAGAATTTAAACAAGTAGATGCTTGTGATAATTGAAACAGTTTAACATAAAAAAGTTTGGCATATGTGATAATTGAACAGTCTTAACAGTTCAGAACAATTATGATATGATAGACATATTTCGGTGAGACGCATTATGTTAACAGACTCGAATGAAAAAAAAGTCAAACTCAAACCCAAAATTTCTTTATTTTGCAAAAATATGACAAAGAAAAATAGACATTTTATGCCCTGAATTAAACATAACCCAGTACTTAAAACTATACAAAAATAAAGTGTACGAAATTATTCTCACAAAAGTCAAATTTAGACGATTTTTAACTAACAGATGTTTTTGCATACCAATGTTAAGTTTATCATTTAAATTAGAAGAGGAAAAGTGAGGACTTTTGAACACAGAAAAGTTTTTGCTTAAAAACCGAAGTTTGCAAAAGTTGTCGTGGGAAAACAGATCAAGAACAAAACTATCTCTACTCATATAAAGAGTGGAGATAAAAGTAAGAACTAACCGCTTAGACCAATTGAGGGAGAAATATAGGAACTTCATGTGAAAATAAATCCGGAATTAATTGGAGGGATTTGGAAAAGAATGGGGGAAAATGATAACTTTTTCCCACTTCTGAAAAATTCCCTAAGCATTCAAAAAATTCCAAAAATGAATTTCTGGTCATGAAAACTATATTGATTTTTTCAATATTATGCTTATATTCAATATTTTACTATTATTACTAATATTATTCAATATTCAATATTATACTTCCTCATTTTATCTTTCCTGAATCATAGTTAGTTCGTTAATTGAAACTATAGTCCCTTAACGATTAAATTGTGCACCTATCGTCTGGAAGTTTAACACGTCAAGGAATTTTTAATGTAACATATTTATGGCAATTAAATCTTGCCCCAATTGTACTCAGAATAAAAATAATGTTAATACAGTAATGAAAAGTATAATTAGTAAATATCATTATGGAATTAATTTTAACAATAATTAAAATTTGACACAGTAAATAAAACTAAGATTTTAATTTACTACACTAAGGATTGAAAAATTAAGCTCTGCCCATACAGAGAGGTTCTATCAATAAACCACCCTGTTACCCTAGAATCCCGCAGGGAAATCAAAATAGCTTGAAAAGCTTCGTCACCTTCTTTCTTGAGGTTGAGTTAGATTGATCCTTCCACAATGATGAATTTCTAATCCGTACAAACAATCGAAACTAAAATAAATAAATGGTTTGCACCAAAGTTTAAATCATTGACTGGTTAGTCAAGTGCGTCAAGTAATTTATAACCTCATAATTCTGAAGACATGATGTTTTTCGTTCAATCCTAAGTTATAAGTAGGCGTCACGATATTGCGAACCTGAATTTACAGCAGTAATGCCGATCTGTGCCGAGTCATCCAGCTGTTGGCACATGTTATCAATCACTGTGCAAGTAGGCAAAATCAAAACATAACCAAACCGACAACATCGCGAGGTAAGGATAATGTAAATCAGCTGCCAGCGGTTTAAATTTTGAAGTTCTTTAGATACTTTATTTGAAACACCGACGCACTCTGTGGTGCGTATTTTAAGGTGAGTATGACTGAAGGGGTGAGTGTGATGATTGTGATGGATCAGATGAGGTGTAGCTTTGTTACTGACAAATATCAGCTGTTCGCGATTTCGTGGCACCTAGTATAATTGGAATGACAATGTTGCTAAACGTCATGCAGTATTAAGTAGGCCCAATGATGCTAATTTCGACATCTTATAGTCAAAAGGATACGGTTTGTACCGTTTCATATCAAAACTTTAAGTAATTTCAAAATCAGGAATTGTAACTCTTTCAGAGCTACAAACTCTGATGTATTATATTATATATTACGCTTAATATGTTTAAAAATAAAATCTTTGTAATATTGCACGACCCTAAACATTAGTTTACTGTCTGATTGAATTAATAAATTTATTTATTTTTTATCTGGTCCAAGTTTGCACTTATTTCATTTATTTTCATGTTCACCACTATTCTCTTTGAATGTATAACTATGTGCATTTAATTATTATTTATATTTTGTTATGTTGTTATCCAGATATATTGTGACTGTTGCTTTGATTGAATGGACTAATTTATTTATAAACTCCTCTTATTCATGCATGTAAAATTGATTTTATTGATGTTTTATGTAATTGGATTTTTGCTGTGTAAAAGCATGCAAATAAAGAAATTTTAATTCCATTGGTGTAAAGCGATAAATAACCATTAATTTAAGAATATCACTAATGTGCATACTAAATGTTTGTGTTTATTATAGTTGTAAGAATTTTTCGATGGTTTTATAGTTTTAAGCTGTTAAGAATAAAGTGTATAATATTTTATCTTGTAATGACAAGAAAAATGAATTAAAAACAAGAGTCCTTACTACAGTAAATAGTTGAGATTGAATAATAAATGATTTTTTCTAGATTTGCTTATAGGCGGACGGGTTTTTTATTAAATAATCAACAATTAGTTACTAACAAAAGTATTGTATCATTTCCTAGTATCATAGCATATTTATTTGCTTGAATAATAAGAGAATTTAGACCCAAAGTGGGTGTATATTATGGTTCCAAAATGAAAAAGCAACAAGTCCATTCACAGGTAAAGGAAATTACTGCTTGTTTTGGGAAGTAAAAACCACGAACTGCTAAAAGCCTCCCTGAGGCCCCGAGTGCAACTTACAAAATGTCTCATAAAATCAAGGTTTGTTACTTGGCTGCCATTATCACAAACCGAAAGTTATGGGGATAAACCTTTATCTTTTTCCTTCCGGTGTTCTTCTTGTGCTTTCTTTTGTTTTCTAAAAACAAACATTCTCATTTCCTCAAACTTTAAACTAATTTTGAAGCTTGCAAAGTCAAGTTCTGTTTTGTAGTTTCTATTTGTAGAAATGATTTGACTATTAAATGTATGATTTAGGAAAAAACTATTAGTATGTTTTACAATATTAGTAGCCCATCCATTTGTCTTTAGCTTAAGTTAGGAAAAAACCTATGTGCTAATTGTTTTGTAGACAGACATTTATGGCCATTGTAATATCTGGGGAAAATTTTGTACAATACTTTTGATTGCCTTGCACAAATTCTTTCGTTAGCAACAAAACCAACTATTTCCTTTCAGGATGAATAGGTTAAAGTTAAATTCTGCATAAGTACAATGAAGCTTCTGATTCAAACAACTTTTGTGTAATTAGTTTACACAAATCAATTGACAGCCTGTTTTGCTCAGTCAGGAGTATACTGCGTGTAATATTGACCATAATCCTCTCCTCTTCTCAGGATCTATCCCGCAGAGAATTAGAGCGGTGAATAAATTACTGTTCGAATTTGATTACACTGGCCCCCCGGGCTGTTGACGCTTGGTCAAGTTGTGCAATTTGAAATTTATTTGATTTCTATGTCATGATTGTTTCAGGCAGAATTGTTGATTATTTTAACAAACTTATTGTGTTGATTTTCCATTCTTTTACTGAGATGCAAAAATATCAACGTTTGAAATAAGTTACCAGTTCTTTCAAAGTTTACTGTCTCTTGAGTGTACTGTATTTTTAAGTGGATTACTGTTCATACCATGTGCTAAAGTACATTGATCAATATTGTAATAAACAAAATTTTCGTAATATAATTATTTTGAGGTTTAAACGTTGCAATTTTTTACGTACATCTGGGACATGGCCTTAAATTTTTAAACAAAAAACACTCTCCACTGAATCGTTAAAAGTTTCTTCTCCGTCTATATTTTCTGTTTATAATTGAATTTTATTGTAAGAGTACTCAATGTACTTTTGATTAGGCCTACTTCATCATTGCATTGATAATGATAAATATGGGTTTAAACTACTTAATATTCACCAATTTAATCAATGGTATTGTTCAAACACAATGAAAAAGGGAATGTTTTTGTAGGATTTATTAATATACTTAAAAAAATATGTAAAAAATATTAAATTTCACTGTTTATAAAAGTTTATAAACTAGCTAGCTGTTAAATGTGTGTTCATTTTTGTGGTCAGAAGGTATTACCGTAGGAGTTTTCGTATGCTATAATAAATGTAATACTGTCAGTTTTATTGGAAATTAGAAAATTCAGGTAACTTCGGAGGAAAAAACATTGTTGGGTGGAATTCATCAATAAAAACATTGATGGTGACTGTTTTGTCGGCTTCAACATTTGTTACTGTAACGAGATTAATAACGTTAACACATTCAGCCTCCGACGATGGCCGGGGGGAAAATACAATTTATTTATGGACTGAAAATATATAAAACTCGCTTTATTGTTGGTTTTCAATATTCACCTGCAGTATTTATATAATAAAAGCACACAAAAAACAATATAAAGAAAAAAGCTTGTACTTAATAAAATATTTAAAAATAGTACTGAGCGTTACGAAAACACTTGTTTCCTTTTGTCAATATGTAAGATGTACACATTCTTCACTGATTATAATCACAACTATTAAATCGAAAAGTTAAAATGTAATGATTTCTAAATATTTTAGGGGTTGATACACAATATTTGGTTTATGGTTACAGAAAAACCATACAAAATTTCTTTTGCAGTTGAATATACTTGTTAAGTTAAGATGTAAACATCGAACTTAACAAGTAACATTGTTAAGGCAACACAAATATTTATAAATAAAAAGATACATAGAAGGGAGATTATTGTAAAGTATAAATCTATACTTATTTAATACGCTAAGGGTTTTTTTTTGTCTTGAGAACTCCTCCTACAATTTTCAACCAATTTTCAAGTTTTTGGTGTTGTTGGATTGGGTTGGTCTGTAGTTGTTTCCGCCAAAAACTGATGAGAATCGGACTGAAAATAAAGGCGCTATCCACCATTGAAATCTCAAAATTTCCCATTTAAATAACATTAAGATTGAATAAAGCATTTTAAACATCTGTTAATAATCAGCTGTAAATACGTGTTGTTTTGGTGATTACAGATGCTCACAATATTGGATTGGTCGGATGTCATTGATTTAGAGCTAAAAGTAACATTAGTATTGTATTAAAATAAATTGCTCGATTTCGAGCAACACGTATACTAGTTTTAAAATAAACATTGTAAAAAGTGTTCACCTTAATGTCAAGAATCTTGATGGTTAAGGAGATGGCTATGTAAACCAATTTAAAGATTATTCATGAATTTGCATTAGTTATCAATGAAACGTTTGTACCTACACTATCATCCTTTTTTGTAACTCTCCCTTTGGTGCATCAGTAACTATAACATTACATCATGTAAATGTCTCATTCTTGTATGGGAATATGAATTTCATCGTTATTATTTGATTTTGATGAAGAGTAAGTGTTGAACGTATGATACTCTTTTCCCCATAGAGTTTCCCATAGGACCGAGTCCTGCCTACGGGGAGTTATGATTCCTCATAAGAAGAGTGTTGAAGTCAATGTAATTGTAAAGTAAAATTTTGGTACAGCACGAGACCTCTTTACACAGGGTGATTCAGACCACCCGTGCACTATTTATGGCAGGAGAGCGTTTTGGTTTAAAATCGTGAAATAAATTTTATTACCACTAAGTCGCATATGAGCTTTCCAATAAAAATATTTTCATCGATTTCAAAACTGTAGGTCACGGGTTCGAATCTCACTTTTTTATGGAAACATACAATTTTTACATAAATTTAAACTTATTAGTCAAAGGACCATTTCATAAAAATTAACAATAAATTTATCTTTTTCCGTTTCAAATTGGTGGTAATTTAAAAAAAATCAACATATACGGAATTCCCTGTAATTTTTTTATTTCTTGTCACAAATGACTCCTGATACAAAACAATGATTTAAAATGAGCTAAGCTTTAAAGTGAAATATCACAAAACCACATTTATTAAAAAAACAAAAATTTCCATAATTTAACAATTTTGAAAATTTTATTTTAAACAAAACTAATATCATCTTAAAGTTCTCGTTGAACTGAACAACTTTGTAATTAATTTATACTATTGTTGTATCTCTTTTGGTTTTGTAGTAATAAGGCAAAAATTTATTTTTCTCATATAAGTTGCATGTTAATATTATGTTATGGCAATAATCAAAGAAGGACTTCCACACTATAAAGCCCTGATTAATTAAAATAAAAATCATATGGGAAATGACACTGTTACAACATAACCAACAGAGATACGGCAATACTGTAACATACAAAGATGTTCAGTTCAATGGAGCTTTAAGATGGTATACAAAATGATATGTGTATGCCTTAGAATTTTTTAGTTTTGTTTATGTAACCATTGTTTAAATTTGGAATTTTTTTATAAATGTGGTCTTGTGACATATCATTGAAAAGCTTAGCTTATTTCAAATAAGTTTTTTTTTTTATCGGGAGTAATTTATGACAAATAAATTAAATAATTACAGGGTATTCCGTAAATGTTGATTTTTTCCAAAAATAACCGCCATTTTGAAACGAAAAAGATCAATTCATTCTCTTTCCACTAAAATTCTCCTTTGACTAATAATTTTAAATTTATTTAATAAAAATCTGCATGTTTACATAAGAAAGTTTTGAGATTTAACCTCCAGTTTTGGAACACGCTGTATACTGGCATTGAAGAAAATATTTTATTGGAAAGCCCATGTGAAATTTAGGGGTGAACATTTTTTTCATTATTTTAACTTAAACCGCTCTCCTGCTATAAATAGTGCATAGGTTATCTTAATCACTCTGTATTACTGAATTTATCTTCGCATTACAAAAAAGTTTCGTAAATCATCACTTTCAGTAATATGTACAATGCATTCAGTGATGTAGAGCATAAAATTAATCTGTTTATCACAATGAGTATTAAATTTTAGTAAACAAAAATATTAAATTTTATCTCATTTTTTTATTATATGAAAAACTACCTTGAACATTATCAACAACAAAAAATTGAAAATATAAACTAATCTAGTGTTGAAAAACCAAACGACTCAAAAATATAGTTCCCACTGTTATTCTGTGGTTCCTCGAAATTGGTTTTCTTCCTCAAGCCAATTTCCACCTGAAAGGAATAGGAGAATGGAAATTGGGGGATTGAATGAAAGCAATCATTTTATAAACATGAAACCCAGCTTAGAATTTAAATTTTGTTCCTTTCAAAATGTCTATGCAGTATTACTACTGCATCATATAAAAATCATAAGTCGTAAAAAATTCAATTATATACAATTCTCAAAACTTATAGAATTCCTTTTTTTGACTGATGATGAAGGGAATTGAGTGATCTGTAAAAGATTCATAATCAAAGGCTTGGATGTATAGGTTGTAATTAATAAGGATAAAATTATGCTCAATTATGATGGAGGATTAAATTTACTAAGATTATTAATCCTAGTAAAATTATTAAATATTACATGATTTGTACATAATAATTGAGTTTTTACAAGTTGATTTCTCTTGCATTCGAGTAATCAAGCCGCTTGTTTCCAGTAGTAAACGACCATCAGATGACAGGAATGCAAAGTACATCGGCGCTGTACGTTAATTTAGTTGCCTTTGACTTAGTCGGACGTGCAGCGAATCTGGTTCCGTTGTCTGTGACTGAAAATCTAATGGAAGTTAACATTTGTTTCTAACAGATACGTTTTCTTCATTTGAAAAAATATATAGGGGCCTATAAAGTTAAAGCTGATTATCAGTTGTAAGGAAGAATAACTGTGTGCAATTTTATCAAACATGATAATCGAAACAAGTTGAATTCAAATAGAGCACATTTGGTATAAGTCTAGAAATTAACAAATTTGTAAGCCAACAAAATTTGTATTCCATTTTAATGGGGGTTTTTTATGAGGATTGCAACAAATGTCAATAAATTAATTGCTAACGCTCGTTTAATTTTTTAGTTTTTGTATTCTTTCGAGCATAATGTAATTCGGGTGGTTATAAATTATTAGACACATTTAAATTTTAAAAATAAATAAATAAACAAGGAGCATAGAAACGTATGAATTGTTTGTTAAACAGCAAATAAAAACAATTTTATACCTAAATGAAATATATTAGTTTGTAATTTTTAATATTTTACCTCCACATTCATCAGATGTTTTACTCTTGGACTTTTTTCTAGGATTATGTGAAGGACAGAGTGTTCACAAAGGAGGTTCGAGACATCGAAGAACTTAAGGGAAGAGTTAGAGAGGTTATTAGAAGCATAACTGCAGTAATGCTCAGAAAAACATGGTCTGGGGTTGACTCCAGGTTGTCAACTTTCCATGCAAAACACGGAAATCATGTGGCAATTATTTTGTTTACTTTTAGAATTCATGAATCGAGAATATTTTTGTACAAAAACTGTTAATATGTTATTTAATAAAACGATTCCCGTTTTTCTAGGTTGCTTGTTTATTTGATTTTAAGAATGTGTACAATTATCCCACTAAACTTCCTCACTAAGGTTTTCAATGCGTGATTTTTGAAGTTTTATAGAAAAGTAAATGACAAATTTATCTTTCTGCGCTCGTATAGTTAATTTTTGTTAATAAGTACCTTTTAGACTTGAGATTTTACATTATGAAAGTTATTTGATTGTTTATAAGGGAGAATCAATAGAACTCAAATACTTTTAGTTAGCGATTTCAATTAAGTTGTAATGATGTCAATCAAATAATCAATAATAATGAATTAAATACTAAATCAAGAATTAAATAACTATCAAGGAAGCAGAGATTTAAAATGGTATTTTATCCGAGGATTATTTATGTATCATGAATACTTATTTAAATTAATAATATTTTCACATTTTCAAACTTTAAAGCTATAAGGGAACTAATATAAGCATTCAATTAAACTATTACCAAGTTTGAAGAAAGTTTTCTGAAAATGGTGTCGAAAACATGAGAATAAAATACCGCCCAAAAGCCGTATGGTTAACATAGCCAACTGCGCCATTACAAAGCCTGAAGATGAAGATGACTCAACATAACTTTATACGCTTTGATTTTATGAGCAAATTATTAAATTAAGCTTTATTATTCGTGTTGTTATTGCTATTATTATAAGTGGGTCATAAAATAGTAACTTATCCCTTTGCTTATAACGTAACCTATGTATAAGCAAACACACGAATTTTCTCTTAAGTTATTTGAGTTATGGGATCAATTTTTCTGTCACAGGATCTTGTAATGCTGTTTTATTATTTAAATATATATATATATATATATATATATATATATATATATATATATATATATATATATATTTAAAAAAACAAAGGTAAAAAACTTTTGGACAGTTCGTCTGTGACTTCTACTGGACCGATTTACATGCGGGTTGTACCAAAATAAACGTTTTCGGTTCTATGTTAGCAGGTTTTATTCGTATTTAAAAAATATTTACGTTTAATCGTTCAAAAATTAAAAATAAACTTTTCTTATGGAGATTTAACATGGGGAAAAAGCCAACATTTCCAATCCTTTGGACAGTTCGTTTGAGACTTCCACTGGACCAATTTACAAGCAGTTTGTACCAAATAAAACGTAAACCTTTGTATATTAGCAGACTTTATTTACTTTAACGTTATCTTACTTCCTTAAATTAAAAATATCGACATTTTCAAACCTTTACAATTTATTTATTTTACACGATTTCAATCAGCTGATTATAAACACACGAAATATTTGAATTTTTTACTATATGGAACATAGAGTATAAAATTCTTTACGATCAACTTTAAATTTCTCTTAGGCGAATTTTTGACCCCCAAAAGGCTTTTTTATTACTAATTTGATTTCAATGAAATTCTCAGGTTAGATTTTAAGTATTTTAAACTAGGTAATAAACTATAATCGAGCAATTATTTTCAAGTATTACAAAAGCTTATTTTCCGGAATTTTTGACAGAACTTTAGTTGTTTAGGCTACATAGTTTGACTAATGTAGTTGCTATGATCAGTTTATTTCCCCCCATCGCAGCTGAGTTGTCGCTGTATGCTGAAAACAACATAACATAACCTTTTCTTGTTTATATTTGCTCGCCATTATGTTACGTTTTTAAATAAAACTAGGGGATTGTAGGGGCAAAGGCCCCTAAAAATAAAAATGGTGATGTTGTCTCCAAAAAATAAGTTTCAATTCATCACCTCCTTGCACAATTACTATATTTCATATCAAGTTGTAGTATGATTATACGTTTGGATTTTCTAATAAAAATATTACCTAATCTTGTCAAAACATTTTGAGTTATCAAATCAGTAATTTACCAATAATCTCCCCTTTATTAAAATACAGTAATCTATTTTATGGGAAAAAAGCTATTGCACTATTATACAACCGGACTCGGTAAAAATAGTTTTGACCTTAAAAATTTTCATAATAAGTCTGAATACTCAAATAAAAAAAAGTTCAATCCAACATTAGCCCTTTAATACTGTATATATACTCCTTAACCCTGGACCCCTGTGCCCCCATTCCCCACACTCGCCGTGTCCCCCACGCCTCCCCGAGTCCCCGTTCAATTCTCGGGTCCAGTGTTTCGTGTTCCTCCAACACCCTAAGGCCCGAGTAACCCCCATGCTCCCGGACCTTGTGCCCCCATGTTCCTTTTCTCCCCATTCTCCCATGATGACCGCAGTTCTTCAACATGGTCCCCGTGGTCTCTATGTTCCTCATTCCTCTTCTATGCCCTCCATTCCCAACCAGCTTTCGTGCCACTGACATCTCTAGTGTCCCTTGTGTCCCATGCCTCATATGCCCGCGCCTCCATGCTCACCATTTCACCCCATGCCTGCTATGTCACTCATGCCTCAATCTTGGCCCCAATGCCCCCTAACCCCCAGTGCCACATACACGCCTCGTGCCCCCCATACCCCTGCACCCACGGTGCTCTGTGCCCACATGCCCACTCTTCTTCCCCGTGGTCCCGATGCCCTCTATGTCCCCCATTCCTCCCGCGTGCCACCCCATACCCATCTAACCCTCTTGCCACCGACGCCCCTGATGCCCCTTGTGCCCCACACCCCCCTCAACCACATGTCCCCGTGCCCCTTATGTCGCCCATGCCACCCTAGAGTACCTATGCTTCCGCACTCCCGTTTCATCCATGCTCCTCTGCCCTCATGCGTTCCTCCCCATGCCCCCTATGTCCCCCATGCCCCCCCCTCGTGCCCTCTATGCTCCCATATCTCGAACATCCTGTGCTCCCCATGGTCCCGTATCCCCATCCCTGCCGTCCTTCCCGTTCCGTCCTGTGCCCTCCACAGTGCCCACTATTTCCCCCATGCCCCCATGCTCCCTTACCCCCCGTGCCACCGACGTCCTCGTGCTATGATTGTAGTCTATTTTGTTCTATTCGGTCAATTAAGTATAACACTGATTGATACACTGTGTTGTCCGTTTTCGCACACAATTATTTACATGAAAAGCTCCCCATCTTTATGGATTAACGGGCGTTTATTGTTTTCTCTACGAACAACGTAAAGAAATAAGCAGAGAAGGGATCATACCAAAACAAAATATTCCTAATTCAGAGGTTATCTAATGTTAGTAGTTTACATAATATGATTCAGTCGGAAATTAACAAACACTCAATAAAACGATTCAACTCTAACTACTCTAAATAGCCAATATATAAAGCTTAATGTAATAACTAAACGAAATTCACTGATTAAAGACAATATATATTTAACAATTATATCAAACATGAAACGTCTAATCCACTTTTAATCGTGGTATATCAGCATATACGAAATCATTCTACTCCTGTATCCTTAAAGACATAGATGGGGTCACGAAGAAGACATCCATTGTGAATCAGTAATTTGCCCATGACTATCAGTGTTCTCCTTTTTTATAGTGTATTGCCATTTTTTTAAGTTATCATTGTATGGTTATCTTAACTCAAAATATCTGCTCAATAAACAGCTGAGTTTATGATAAAAAATATTTACTTTAACATCTGCTTAATTACACTTGCAGATCTAAAAATCTTCTTCCCATTAGATTAACATTGGAACTTCAAGGTCCAATGGGGCAAAGCCCAGGTAACTTATAATAATTCTGGTATTTTTCCTTGCGTCCTTGACCCAAAGGCTTTAAAATGAGCCATCATACATTACCCTATCTTTCTTCTAACTCAAGATATTTCGTGGGGACCGATTCGCTTACGGAATATATAGATTTAATTGATATTTTGACAGACCTGTTTGTTAAATTAAATAGGTCAACACTGATGTTTACTTGTTGAAGTTATAAATTATAGTCTACCAAAAGATAGGCATGTTGATGTGGAATGAATTGGTGTCGTACGGAATTATGCGATTAACTAATTTATGGGATACAACTAATATCTATTTGGGAGAAAGATTTAAATTGAACAACTAATTAGAATGTGTTGTGCCATTGTAGCCTATGTCTCAGGTAAAAAAATATGCATTAAGTGTTAAGTAAGCGTAATTCTACAATACTTACATTACTTGATTTTTATTAATGTTGATCAATTAATCATGGATTTTAAATTGTATTGTTTTTTTTTCTCTCTACAATCTATTTACCTTTAATATTGTAAGCATAATTATTGTTAAGTTACTTGCTTGTTTTGAGGTCTTAGGTAAAATCATTCTTTGTATGTATTTATTTGTAGGCTAGGCCTAGGATGTACGCCGGTTGACTTCGGACGGTTAGATGACGTTCCACTCTTCACATTCGAGGAGATGGAAACCTCCGTTCACTCCCTAAAGAGCAACAAGGCTCCTGACCCGGACGGGATTCCCAGCGAGGCTTTAAAGAAAGTATTTTCAATTAATGCTGACTTGTTGTTGAGAATGTACAACGCCTGTTTGGTAGAAGGGGTGTTTCCGGCTCCCTATGGAAAACCGCAAAACTTGTACTGATCAGCAAGGGCAAAGGTGATCCCGAGCTGTCGTCGTCCCACAGGCCTTTCTACACGTTGGACACGGCTGGGAAGCTGTTCGAGAAGCTGATCCGTTCCCGCCTGACCTCTGCCGTGGAAGCTGCCGGGGACTCATGCCCCCGTCAGTATGTCTTCAGAAAGGGACGGTCAACGATTGACGCTATCACCGAAGTCCATGGAGAGCTGTGAAGAGAGTCGAGAGCCACAACCATTTCTCTCGCTGAGTAGTGCTTCTTGTTACGCTTATGTCAAGAATGCCTTTAACTCGGCGAGGTGGGTCGATATGTTGGATGCGCTTCGCAACATCTTTCGCGTTCCTGCATACCTGTTGCGACTCATTGAGGATTAACTCCGCTCTCAAAGCCTTATTTACGACACAAGGGGCGGAACGTGGACGATGGAAGTCACTTCTGGTGCCGCGCAAGATTCAATACTCGGCCAGGATCTCTGGAATGTTGCCTATGACAGCCTCCTGAGGTCGGAGATGCCTGAGGAAACCACTTTGGTTGGGTACGCCAATGATGTCGCAGCTCTCATTGTCGCACGCAACGATGAGCTGGCCCAACTAAAGTTGAACCGAGTCATGCGTGTGTGGTCAACACATGGATGTCCGATCACGGTCTCTCGCTTGCTCTCCGTAAGACGGAGATTGTGCGATCCTTACGAAGAAGAGGATAGACACCGTCATTCTGTTCCGAGTGGGAAGGGAGGTGGTCCAATCAATTCGTGCTGCTAAGTACTTCGGGATTATGGTGGACACCAAGTTAAGCTGGAGGGATCAGATATTCCGTACGGCGGACAAAGCCGCTAAGTTAGTCACTTACCTTAGTAGGCTGATGGCCGATGTCGGGGTTCCACGATCCAGCAGAAGACGTCTGTTGATGTCCGCGGTTCAGTTCGTGCTTCTTTATGGAGCGGAGGTGTGGGCAGACGCTCTCGATAAAGAGTAGTACAGGTTGCGACTCGCCCGGGTTCAACGTTGAGCGGCGCTCGGGGTGTGTTCCGCCTACCGGACAGAGTCCGAGCCTGCCGTCCTGGTGGTCGCCGGAGTTATCCCTGTCAAGCTCTTGGCAGGAGAGAGGAAGGCAATTTATCAGAGACAAGTCGAGATTGGCAAGGACACGGCAAGAACAGCAGAGTGCTCCCGAACCTTCCAGTAGTGGCAACACAGCTGGGAACACGACACCCGAGGACGATGGACTGCGCGACTTATCAAGCACGTCCAACCATGGGTGGAACGGTGGCCAATTCTTTATTTATTGCTCGGGCTTTTCCGACGATGCGGAACACACATTCTTCCGCTGCCCCCGTTGGGAAGGGTCCCGCCTGAAGGCCACACAAATTTTTGGTGCATTTTCGGTGGACTCGGTCTGCCAAAAGATCTTGGAGGATGAGGGCAACTGGGATTGTTTATCACAGTTCGTCCGGGGCATCCTGCTGGAAAAGAAACCCGATCTGGACCGAGAAGTGGATCAGATCCCTTGATCGAGTGGCTGAATAAGGAGTGAGAGCCACGGGCATAAGCCAAATTTAGGCCTAGCCCTACGTAATGTGATAAACAACTCCAGGTTAGAATCCTAAAGAGTAGAGGCGAGGTTTTTTAGTGGGTAAACCCGTTTTTAGGGGAGTCCCACACTACAGGCTTGCCACCTGTGTGCGTAATGCATTTTTCTTACCTCTCCCTCAAAAAAAAAAAAAAAAAAAACATAAAAAGCGTCACCTAATAACTCAAAAAGTGAGTAAAATTCTTGTACGGGACGGACATCGGAGCGTATTCCTAGTTTGTCTAAATACAGAGTGGATGAACAAAAGCTCATGAAGGATTTGGTTTATTATGGCCAGTACCTAAAAACGTTTATAATAATTATTATAATGTATTGTCATTTATGAAAAGAAAGTTGCTTAATCATATAATTGTTATCTTACTCCCTTAAATTAAAAATGTCGACATTTTCAAACCTTAACAATTTATTTATTTTACACGATTTCAATCAGCTGATTGTAAACCCACGAGTTATTTTGTCTAAATACAGAGTGGATGAACAAGAGCTCATGAAGGATTTGGTTTATTATGGTCAGTACCTAAAAACGTTTACAATTATTATTATCCTTTAATTATTATTATCCAGGTATTATCCTTTACATGTAAAGAAAGTTGCTAAATTATGTAAAACAGCTGATTGCTATGAAATTAAGACTGAATTGTAAATGTTCAGTTTAAATAAATTGTTTACATTTTATTCAAAGAAACGGATGGATGTATCGGAAATTCTTTGTGCAGTCAATTTGTCGGTTGCCAGGTTGTAATGCTTTACATTTCTCCCACCTATCAAGGGAATTTGTGGCACAGTTGGTAGCGTAACTTTATACAAACCAGAAGGCCCGGGTTCCAAACCGGATTCCTAAAGTATACTTTTTGTAATGTGTCTAACAACAGTGTCACTAATAAATGTTTTACTGATGGTACCGATATTTTTTTAAGCAAAATAGAGACATTAAAATATTTATAGGCCTTTTTAAATTCTCAAGAAACTTATTTATTAAATTTAAAAAATTAATGAATACAACTTGATAGTTTAGGCTTGCTTATTTCTTATGTTTTGATTAGGCTACTAAGGTTTAGGCCTAAGTAAACAATGGATTTGTTATGTTTATAAAATACTAAAGAGTGACTGTGTTACATATAGTAAGGGTGCAGCATTATTGTTGTTAAGGAATATGCATATAGGCCTACTCCAACTAAAATTATGTGATTTTCTGTGAAATAAATTTGTATTCTTTAAATTTGGATAGTTATTGAAACTTGCACAGTAAATAATAAATATTGCGATATGAAAGTGGTTATAAATGGTTTCTCTACGTTCTATCCTACCCTAATACCAATATTTGTTAAAGCCAACCATCATAATTTACAACACTGTATGCCTTTCCTAATTCTTAAAAAAACTGTTAAGAACAATTTATCCAATAGGCCTACAAGTGGATATTAGTCTACTTATTTCTGATGTTGTTGAGCGTAATAGAACGGTTTCCTTAGGCTAATTAGGCTTGCGCCTACCTAAACAATCAAATTGATATGTTTATAAAATACTAAAGAGTAGGGCCTATATAAGTACAAGGATGCAACATTATTAGTTTTAAGGAATAGGCCTACTTTTACGTAACTCTAACTAAAATCGTAGTGTTTTCTGTAAAATGTACTATTGATGTTCTTGGTATGGCAGTTCAAAGAAGTAGGCCTACATTTTATAGACTACCTTATACATGTTTGCACTATTATAGCGTTTCATTTACCACTAATGGAGGTATATTCGTCGAGTATCGACGGGCAACAACTAGTTAGCATTTAAAATTAAAATAATATTATTAATTTTCTTGTTGTTATTGTATTTGAGACTCAAGTTTAATCTCATAAGTTTTAACTGTTTAATCAAATTATCGGAATTTATTAAAGTATTCAATTTTTCGCAAAGTTGAATTATGTTAATTTTAATCTAGACAATTTTAAACTACTGTACTGAAATTAATATTTGTTCTCTCTCTTTCTCTAATGTGTAACATAATTTCATAACCCCACCAATTATTATACAGTAAATTTTCTCTATATATATTACAGTTACTAAATAATTAAATAACAAACGTAACATTTTTATCAAAACTCGAAGATTGTGATTATTGATAAATATTTTCAATTCTAACCATTGTCCGCCACCGTGGGTTTGAAGTCATTTAACAACAATGCCAGCAACAAACATCTAGCGGCTCAAAGCCAACATTCATCTTCCATACTATATTTATTATCGTCACGCAAAACTTCTTTGCACGTACATTTGCTGAATCTCACACTCGGATAAACAATTTTGAAAAAGGTCTAGATTAAACATAAATAATTACATATCTGCAACTTGTGTAAAGAGCATTTTAACAGATTGAAATCAAGAATATTAATCGCTCCCTGGACCTTCTTGATAACAAGGTCTTTACTAAATATAAATTTTGTAGTAAAATAAAAGTTTAAAGTCTTTATTGAAACTAAACGGATGCTATACCATGAAATGTCAACAGTAGAGGGAAAAAGCCACTTCTAAACCGGAAGTGACGTCAGCTGCCAGGGCAGCCGCAGGGGTCAGATGGTGTCAGCTGCCAGGGCAGCTGCAGGGTGCAGATGGCGAGAGCATATGCCCTCAATTTGAAGTAGAATTGGGCATGAATTAAAAGTTAGTTTAAAAGTGAAATTCAACTGTGTTAACTAAACTCTAACAGTTGAACAAAAATTAAGAGTTAGTTGAAAACTGAAATTCAACAGGTATAACTGGGGGCTTGGAAAGTATGTCAAGGCCATCCAGAGTAAGTTTTAAAAAAGCCTACCCAACTACCACCAGAAATAGTTCAAAGTTGAACTAGTTGGTGATAGCGGGATAGGTTGAAGTAACTTTTGAATTTTATTAGTGAACATACAATCAATGTGCAACAGCAGAGTTTAAACAAGTTGAACTTTTGTGATGAACTATAGAGTTGTAAATGCAAACACCGACGACGATGAGAAGGTAAATGCAGAGTCCCCAGATGATGTATTTGAAAAGCTTGAACAAATGTAACATTTCGAGTTGGTTTTCCCGTTCCATTTCCAATCGTTTAATTTCCAATTTCAATTTATCCTCTTCCATTCTAGTTACGAAGGGAACTTCATCCATCATATCCATCATGATTGTGTTAGTGTTTGAAATTTTAAAACAAGTGATGTTGATAGTTCAGAAGTCGAAGACGGAATGAGAAGTGAAAGCGAGAAATGTTAGTTAAATAAAGAAGTAGTGGGGGGAAAGATGAATTACAAAGAAGTGGTGGGGGAAAGACGTTGCTCTTCATTATTACCATCAGTAGTGTCAGATGGTGCAGGAGTTAGATTTAGTAAACTGTCTTCGTCCGAACTTTCAACCTTATCACAAATAGGACAATCGTATGTTATTTCCAAATTCATTTTGATGGTTGTAAAATTATCTACAAGTTCTTGTAAAATATTAAAAATGTCTTGTAACTCTTCTTTAGAGTTTATTTCAAAACTAGAATTCATTTGGGCCAATGGAGAGTTGTTCATCGTTGGAGAGTCGGTGATGGAATGAGGATCGGCGCATAGGGAGGGGGCTTATATAACGGCGACCTTGAGCTTATGATCAAATAAAGCGGTAAGTTCTTCTTCTTCATGTTTTAATTCAATTATTCTAACTGAATTAGTTGTTTCGTCTTCCTAACTCTGTGAAGATGACGATGAAGAAAATAACTCACCAGGATTTAAATATTGAACCACAATTCTGAACCATCTCATAGGATATTTGTCCATGATAGAAAGTAAGTTTTGAAACAATTCTTCCATCTCCTCCCTCTCAGTTATTATATGTTCAAACTTGATAAATTTTGCTTCCATGTTGTTAGTTAGATTGTCGGAAGTGAAATGATTTAAAGTTGAATATAATATTATATAAAAATTAGAACCGGTAGTGGGGGAAATCTCAAGGTCATCCAATTGAAGTTTTAAAAAAGAGTGTAAAACTGAAATTACACATTTGATGGTTCTACAGGATCGGAATACCAATCTGATCTGTATTTACATCTTTTTATCATATGTGTACAAAAATCATCTTGATGAGAATTGGTGCGTTGACAATGAGCAAGATCTAGAGGGTGAAATTTGAAACACCTTTGAGGACAACATGTATGAAAATATCTTGATTTGTAAAATTTGAAAGTTCGCAATTCCGGTGGCGGTAGTTGTTTTGTTTTGCATTTGCAGTAACAAGATCCGAAGAATTCACATTTAGTACAAGCTAACCCATCCACCATCATTGGTCCTAAATCTGTACACTGTTGTTCACAACAGTAACGAGGTTTGTACTTGTATTTTTGCTCTTCCATGTTGACGCTGCGGAGTCTAGTGAAAGAATAAGAGTTTATAGTGATGAATAGCGAGTTTTATGTACTATGAAAAGTGGTAGGGGTAATTTCAAGGTCATCCAAATGGAGTTTTAAAAAATTATACCTTACTAATGTAAGGAATGTTGATACTTAAGAAGTTTATTTCTGTTTATCTTCTTCAGACTTTGTCTGTTTTTGTTTGTTTTCTTCAGACTTTTTCTCTCTCTCCGCTTTAGCCATAGCGATAAGTTCTTCAGTTGATAGTAGATGTACTTCAGGAAATTTTAAAATTAATTTAGCCTGATATCCTTCTCGGGTTAATATTTCTAAATCTTCTGTCATTTGTTCAACGGTGTTGTAATCTTTTCCATAGATTTTCCCATCAAGTTCAATCATCATTCTGTATAACATTTTGTAGAATAGGTCTTGTTGTGGCGAGAGCTGAGAAGTGAATGATTATTTATCCAATGTCACATCCTTTTTATGAACTTCACATTGACCACGTGATTCCTTAGTTGTAATTTTATTTGTCAAAAGTTATTCAACATTGGTAATACTTCTGGAACTTGACGTTATGTTGACCAGCTGGCGATGAAGAAGTTGTAGGTTGTGTAGAAAAAAATATTTCATCATCGCAATATTTTGTTTTAGTGAACATCCTTGTATTAGTAGCACTAACATCAACAGTTAAGTGATAACCACCGGTAAGTAAAACTCGCATTTCGTTGGTTAAATCTTCGAGTTGTTCAAAAGTTGTAATGGTGTTGGTATCATAAGATGCACACTTGACTTTGAGAGACATCTTTTAGTTTTTATATTAAGCGATAGAGTGAGCGAGATGTGTACGGTACGAAAGGTAGTCGTAGACTGATGAATTTTACAAGTAGATTTTCGCTTTTATAATCACACAAAAGTGGGTCAAGGTCATCCCGTGGAATTTAAAAAAAAAACAACATATTGTAATGTACAAAGACATCACAATATGTTGCTTCTTTTAATTTTTTTATTTTTTTTATATTATATTTATTGAAAAACAATTACAAACAAATAGTTACAATGTTATGTACAAACTAATCAGTAGTAGGTGTTACATGAATAGTTAGTTCAGTTGAGTTGTTTCCACTTGGTCCGTGCGAAACCAAATAGAGTGCGCCGGGTTGAACTACACGAAGATCTTCATTTTGAAGAAGTTGTACAAAGCGTCTTGGTAGGAAGATCTGAAATTTTGGTTCATCACCAACTGTATATGGAGCCTCGCTCAATGTGCAATTAATAGCATCACCTACTGAAGTTTCCATTTTCTTGATCGTATGAATGATGTAGTGTTTTTCTTCTTTTAGTTCAGAACATTTCTTTGTAGGTAGAATTGATGATTTAGAATGAGCGTTGAACTGATCAACTAAACTTTGAAGTAAGTTCTGTGATGCCATCTTGATGTTGTTGTTAATCTTCTTGTTAATAAGAATGTCCGTTGGAGATGTTGTCTCTTCGGAGGTTAGAGTAATACTCATGCTGCGTCATGGTAGCGCTCTCGCTTTTATAATCGACACTACCCCCACTACTAACACTACACCCACCACTTTGTTGAAGGAAATTGTTCAAGCGGTAGGCATTCTTTAAAGCGCACTGCGACCTTCGATGTTTAAAACTTTTTGATGAAATACAAAGTTCGTTGAAGTAGCATTGGAAATCTTTATCAATTATTGCATTAATCACTTCGTTGCTTGTAAATGATTGTATCCAATTTGCTTTTTCCAATCCCCTTGTGTAGATAATTTTAAACTCTTTGCAATAATGATTCATAATGTGCGGCATCATGTTATAATTAATGAAACCTTCATCCCATCTTAAGTTATGAAAATGTTTGTTCAACCATTTGTTTGTAACTTTCGCTTTAGTTGTTAGTCTATTAAATGGTACTGGAGGTTTGAACAAATAATGATAAACTACTGATGTGTTCATGTCCAAGATTACTAATTCTTTAATAATAAAATTACCATCATTTCCTCGGAAAGCTTGAAATTCAATTATACCTCTTTTAACTTCCATTATATGTGGCGCATTAGAAAACGAAACCCGTTTATTCATGATGAAGTCTTACTAACAACTGACTTAAAAATTGAATGAGCCGATGTTTATAACAGACAGGATTGTTCTTCTTCTTTCACTTCTTGTGCCACTTCATCAATATTAAAATTGGTGTGATAGTTGTTTAATTGTCTCCACATTTCAACTTCTTGAGGTATTCTATTAAAGATTGAAGTATCCACAGGACCGTATAAAATTGGAACAAAAGGTTTTTTGTCCAATGTATCAATTAGATAGTCTTTAATTATTGCACTTGAAAATATTAGTTGTTTCAAATATCTGGTGACGGGACCGGTAGTACAACTTAAAGTGTAAAATTCTTCTTTAGTGAAATATAATTTAACATTATGTGTAGTTAAATCTCTGAAGCGAACAATTTGTCCTCCACGATGTTTTACTATATCAACTTCAATATTTGATTCCAATAAACTTAATCTTGTTCTTCTTCCAAATGTGTTGTTACTTAAATAGCACTCCAAAAGATGTAAATGTTTCATGAGAGATTCCCAAGTAGTTTCACTGAAAGTAACCATTTTGTTTCCATGATTTAAAATAACAATTGGTGAATAATCCATTGATTTTAAAATTCCAACTGATATACTTTTTGTCATGCATGAAGAAATTGGGTAGATAATCCGAAGAAATACTTCTGTTAAAATATTGGTTGTAATGTTAACTTCAACCTTCTTCCTTTTTACTTCTTTTTCAGCTTCTTCTTCTTCTCTCTTCTTATGTTTGTTAAACTTTAGGAACTCGTCCATTTCTCGTTCAACTTGTTTTTCTATATCTGAACTATTATCATCCATTAGAGGTGTATTTTCTTCTCCGTTAGTAGAATTCATCTTGCGAATGATGCTTCCCATACGACGGTTGAAGATAGAATGAAGTTTCCACTAATTATTTTCTCGCTTTTATATTTTTCGTAAAATCCTTGAAATTTATACGATTACATAATTGTTTGTTTTCAACTTGTCTTTCACAAATGAAATTCTAACCTCAAAAATTGAAGCAGATAATTCTAACCTCAAAAATTTGCAGTTGTTGTACAATTCTTCTTAAAGTACATTCTTCACAATTCCGGTCAGCGGTGTGTAAGTAACTATTTTATCATGTAGAATTAGACAGTATGCCGAAGTTCCATCCGCTACTGGTTCTTCAAATTCCATTTCAATTTTTATATCCACACTTGATGATTTTACCGATTCATTTTGTTTTGAACAATCGATTACAATTATTGGAGCCTTGGAATAATACTGGTCAGGTGATAATAGTGGTGTATTAGTCTTTCCATAATATGACGATCGAAATCTTGCATACATATCGTATAAAATGGAAAAACGTTTTTTGCTGAACATGACATTCAAATTGTCATAGGGAAAGAATTGAGAGTTTAGGAAAACTTTACAATTCTTTATTTTACAGTGATCAAATTGACCAGCATTTGCAGTGATAACATCTTTTCGCTTAGTTTGAAAACCGAGTATTATGTACCTTGCTCGTTCCAAGTAAGTTGATGTCTTGACGGTCCATGTTTGTCGTTCTGTCTGAGGTAGTGTAGGGTATTCATGAAATTCCCAACTTCGGAATGGCATCACAATATCACGGTCAGATTTTAACTTTCTCAATAATAGGATTCTATGTTCATCGGCCAATCTTACATGAGGTACTCTCCAAACAACTTTATCCAACTGTAGTTGCCATTCCAGTTTATCTTCCGTAGTTGCAGGGTCTGCAAGTATCAAGTCCTTATTAGTTGAAGATCTGAGTAATACTAATTCTTGTTTGACATTTATTATTACCCGTTTGTAATCTTCAGCGAATCCCAAAAGCAATCGTAAAGGTACATGAAAATCAAAGTGACCGTTGGAAGCTGGTGTTATAGTGTCTTTATCGGGGGCAATCCATCCGGCGGTGACTATTGAATTCTTCTCATGCGGTGTTAATGATGTTAATCCTTTTAATGTAGTTGTTATACCAACCTTTTTTGTCGAATCAACTGTCACTCCTGATATTTCATATCTTATTTCATCAAAAAGATATGCCATTGGGTTATTTATAAAAGGAACTGTTGAAGCAGTTTTTCCATCCAATTTTAATACCCGTCCTTCGATGTACAAGTAACTTTCACACGGTAACGTGTAAATATCTTGTTGTTGAATGGGAATCCTTATTTCATCGTTATTGTTTAATTTTGATGAAGTGTAAGGGTTGTGCGTGTGATATTCCTTCTCCCATAGTGTTTCGTCGAATGTCGGTCCTTGAGATATATCCAGGATATCCATTGTTGTTAAGTTTTAATCCAATCTTCTGTAGAAAACGAATGTTGTCTGATGTTAACTCTTCCAATGTCGAGGAGCTACTGAGCTCCCGACTCTTCCGTTGCGGTTTAAATGATAATCCCATGTCGACTTTTATGTTGCTGCTCTGATGTGTATCCGTATAGTAATTGTTTCTCCTCTAAAGTCAACACTAATACCGTCTTGATCCAATATGTTCAGTACGATGTCTGAAATGAAACTGGTGTTTAACGGTAGGTATATCAAGTTTTGTGGCTTCTCAACAATTTTAAAACCGGGAGCCACTGTTGGATAAAATGTATGTAAAATATGTTCATTAACTCCATCTCTATACGATCCGTGTATAATGTTGCACGTGACATCGATACTATTTACTTTCAATATTGTTACAGTTGAATCACCTGAATGAGTAGTTCCAGGAGTTAAGATTTTCTTTTTGGTATCTGTAAATCCAAGTAAACTGCCAATGGAGTTTTCCAAGCCAACATCGATATAATATTTCGAAGTTATTTCTGCTTTTAAAGTATTATTGTTTCCTTTAACGGTGATATTTTCTTCTCCGAGTTGTTTCTGTAGTAATTGGTTTATATCATCGATTTCATAAGCTCCAGTAGGAAATGTAATTATTTTCAATTCTGAGTATTTTCCTGCAGCATCCATAGTTTCATAATAATGTAGTAAATTGTTTTTTCCTTCCGTAACATTGGGAATTGAGTTGTAGGTAGTCAAATCAAGTAATGCCGCTTCCCATAATCTTTCCTTGGATAGACGCAATGCTGGGAACAATGTACTTTTCAATGTGGATGAATTTCCAGTCAGTGACACTGTATACGATGACATCTTAAAGGTGACTGACACTTTTCGCTAGAAACTCCAAACATAAATGCCCGCATATTTCAGTATCGTTAGGTTGTTCTCTCTTGTAATTGTAAAAAATGTTTTTGGAGTTTCGAAAATAATGTTGAAGTTCTTTCGGTGGTGGTAGATTGCCAAAACTGTCAAAGTAGTAAATGGTTTGTCCGAGTTTTTTATAGCATACCCAATGAGTGCCTGGACCATAGGTGGAATCCAAATTTACTATTCCAGTTTCATTTTTCCATATTTTAGTTGGTAATGCATCTTTCATAAAAACTCCTCGAAAGAATGGTATTTTCAAACATTTTACATAATCATTTAACTGATGATTTGTTAAGGCTTTATTTGGAATTATCAATTGATTCTTCTTATTTAGTACACACGGTACGGTTTTAGGTATAAACCTGCTCCGTTTTTTACCATTTGCCAAACAGAAGTCTTCTTTACATTTGCCTTGCGAGTTCTACGACGCCCTTTTTTAATGTTTCCACCTCTTTTGGGAGCGCCTCTCTTTGCAGGTCTTCCTCTGCGACGTCTTCCACCACCTAACTTTGCTTTCGTCTTCATGGTTGTAGTTACTGCCCAAGCCGCTGCTTTTTCTGCAATACTTGCGTCACTTGATTTTACTCTTTGCCAAGCTTTTTCCGCTAGAATTTTATCCGCTATTGATCTATTTGTTGAATCTTTATACTTTGAATATGCTATATCGTGTTCTTTGCAAGCTTGATCTAATTTATTAATTCCAGGATCTCCTCTTGCTAAACGTTTTGCCAACTTAGTTCCAGGTCCACAATATTGATAACCTCCGGGCAGATGTAATTCGTATGGTAAAGCGTCTATCGCTCGATTTACAACAGCACCAACTGGAATCCGTCTGAGCAGGAATAATGCAGCTGATGTTATACCACGTCCTCTCTTGCCAATGTCCTGACGACGACTGAACGATGCGGTCTTCATTATGCTGCTTTATGTAACCAACGTCTTCACTCTATGAAATACTTTATGATAATGAATCCTTTTTGTGTACTCCATACTTAAATATTCACAAGCTTTACCCGTATATATCGATGATTGTATCTTTAATCCATTTTTCTCTCTTAGCACCTTCGATTTTATCGTGATTTGATTTACTAATTATATGATTATGCATATCAACAACTGCATTACCTACAAGATTCATTACATACTCTACATTGGTAGCATCTTGGTAATCTATAGGATTATCAAGAGCTGTGATACGTTTACCATTACATGTATATACAGATGGATCGTTATTAGAGGTTGCTATAACTTGATTAATAGTAGCAACATCATTCGGATCTATTCCTGCTAATATGTTAGATATTCTTCTATTTTTTCCATCATATATATTGTTTATTTTATCTGAAACTATAGTTTGTTTTACAACAACACAATCATTATCATCTTTACCAGATTTAACATGGGTTAATCGTCTACATCCACATATAAAGTTAAGACCAGTAGCTGATAATTGTGGTACTTGTGTTAAAATAACAGCATCATGTTTTTCAGTGCCTAAACTTATATTTGATAATTTTTTATTTTTTCCATCCCACTTGTCATTTTGTAGTTGTAGTAAGGTAAACTTTTCACTTCCTTGCATAAACTCATCACCTTTCTTTGACACCACTTGATTTTGTTTAACAAAAGCAGATGTACCTTTCTTCAAGCTTTCATTCATTTGTCCCACGGTGGCAGCATCCGATGGTGTGGAACCATCTTTAAGATTGGACAACACTTTTCCATGGCAATCAATAACAGCATCATTATACAAAATACAATTATCATTAATATATTTTATATTAACACCATCACTTTCTTCTTTAGGATATCCAATATCGTTTATAGTATATTTATGAAAGGAAAATCCATCCTTTTTCTTTTCTGGTATTACAGACTGCAAGTAACGCTTATTGATTGTATCTGTATCATCAGTTGGATCTGCCACATTAGTTATTTTATAATTTAAAGCATTGTACATTTTTCCATTTTTAGTATTTTGCAACAGTAAAGCGTAATCCATCGCAGATAGCAAATAGCCTTTATTAACAACATCTCCATTGTTGACTGGTTTTGCAACATTAATAACCCTGTGAGATTTTGCATCATACAGTTGGTTGTTGTCAAGTTTTAAACTTGTAGATGTTTCCTCCTTCACTGTTTTTAAATTTGTTGCATCTCCATCTTCTTCTGGATCTCTAACAAACTTTAAACGTTTATTATTTATGTTATAGTCACCTTCGGGTGTTTGCGGTAATCCACTTCTTTTTCTGTTTTCTCCAACTTGCACTCCTAACGCGGAGTATCGTCCGAACTTGTCGACGCTCATGTTAGAACTGACACATTATACGCCTGCAACTCTTATATATCCGCGGACAATTATACAATTATGCCGCGATTCCTGAGTTCGTCAATCAGAGCTACCCATTCATTATTTAAACCTGTATGACCAGCTTCCATGGCTTCATGCAATAGTCTCATTCTATCAACCAATTTATTGATGTCGTTGTAGTAAATCACATTTGTATTGTATAGATTTTTCATCAATCCTTTACCAGATGTTGAAGTATCTCCTTTACTCTTTTTACCATGTTGTTCAAGAAGTGATAAATCCATAAGTGATAAAGATTTTCTTTTCAGTGGTTGTCTCACCGCTGGTGCAGTATGTAATGTTGGCAATTTTCGTGGAGGAAACAACTTTTTTATAATGATGTTATATTTTGTTGCACGTGAACGATTAATCATTGCATCCTTTAAGTAGTTTCTTTTATGAGCGTTAGTATTTTGTAGAATCTCCTTAAAAACACTTAAATCTTTGGATGAATATCTTAGTGGTATGTTTTTAAAAATTAATTCATATAATCCATTTGTTCCTTTATATCTATGCTCACCAACAATGATGTAATCGTCTTGTGTTATTTCAAGCTTTGAATCGCCGATCTTCAATTCATTCCCATCAATTCTTGCTCCGTATACGTGTGATCTACTCAAATTCGGGTTTGATTTCATGTCATGTAGCATTTTCATTATATATTTTCTTCCAAGAGGTCCATGTTGTAATATATCGCTACTCAATTGAGTTAAATTTGGAATAGATTGTTCAGCTTCAGGTATTGGCTGTTCTTCTTCCTTTTCAATAATTGGTTCTTCTTCTTCTTTTGTTTCTTCTTGCTCACTAGCACTTGTATATGAATCATCATCTTCTTCTTTTTTTAATGCTTGTACTTCTTGTTTAGAAACTGGTAGTAAAACATCTCCTTCATAACGAGGTTTACCAATAGTTTCTGATATGTGTTTTAAAGGTTCCGTAATAGGTTTAAATGTAGTCTCTAGAAATTCTTCTCTTTCACTTAAACCCATCCTCAATGCACGATTCTTCATCCTAATAGAATCACTGAGTGATTTTATTTCTTTCAATAGTTTTTCTTGATTCACCATGTTTACACTGTGAAGTTCAACGTGTAACTAGATGTAGCATCGGTAGTTCAACGCATAAATACAAATTTATCCAACCCTATACGATATCTACCATTTTTAATATCTTCTTCCTTCATAATAACGAGAAAGCTATATTTCTCATTCCATGCTTTGCCACACATTTCTTTAAATTTCTCAAATGGCATATCCGCATTTACATGATCATTGTATATATGCTTTAAATTTGTTTCATCTTGCTTAAAGATAATCAACATATTTGCATTATCTCTTATAAGTTGTTTTGGAATTTTACTGTATGTTTGACCAATATATATGCTATCGATATTATGATGTCTCCCCATAGCGAAATAATTCCTTATAGTGTCGTGATTTTCACAAGAAACATCGTCAAATATAAAAATAGAAAATGGTTTTGCTTCATTTGGTTGCATAATTGTTTCACTGGCATTAAACTTGTAAAAATTCACTTCAGGTACACTTGCAAGTACTTTATCCAATAATTGATATTTTGGTTGTTGCAATGATTTTGAAAAAATGTATATATTGTTAAAACGCAATCCTTTAGGATTAGTTATAAGGTTAAAAACAACATTAGTTTTTCCACAATTTGAAGGACCAGTTATTAGACATCTTATCGTATTTGGTAGTAATTCACCATGTTTTCCATGATTTAACTTATCATTGTCAACTGTCAATTCATCAATGTTATTGATATTAAATCGATCTTTTTGTTGTACAATCTCCATCTTGTATAAAGGTTAAACACACAATGAGCTATTAAACAACTATACTAAGTCTTTTGAAGGAATCCAAGAGTCTTCACTTTTATCAAACCCTAACCACCGGACTTTAACCATATCCTTTTTCCTTTGTAAAATCTTCTCAACAAGATATACATCACCAACTGTTGATTTCAACAATTCGTGTCCGTAGAATCCACCTTGAAGTAATTCACCCTTGTTATCCTTTAATAAATAGGTTTCAGGTATAGTTGGTTGCACTTTATAAATTGTAAATACTTCATTAGTCCAATTTGGTAGATATCTTTTACTAAATACACCTTTGTATTTGCTTATACGAACTTTATCGTTGACCTTGAACTTCTTTGGTTGCAATTTTTCCAATTTCGGTGTTGTATTATTTTTAATGCGTTGTAATACAATTTTAGCATTAGCACTGTTTACCTGGATAGGTTTCATTCCAATGGTACGATGATATTTGTTGTTATACTCTTTTATAAGTTGTGGTAATATGTCATACCACACGTATGATCCTCGTTTTGAAAATTGTTTATACATCGCACCTTTTAATGTTCTATTAAATCTTTCAATTATTGAAGCTTTAACTTCAGAATTTGTAGAATAATGATTTATTTGATATTTCTTCATCAAAGCTCCAAAGTCTTTATTAAAATATTCTTTTCCATCATCGGTCTGTAGATGTTTAATTTTAAATTTATTTCTTTGTATTGTGGTTTCCATAGCTTTTGTAACACTTTTACCAGTCTTATCCTTCAATGGTAAAGCGTCAGCTATTTTAGTAAAACAGTCTATAATTGTTAAAATATATTTAAATCCTTTGTTTAATTTACTGTGCGGTATCATTTCAATGAGATCAGCTTGATAAAGATCATTCATTCCTTTAATGATTGTACTTCTTCTTGGAAATCTTCTTCTTGCTGGTTTATGTAGTTCATTTACAATCTTGTCCTTCACACTTTCCATCTTTAGATGTTGCTTGTACACCGCATGTAAAAATACTGATCCATAGAATAGTTTATTCTCATTTATATAGTTTGAATATTGGTCAAGGCCATTTCATATTAGTGTAAAAAAGAGGGAACATGGCATTGGGCTTGCCATGTCCCCTCTTTTTTACGGAAAGGAAAAAGGAAGAAGGTAGAGGACGAAGAATAGGTTTATTGGTCAATAGGGTTTAAGGAGTAGTGGCCGAATGGTAGAGTATTAATTTTATCTTCTAAAATATGTCGCTTGTCGTCTTTGTAGCTTAATGCCCACTTTGTTTGTTTGACACTGAAAAGTTGGTGGTTATAACTTCTTATAGTGTTGAATGTTGCAGTTGTTTCAACATTTTTAAACAAACATCTTTTATAATGTTCAAACTGTACGTTCTTCTTTAGGAAAGATGTCTTTATTCCTTTGGCCTTCTTCGTGACTCGATGTTCATTCCTCTCGTTTATGTACAGTTGAAATGAATACAGTTTGGACATTAATGCTACAATTTCCATCATCGGCACACCATTTGTTTCATCTTTAAATTTTCCCAATACTTTCTTATTTCTGTCATAGTCGTAATTTGGATGATGCTTAGGATAATCGGAAAAGTCGAAATCATCTTTATATATAAAGGTGCGTAGATCTTCATACATGTCATTTGTTTTAATCCAGTAAATTAGTGCATCCGTATCCATATATGCAATACCAATGTTCTCTCTTCCATAATAGTTAACCATCTTCTTATAATGAAACTCATACATATGTGTTTTTGAAATATCCAAGATTGACATTCCAAGATACAAAGGACGATCCATTTTAACTGACTTCTTGTTCATGGAAATAACAACTAGATTTTCATTAATAATTACAGATGAACCAAAGTTTGGTTGTTGCACCAATTTCTGTAATTTTACTGGATCAGTTACCAATTTGATATCCTTATGTTTCCTTTTGTTTTCCAAAGTCTTGCCAAATATTGCGTTATTCATTAATTTGAAAAAATCTTTTTGAAAACTTGATGTAGCGGTGGCTCTTCTTCTTGTGTTGTTGTCGATGTAAGGTTTTAACCAACAAGATTGAGAAAATTGTAGTACTCGATTAATTTTTGTAATTCTCAATCCTAAGTCTAAAGCTTGTTGTATCATCCAGTAGTGTCCAACATATCGAGACTTGTCGGTTAATGTCATCATTAATTTTGGCCATCTTCCAGTAGGGGAAATTTCAGTCTTCGGAAGAAGTGGTAAATCATAATGTTGATCATGAAGATGTTCAGGATATTCAAAATTGACATCAAAAATGTAACCAGTTTCACCATGCTTCGGTATATCCATTATGTTTCCAATCGATTCTGGATCTATCCATTTAAAATTATCATATGGAAGGGGATTCGACATTGCCCATCCGTATAAGTTATTTGCATCAAAATAACCCAGGAATGTTGTTGGTTTTGATGCATCATAATCGGGCAGATACTTGTTGTTCGCCTTGAAATGTCGTGTAACGCTTTGCGTCAATCCCCCTCGAACTCCTGACTCTAACATCATAACCATATCTATATCAGTAAGAAGTTGTATTTTACAATTTGTTTCTTTCAACATGGCCTGCCATGCTAATCCAGGTGAAGTGTACGAATGAAGAGGGTCCAATCCATATGCCGCAAAACATGTATTTCTAAATTCTTCCATTATATCACATAGTAAAGTTACATCCAATTTAACATAAAAATCTGAATATTCTCCCAATGTTCTAAATCCTAATTCGTTCCATACTTTACATGCATGATCATAGTCCTCTTGAGATATGTCCATGTCATAAAGTTTACTTTTGAATTCTTCTTTAGCCGGAAGTGATGTTTCATTAAATCTTTCTAAACTGTCTATGTAATCATATGGAAACACACCTTTCCGAAGTACCAAATCCAGTTTGTCGTTATTTACAATCTTCTTTGTTTCGATGAAATCTTGTTTCCTTAAATTTTCTGAAAGTTTGGATAAACTTGACGGCATAAATCTGTAGGAGTCCAAGAATCTTAGTTTCATGTTTCCAACTTTTTTGGAAAAACTGATGAACTTCTCTGAAGTTTCAGCTAATACATCAATTTCACCATCGTCTCTTCCTAATTCGGGTATTATAAAATGAGCATCGTACCCACTGAGGTTATGCAGAACCACAGGAATAAATAGTGGTAAACGATAGCTCAAGTTGCATTTATTACAAGCAGCACCCCTGTAATAACCTGTGAGGTGATCGTGATCTTTAACTTTATAATTCTCAATAGTAAAATCATTTTTGCATAAGAAACATCGAGTTGCATTTTCATGTTGAATTTCTTCTTCTTCCTCCATCGGTTTCATTGGTACAATATTTGTATATAATCTTTGTGCATTTCCAGCTATTGAATATAAGTGATCAAGAAATATTTTTTCTACATTTTCACCACGATATACTAGAGGTTCTGAAGTTAATCCATATCTGTTTAAATGTTCTTCTGATAATGTTGATTTAACCATTAAACAAAAACTGTTTGGTTTGTGCATTTGATACTTGACACTTTTTCTAGCTTCACAATTTTCATCTTCAACAGGAACAAGTGTTGATTCAAAGTCCACATACACAACTAGAGGAATACGGTACTGATGATGAACCTTTTCAAATGTAACAAATGCTCTGCTTTCCGAAGGTAAAATAATCTTTGCTTCATAATTATTGTTACATAATCTTTTGTGCTCTTGTAACCATTCTCTTGAGTGTAGCCCATTTCGTTTAAAATTGAAACATCTCTTGCAAATTAACTTTCTGTGTCGATCTTTAGAAAGCTGCTTATTAACAAGACGATCAAATTGCTTTATGTACACATAGTGAGACACATCTCCTCGCGTTAGTAGTAGTAAATCCGTATGATCTGGTAGCTCTTCTTTTGCAATACGTAAAGGATACACTTTGTTTGAACTATCTAATGCAAAAACATTGATAGACGTACCGGGATTTTTCTTCTCAAATTTTGATATATCTTTCAGTGATACAGGATAAGTCATTCCTTGAAAATTGTATCTAAATCTTTGATTTTCATATTCTTGGTTAGGTCTATTCACATGAAGTGGTGGTACAAATTTAGCTGTTATTGCATAACGAAAACATTCATTGTCTTCATTTTTAACATTAACACAAGATTTTGTATTTTCAATTCTTTTTGGTAAAGGAATGTAACTAGATCCCATTAGTCCATATCCATGTTTGTGAACTCTTATATCTAATACTTCAATACTTGTAAGACTCCATCCGGATCCTCTTCCTTCGTGTTCCTGAATTTTTGTTAATATTTCTTCTATACAATTTTCTATTATTGAATCAATGTTTGAACTTTCCATAATGGTTCGGTTTTTTGTTATGAATCCTCTTGGTGATAATTCTTCTTGTACATTTATAAACATAGCTTCTAGTAGTAAACCAAATTTAAGAAAGTTTAATCTTTTCAATTCTTCTTTTAAAGTTTTACTTACGATTGGTTTTGCTTCTCTAATAAATTCTTCTAGCTTCAAGTTTTCATTTTGAATCTTATGATGCATTACTACTTTACCGGGTAATGCAAATACTTGTAGATTCGGTAAAGTAGTTAAAGATGTTGCTGTTATTTCATCTCGTTCATCTTGTTCATCTTGTTCTTCTTGTTCTTCTTGTTGTTCTTGTTCTTGTTCTTGTTCTTGTTCTTGTTCTTGTTCTTGTTGTTCTTGTTTTTCTTCTGGGTTGTTGTGAATTAGTTCTTTATGACAGTCTAATAGAATTTCATCGTGAAACGATTCCGAACATTTATCGCAACGATACATGTTGTTTACTCTTCGAAATTTCGCCAAGAAATGAAATGGGCTCTCGCGTTCCTCCTTTTATAACGGTTCCCCCACCACTATTTCATCTTCTTCACTATCCAAGGAAATCAAACGTTTTGAATAAAAATATTAACCTTCTACAAACTAATTGTTCATTCGTGTTCTTTATTCCCATTGGAGTTTTAGTATATACTTCTTTATATTCAAGCTTTAACTAACTTTCCCCACCCAACTAATTTTAGTTACTTTTAAAACCAAACACCCGCCCTCCAAAAATCTATTAGGACAGATGTTATGGGACAGATGTTGAAAGAACAAATGTTGGGGTGGAAATGGCTAGAGCACAGGCACTTGGTTGAACTAAATTTGCGCATAAATTAACTAGAGTTGAACTGAAAATTCGCATAAATTAAAAGTTAGTTCAAAACTAAAATTCGACAGTGTTAAAAAACTCTAACAGTTCAATAAAAATAAACATTAGTTCAAAACCGAAATTCAACAGTGTTAACCAAATTCTAACAGTCAAACAAATAGGTCAAGGTAATCCAATTTAACGCGAGAACGAGGAATAGAGCACTAAGTGGCATGTTAGTCCATTACCACAAAGTGATCTATTCCTCGCTCTCTATTCTACATCTACTTTTTTCAGTTTACTTATTTATATTAAAATGTTCAAATTTTACTATGTAGAATGTCCATTCTTTCTCTTCAACTCTTCGATTGTTTTTAGCAATTGTAACAAATATTCGTTAGTTTTCACCAAAGTCTTTAGTTTGCTACATCCAATTTCAATGGAAGGTATTATAAGTTGTAATTTTATAAGTTCAATCTTTTCTTTCTTGCGAATTTCTTTCTTTATTATATTATTCCTTATTTTTGCTGAAGATTTAAACTCCATGTTGTTTCTGCTAAAGCCACAATAATAATAAAAGTCTCTTCAAACAACCTGCATTTATACACATTCCCCCACCACTTTATAATCCCCACTCCTTTCCCCCTCTTCTTTATATGTGGAAGGAAGTATTATAATTAGATTCCTAATATTTCTTTTCCTTTTTCACTACGTGGGGGGAAGGGTAATTTGTTATTACACTAGTTGTGCAAGAAAATAGCCGCCAGTGTCCACACCTTGTTCATAGCACTCCATCATAGATTGTGCCCACTGCAACATGCGGTCTCTGTCATTTGGTGTGACAAGGAAAGAATGACTATCACCATACAATATAAAAGAGTCAATTCGTACATAACATCCTAAATTTAACCATTTATTAGCTTCAACTATAAACTTTTCTATTGTATCAAATGGAAATTGTGGATCAATTGCTATAACCTTACGTTCTTCACTAAGTTCAACAGTATAATCATCATCATCCTCACTCTCACTATCATTATTTAAAATGTCTTCAGGTTGTAGAAAAACATCGGAAATTTTGGAAGAATTAAGATGGTCATTCACATGAGGAGGCATTTTAAAGTAGGTAATATTGTAAACAGCAGAGACGAAACAACAAGAGCGGTGTGTAGAAGCAAAATGAAGGAGTGACCAACGCTCGCTCCGCTTTTATAACAGTATGCAAATGAGGGGTAAGAGCTGACCTTAACCGGTCATCGACCCAAAGGAGTGGGGGAAGTACTTTTCTTACTACTCAAATGGAAGTAGGTTAGTAGGTCACGGGACTTAGAGTGTTAAAAAATAATGGGGGAGAAACACAACGCTACAACGCGTTGTGTTTCTCCCCCAGTATTTTTTAAGCAATAATTTGGAAAAAAAACTATGTGAATTTACTTGCTACGCCCCCACCTTGTAATACCATCCAGTTTGTGTCTGAGGAGATAGTCTTTAGAGTCTAACTCATAAACGGATTTCTCTTTGCGCAAGGATTCAATCACTTTAATATTATATCTTACGCCGTTACAAGTTGCCAAAATGTGTTCGTTGTCAATAACACTTTCAAAAAAATAGACACAACCTCTCTTAAGCCTATTTCCTTTCACACCAATAATTTTGGATTGGTATTCAACAGTGGGGGTTTCTGTCACTTGTGGTTCAGAAATGTGTTTTACGACATGTACACGGCAAAAACTTTCGTTTTTTACACATTTCCTCCCACAAGGTGATCCTTTCTTAATTCCCCTAGTAAGCGTTTCAGGGCAAGTAGTGGGACGGCTAAATGCCCTACGACGCCGTTCTTGTAATAATTGAAATTGCTCTGAAGGAGCGGGTTTAGGAGTAGGTTTAGGAGTAAGTTTAGGAGCTGGTTTAGGAGGTGATTTAGGAGCTGATTTAGTAGCAGGTTGAGAGGATTCAGTTTTTTGATAGGTATGATCTTCATGTGTACTAAGTGGTGGGGTAGGAGGCAATGGTGATAGTGGGATAATGGGTGTGCTAAGACGATGAACAATGGTTTCAACGGAAGGGGTATTAGGACGGTGGTGAACTGGCTTCTGCGGTGGCGGCATAGTAGTTAATGGTGGTGCGGAGTCGTTTGAAAGCGAAGTTGAAGGTGAAGGCGAAGGCGGTGAAGAAATACTACGAAGTCTAGAAGTGTTGGTTGGCGGAAGAATAGCTCCAGAAGTTGAAGGTTGAGATGCAAGTCGGTTCTTGTAGCAATCAGGAAGGTTTTTGAGGCGAAGAGTTTTCTTAGGTGCAGGAACAGCCGTAGTAGAAGTTGAAGTAGAAGCAGAAGTTGAAGTAGAAGTTGTAGTTGGCAGAGATGACATGGTTGTGGCTCCAAGTTCGCAGCGTAACGTCTGGAATCAGAATGAAATGTTAGCCGCAGTCGGTGCGTCTTTTATAACAATATGCAAATGAGAGGGGTAGCAGCTGGCCAAGACTGATTATTGACCTGGGAGGTGGGGGAAAAGGGGAAAGAGAAGGTATTTATTTCAAATAATTCACATAACTTTTGACTAAAATAAAATAACCAAATTCTTCTTTTACTAAAATGTTTGTCTTACATAGACCTTTTCAATGATGTATCGCTTGTCCAAATCCGTCAATCCGTTATCAAGTTATAGCCATTTTAATTTTTCAGGTCATGATCGGTCATTCACCCGGAGTAGTGGGGGAAGGAGTGGGGGTAGGAGTGGGGGAAGGGGGGGGGCTCCATTTTTTCGGGGGGGGCTCCATTTTTCGGGGGGGGGGCTCCATTTTTTCGGGGGTGGGGCTCCATTTTTCGGGGGGGGGGGCTCCATTTTTTCGGGGGGGGGGGTCATTGACCCTTCCGAAAGTGGGTCAAGGTCATTCAAGATTTATAATGATCCAAGGTGATGGGAACAGTAATACTGTTCCCACCACCCTGTTTGCCTAGCGGTTCCCACTCCCAACCCACTAGTTACGTTCTGCAAGGGAGGTCCCTGGACCGTCCGGGTCTACCGTAACGGTCCTGTCCGGGTCTACCGTAACCATTAATTTAAAGGGAAACTGGAACAGTTAATGCAGAAACGCAACTCTAACCCCACCCAAACTAATCCCACCCATCATATTCCTAAACAAAATGCAAAAAAGTCCGACTTGCGGATGTCCCACCCATTTTAAATGAAGTTCAACTGAACTTCTGAATTTACAGTTAATCTACCCCCTAACATCTAGCTGTAAGGCAAAACAAATGCACAAAAACAACATAAATTATTAGTACCAACACATCATTATTAAAAACCAAATAATTCAACACAACCAAATACCATCATTATTCTTAAAATTAATACACCTTAATGCTAAACACCTCTTAAAATTAATACACCTTAATGCTAAACCCAACTTATAACTAACATCGCAATGCGCAAATTATTTCTTAAATTAAATACAACTTAGAACTAAACACACACACACACACACATACCACATTGCATTAAAAAACGCAACATAGTATAAGAAGTTCAAATATATATAGGCCTACTATATATTTGAAACCTCTTGCTGAGTCGCCAACAACCTTTCGCTATGAAAGTTTGTTGGCGACTGACGCAAAGATCGGGCTCGTATCGCTCCTCGGGTTTTCGAGTGGTGGGGGAAGTTGTTTCACTCCAGTACAGTGTTCAATCCAGTCCAGTTCGCAGCAGTGTAAAAGGAAGGCGAAGGAGTGGGGAGCTGCACATGGGCAGCAACGCAAAACCAAGGTTTGAGGTTAGAATTATCCATGCGAAGTAGCGCTAAAGTGAGTAATACAGGACTAGGCGCATGCGCAACAGTAGGAGTGATTCCGATCCGGAGAACTCGTTGCATGCGCAGCAGGTTTGAGGTTAGAATTATCCATGGCAGCTGCCATGTTTAGTTTGGTTTCATTACATAGAGTCAGCAACCGGTGGTGACCGGTCATTGGCCTGGAAGGAGTAGGGAAAGGTGGTGACCGGCCATTGATCCGGAGGAGTGGGGGAAGGAGTGGGGGAAGGGGGGGGGCTCCATTTTTTCGGGGGGGGGTCGGGGGGGGCTCCATTTTTTCGGGGGGGGAGGGGGGGGGAGGTCATTGACCTTTCCGGTCATTGCCCCCCGAAGGAGCAACGGACATAGAACCCTACTTCTCTTACTACTCAGGTGAAAGTCGGTCATCATGCATCTGTCCGGCAGCTGCCCGGAGTAATTTCCAGCGCTATAAAACCAGGTAGTTTATCGCGCCACAAACATTCATTACCTCGTATTCGCGCTGAACACTTCTCATTAGTTATACGTTATGGCTAGTTCGTTATCCAGGCTCAATTACTTCTAACCTATAACGTGGCTTACATTGGCATATGACGTTTACAGGATGGTTATATGGGATTCAGTTAATTCTAACCTACAATTCAGTTTTCAACTAACTTTTAGTTTTGTTTAATTTGAAACCTCTTGCTGAATCGCCAACAACCTTTCGCTATGAAAATTTCTTGGCGACTAACGCAAAGATCGGGCTCCTATCGCTCCTCAGATTCTCCAGTGGTGGGGGAAGTTGTTTCACTCTAGTACAGTGTTCAATCCAGTCCAGTTCGCAGCAGTGTAAAAGTTAAGCAGAAGAGTGGGGAGCGGCGCATGCGCAGCGACTCAAAACCAAGGTTTGAGGTTAGAATTATCCGAGTGAGGTTAGAATTATCCATGGTAGCTGCCATGTTTAGTTCATAGAGTCGGCGACCGGTGGTGACCGGTCATTGGCCTGAGGGAGTGGGGGAAGGAGTGGGGGAAGGAGGGGGGGGGCTCCATTTTTTCGGGGGGGGGGGTCATTGACCCGAAGGAGTACCAACGGCCAACACACCCTACTACTCAGGTGAAAGTCGGTCAACCAGTCATTTGCCTCGGCATCTGGCGGCACTTGGCTTAGGTTATTACTGCCGCTATAAAAGGGAGATAGTTTATCGCGCCACGAACATTCATTGCCTTGCATCCACACAGTCATCACCTCTCATTAGTTTTACTTTATGACTACTTCGTTACTTCTAACATGCAATTTACCATTCATCAGCATGTGGCTTCCTATCCACTTCATTAAATAAATCTAGTTAATTCTAACCTCAAATATTACTACTATAGTGTTCTGTTTCAATTTTCCTTTACACTTCATTTTTATACCTCAGTCTTCTTTTAACTTCTGAATGTAACACATTAGTTATAATGGTTGCACAATGTTTAAGGTTAAAACTTTTGCGAACACAACACATATTACGAAGTACTTCTAAACCTTCAATTTCAAAGTGTAGAACTAATTTAAATAGAGTTAGGAAGAAGTACAGTTTTAACCCGTTATATTCTTCTACAACTTCGCAGGTTAACGTTGACGATAGTGTTATTCACGACATTTTACGTTCTATGCTATGCTTCCACAACTTTCAACTTATTACTCCTATCGACTGTGTTCAACAGGTTTTCCTATTTTACTCCCACCATTCCTTATATAAATGCGCTCACCACAATTCCTACTTCATTATCCTCTATGCTCTTCAGCTGAGCTAGGATTTGAGGTTAGAATTATCCATGGCGGCCGCCATGTCTGGTTCAGTTTTACCACATAGAATCGGCGACCGGTTATTGGTCTAAAGGAGTGGGGGAAGGGGTGGTGGGGGAAGGTTGCCGTTTTATAAGCCCTCTCCCTAGGCGGCGCTTCTCATTCCATCGCCAACTTTCAAACGATAAACACATCTCCCATGGCACGAATGAATTATCCCACTATCACCAACTAGTTCAACTTTGAACTATTTCTGGTGGTAGTTGGGTAGGCTTTTTTAAAACTTACTCTGGATGGCCTTGACATACTTTCCAAGCCCCCAGTTATACCTGTTGTATTTCAGTTTTCAACTAACTCTTAATTTTTGTTCAACTGTTAGAGTTTAGTTAACACAGTTGAATTTCACTTTTAAACTAACTTTTAATTCATGCCCAATTCTACTTCAAATTGAGGGCATATGCTCTCGCCATCTGCACCCTGCAGCTGCCCTGGCAGCTGACACCATCTGACCCCTGCGGCTGCCCTGGCAGCTGACGTCACTTCCGGTTTAGAAGTGGCTTTTTCCCTCTACTGTCAACATGCAATTACTATGTTTTGTAATATGATTCTCATGTGAGAAAATAAAGAGGAAGTCAAATAACGACTTCCGTTTCAGTCTGCCTGACTTTCGTCACTTTAGAGCAACAGGAGATGGCAGTTTACGCTTTGATAGTAAATAAATGTCTTATAGTTACCTCTGAATAGTGTACAACATTCAAATACTGATTTAAAAAAAAAATCACAGCCTTTGCCTCTATGTGATTTAACTGTCACGAGTGCGACTTTCAATTGGCCAGACTGAGAAGCCACTCTACATGACTGAGGGGGGTAGCTCATTAAATGAAAGAGACATGTTAAGATTCAAATCAAATATAATTAACATGAATTAAATCAATACAACAAACAGAAAATACAACATTTTCAACCATTAAAACAACTAATGATAAACAAACTTGAAAGGAATTTAATTTATACATTTAATAAATTTACCATTAAGTTGAAGATGACTGTAACTCTCAAGGAAATAATTCAAACTTTTTAACTGGGGAAACTTTAAACAATTTATGAATTTGGATAGGACCTCCCTTAATTTAGAAACTCCCATCTAATTTAAACCTACCCCAGGCCCCACGCCTTGGGCCCCATGGCCCCTTACAACCTAACACCCCAAACCCATACACTCACATCACTGCACTAGACTACCCCTGAACCTAAGTCTGCTGTCCTATTTAAGCTAGAGCTACAAATATTTCAGCATAAACAAGCTAGTGTCTAGGAACAGTTCCAGCCTACTCATCACCAAGAATTTTCATTCTTTTATTAAAAGTATATTTCATCCTTCTCAAAATAAATTTTTTCTACGCTCATTTTGAGTGAAATTTTCACTCTTTAAGAATTTTTTGGAATTCTTCCACCTAAAGAACGACCTATTTCACTCTTTGGATTTTAGCGTGTATTTGACATGTTCAGATTACAGTCTACTTTCGAACTCACAAAATAAATAGGTAATAAAATATCTTCAAGCTGTTTATTCTTATTTCATAAAACAATTCTAAGAAAGTTTGAAGAGAGTGTTTAAAATATTGGTTAGTTAGTTTTACGTTTTTATATTTCAATGAAAACTTATAGATACGGATTAATCATTCAAATTAAAACAGGCTGAATGCTATCCTAGTTTAATCTTAATAAATTGCCATATATTTCACCGTTCCTTACACTTTTAAACTACCGTTTATTATTTATAGAAATATTTTATGCGAAGGGACTTGGGTCTTCAGCTAAAATAATAGTATGCCCATTACATGGATTTTTTTTACTCATCCAATAGTCATAAATTCTGTATTCAGCATGAAGAGTTTTGATTTGCACTGATTTTTTGTGTTTGCTGTGTGCTTTTCTCAATTTTATTTTTTACTTGATATGTTCCAATTATGTCCTCACCGCCTACTGCCTACCTTTTTTCTTTATATCTTTCTCTTAGATTTCATGAATATAGTAGAATATATTAAGACAATGTAATTAAATGACTCAGTGTATCTTTCAGAACATCTTGAAATTGTTGACGCACCAATGCATGTAATATGTCTTTTGAATTAATAAAGCTTACTGATTTCTGATAACATTTAACAATACATTTTATTAAAAGATTTTTTTCTTATTTACAGCTCCATAACTAAAATATAATGGAACGCTTTTTATTTGTTATGATTAATAGCAACATCACGACAAAAAGTAGAATAATACAAATTAAAGCATAAAAATTTTTAAAGTTCAGAGGCAAAGTAGCTATTTCTATGCTTAATCGCGATTACGATCGAGCCTTCGCATCACCGATGATTGAGCTCAGAAAAAAACACTTTTAGTCTGAGTAATGAACAACGTTTTTTATCGTACTAAAAAATATATAAAAGTAATACAGTACACTCTCGTTCATCGGACTCGGCGACATCGGAACTCCGCTTCATCGGAACTGAAAATCTGGATATTATTAATTTTTTTTCTCACGAAATAAATAATTTTTCCGTTTTAGCACCTTCAATTTCCATTCGTTCTATCCGCACAACAGTGAAGTATCACATTTTGCATCAAACGTCATCAGGCGTTTTCCATAATCTGTACCCATCGATGTGATTTACGAGGCCGTGGAGTATTCGCACAAAAATAGAAAGAGGAAGGGGCAGGAAGTGAACATCCGGTTCGACCGCTTCCCAAACTGCCATTCAGTCTGTCTCGCGTTGCGACTGCACCTGTCTTACGTGGAAGTCAGTTGACTGCTGGAATATGAGTGGAATATGAATATGGAATAAGAGAATAAAGATTTTGGATCTTTATTTCCTGCTTTGTTTTTATTCCTATAAGTTGTTACCATGTTCAAAGTTTGAGTGCTTTATTTTCATAAAATCTCTTGTGTTATCTTAAAAACAAGAGTGAATACAATCACGATAGGTCACCGTATGGGCGGAAATGATGACACACGACGGACTCCGCTTCATCGGAATTTTTTGACATCCGAACCGGCCGTCCGCCACATTAGTTCCGATGAACGAGAGTGTACTGTAACTATTTAAAAAAACAAACTAATTTAAATTTCATTATATGTTTACATTTAGTAGTTGAATTACATCATAATTTCAAATGCACGAAAAAAATTAACAGATGTATTTTCAGTGCTCTTTTAAAAGGCCGAAGAAAACTTCAACTTTGTTGAGTAAATACAGGCCAGAAAACCTTTGTTATTATTAAAAACAGAAACTGTCAACTGACCATACATGTAATGGTTTGCCGAATGACACAGTGTAATACAGATAAATTTGGTAATGTTGTTGAATATAAAATTTTGTTATAATTAATTATTTGACCATTACATGTATGGTCTATAGCTTCTTTTACTTTATTTCATAATTTACAAAGTATTTTTGTTATACAAATGATTTCTTAAGATATAGACGGAATTTTTCAGAATCGTAATAACTAAAATTTTGTCTGTTGATTTTGGAATTTTGAATTGTTTTCTAAATTGCACATAGTTTGAGGTTAAAGTTCCTCGTGCTCCAAACATAATCACACTTAAATTTTCAATTTCATATTTTGATTTGAAGAATGGGATGGTTGGTTCATAGATTTCCTTTTTTTCTTTATTGACTTCTTCAGGCTGATTTATAGAGTCTTCAAATCTTATCGTGGGATCTATAATCCACCCTTCGTTCTTCTTACGGTTGATAGCCAATATGTCAATTCTCCTAGTACTTTTGTAATTTTTTTTAAGTGAATGTTTGAATAAAAAGTGAGGTAACAATTTTCATATTGTTAAATTGTCCATTTCATCTAATATCATATGTTGATATTTAAAGTAGGTTACTAATTAAAATTTGTTTATATTTATTCCATTTAAAAGTCTGTGAAACTTAAAAAAAATGTGTAACACTCAGGGGTTCTTATATTGAACACACGGTGGGTTAACAAGGATTCGGATGTGTTACATCTGTAATGAATTGGTGTTTAAGCATTCCTAGGCTTTAATATAATTAAGTGAGCTGATCACACAAATTCCCCGGTGGGGAGCTGTAAGCGTATTACAAGTCTAGGCATGTAAATCCCACGCTTGGGGGGATTTGGAAGCTAAAGCTTATCCGGTAATATTTAATGGGTATTAATTAGGAATTGTCAATTTTAACTACTAGCTACAGCGTATCTTGTAAAGATTATAATTTAATGCAACGATGGCTAAAATATAAAACAATATACTAGGCCAAACTTATAAAAAACACTTTTAAAAGATAGCATAGGTCTGAAGAAAAATTTTATTTATACTTATGCTTAAAATTAACACCATGCGCTTGTTTAAATATTTCTAATAATCAACTGCCATACCTATTGCAGAAGACTTCACTCGTCGATCAATGCTGATTTTTTTATGGCTAAGGTCGTTAACGTAAGTTTAAAATGTATTTTAAATTTTAATATAATGGTAAATTTTGTAAAGATCGAAACTGAAACTAACTGACTTTGACCATTGGACTATTAATGAATAATCTTGACAACGTATTTAGCTAACTGAATAAATAGCATAGGCATTTTTTTCTATTCAAGAAGATGTCTTCATTTCAGTCACGTTCAACTTAACATACTAATAGAAAGCTTCGTCGTCCTCTCCAGTAAATAATAGACATAAACGGAACAACATTAAAGATCAATGACAAGCCTGTAAATTTCCAATTAAAATAAAAAAAGGAAAAATATATGCTAATTTTGTAAAATAAAAGTTTCAGTAAGCGTACTAATTCCATGAGATTTCTTTTCCTCCTAGGGTCGTTTGTGAAAGTAAACAAGATATATGCTTTAAAATTTAATCACGCTTGATTGAAAAGTAGACAAAAGGTATTTTAAACTAAAGTAATTACAATTAAAAATATATATATAAACTAAATTAGTTGGAGGGAACTGTTGTACGCTATGTGGTTCCTCATGGATTCTGATGCCTATCAACAAAAATAATGGAAGCAAACTGTTTAACACAGCCGGATAGCATTCATCTACCAGGGGTTTTTTTAATGCATTGCTTAACATTGTTTTATCAAAAATTTGCGCAACATAAAATTGATGGTTGAAAATTTGCTGTTGTATGTACGTAATTTTATAGACATGATATTCGTAGTAGCATTGACTGTATATACTCCAAGCTAGTAGCTATGTTTTATAAGTTGTTCAGCAAATTCAGATCGTTAGGGTAGGGTCTCTTTCATTCAGTGGGGCGAACTTGATCCCAAGGCGCGTCAGCAGCAAGGGCTTTTTGCGCTTCCCGTATGCGTTTCAGAGCTCAACCCAGCTTAGAAACCTGATAAACTTCCGCATCCTGCAAACAAGCTCCTCTTGAGGAAGGAAAGTGCCCCTCCGTCATCCTCCAAGGGCCCTCTCTCTAGCCTCTTCCAGCTCCCCGCAGTCAAACAGCAAGTGATGTGCAGTTTCTTCTAATTGCCCACACTTCCTGCATACCAGATCACCATTGTAGAGACCCAAGCACTGCAGGTGCTTCCTCGGAGGAAAATGTCCTGTTATCAGCCCTGTTACTTGCCTGATATGCCTCCTCTTTAACTGCAGAATACTGGAGGCAATTTTCTGAGATGGAAAGTGAAGCGTGAGCTTATTTACCCTCAGTTGAGGAAGTCTGAACCAGACCTTACGATGCTCCTCCTTCACCCATGACATGACCGCTTGGCATGCATACTCACGAGAGACAGCACAGAAAGGCTCCGGGCCAGTAAATTTTGAAGGCGAAGCTGCAGTGGCCAAGGCGTCCGCAGTCTCATTCCCAGGGATCCCTGTATGACCAGGGACCCAGCAGAGTGTCACGTTATTGCATCTACCTAGCGCAGATATTGTGATGAAGCAGTCCCAGACAATCTTTGACCTGAACTCACAGGAGTCCAGAGCCCTCAGAGCTGCCTGGCTGTCAGAAAAAAATATCTATCGGCAACAAGTTGAGAAGACAGTCCAGGGAAGCCCCAGGACTGGAACTCAGGGTTCCTGTGACGAGGAGACAGGCGAGTCTTTGAACTCCCGCCAATACCCTCACCGCCGTCCCCGAGTCCATCTTGGGCCACCATACAAGCGAACCATAGGTAATGGCAAGTGTGACCACAGAGACATAAAGCGGTACATAAGTTTTGGTTTCACCCCCCCCATGTCCCCCCACCAATCACCTGCATGTAATAAGTGACCACTTGACTCGGTCTATTGCCTTTTGGAGTTGTGGTCCCCAATGAAGCGTCGGGTCCAGAGTTACCCCCTAATTCTGCAATTCTGTATTAGATCCTTGCAGTACTAAGGGGCCGATCCCTCTCAGGTTCCTCCCTCCTTGTGAAAGGAACCACCACAATATTTGAGGGATTGATTGAGAGACCTGTCTCTTCACACCAGCGTCCAACAGACCTCAGAGCCCCATTCATGAGATCCCTGACTGTGTCGTTGAACTTACCTGACACCAGAACCACTATGTCATCAGCGTATCCCTGTGCGTATACACCACTTTCATTGAGAGTTCTGATGAGATCGTCAACCAAAAGGTTCCAGAGAAGTAGAGACAAGACCCTACCATTGGGGCAACCTCGAGTCGTTCTTGCCACTATATCCTTGTTGTGAAGTGATGGTTTTACATTTCTATTTTTCAAGAGGGCTTCAATCCATCCCCTTGCAACCTCGTGGAAACCATAAGCTGTGGCTGCATTGATAACAGCCTGAGTCTCAGTGTTGTCAAAGGCGCCTTGAATGCCGAGAAAGGCCCCAAATGCAACTTCCTTACACTCTAGCAACTTTTCAATCCTGCTTACAAACTGATGTTGGGCAGACTCACATGATCTTCCTGGTAAGTAGGCGTGTTGGTGTTCATGAATGGGGTGGGCCCTAAGAGCAGTTTCCCCCACATACCTTGACACCAGCTTCTGCAGAGTCTTAAACAGAAAAGAAGACAATGAAATTGGGCGGAACGACCTCGGATCCATATACCTAGCCTTACTATGTTTTGGGATGAAGATTATCCGAGAGCTGCTCCAGACTGCTAGAATAGGTCCCAGGGCCAAACTGGCCCTAAAAAATACCGTCAGAACCAGAATCAAGATCTTTATTCCCTTTTTAAGAAAGACGGGCCTCACCTGGTCAGGTCCCGGTCACTTGTAGGAGCTTAGCGAGTTGACTGCCCAGCGAATCCGGCTGTGAGTAACGATGCGACCTGCCACCCTCCATCAAGTGAAGTTGGCTCACTGTGCACTCACTCTCACCACGTCAGTCAGCTGGGTGATTATACTCCGCGGGAAGTGTGTGCTCGCCATGATCTCAACCACATCCCTGGGATTGTGAATCATGATACCATCCGGACCCTCAAAAGAGCCAAGACAAGAGGGCCTATCTTTCGATAGGATCCTGTGGATCCTTGATGTCACACAGACGCCTTAAAGATCACTGCAGAAGTTTCTCCAAGAAAGCGTCTTTGCTCTCCTGACTGCAATGTTGTACTGGGTGAGCAATCTGTGATAGGCATCCCAGCAGTTGCTTAGTTTTGCCCGTTTGGAGAGATCCCTTGCCCTTTATCCCTCGGGCTACCAAGTTCCGCGTTCCACCTCCCAGACTTACCCTGTGTCTATGATCAGAGAGAGAGAGAGAGAGAGAGAGAGAGAGAGAGAGAGAGAGAGAGAGAGAGAGAGAGAGAGAGAGAGAGAGAGAGAGAGAGAGAGAGAGAGAGATGGCTAATGAGACACATGCCAATCGGCGATCTCAGCCCTCATCCGCTTTATATACAATGTGAGGTCGATTACCGATTGTCCGACTCGACTGACAAAAGTCGGTTCCGACTCCACATTGGCGATCATGAGTCCACTAGAGACTAGATAATCTAACAGTATGTTACCTTTGTTATCGTTCTTCCTGCAGCCCCATGCCGTGTTGTGTGCGTTTGTGTCACATCCCAGCAAGAGGTCGGTACCAGAACATGATCGACCAGCCTCCGGACTTCCACCTGCGGGGGTGTGTGTTGTCCATTGGCATTTTGACTAATGCCAACAGAAGGTGTCTTCCAGATGACTGACCGTAGTGACGTTCCTGGAACAGAATTCCAGAACCGGCACGCATTTGATCCCATTACAGGCCTAAATGCAGGCTTTGGGGTTATTAAGATGACCTTATGGCTCATGTTTTTTTATATATTGTTTTGAGTCTACTTGGAAGATAAACGATAACATAACCTTCGTATCTATTAAAACTCGCCAAATTGATGAAGGCCTATAGATGTAAAATATATTTTTCGTATTTGTTTATTTATTTTTAATGTGAACTGTAAAATTTTTTAACTGTTGACAACCACTAATGTGCGCTAAGACTGATGATGAATCGTAGTTGATTTGAATCCGGTCTCAAGAAAAAAAAATTGACATCTATAGGCCTTCATCAATTTGGTGAGTTTTAATAGATAAATACAGGTGTCAAGGCTCAGCTACACTGTTGAATAACCTTCGTAAATCCACGTGCCGTGTGTAAATTATAAACAAAAAATATAACAGCATTTTGGCGAGCAATTAATTATAACCACACTATATAAAGTTACAGCCGGCAAGCCTGCTGTTGGCCAATGTTAGAAAAATAGACTGAAAGGCTGAGAAAGAGAAACAGAAGATAGTGAGACGCTTCCTTATGATGAAGTAATTATATTTTCCGACTAGGGGCTTGTAGGGCAAAGGCCCCAAAAATCCAAATGATAATGTTATCTCCAAAATTAAGTTTCAATTCATCACCTAGTTGCACAGTTACAATATTTCGTCTCAAGCTGTAGTGTGAATTTACACGGTTGGATTTTCTTATAAATATTACTTAATGTTGACAAATATTTTTTGGTGGTATCATATCAGCAATTCAACAATAATCTCCCTTGCATTAACATACAGTAGGTAGTATATTTTGTGGGGAAAAATGTTTTTGCACTATTAGACTGCCGGACGCATTAAACATTTGTTTTGACGTTAAACATGTACACATAATGAGTTCGTAACTCAAGTAAACAATATAGTTCATTAGAACATGGCAAAATTATCATTATTATCCCATTAATACTGTATACTATACTGCTTCTAAGACCCCTGTGCCCCCCTCTCCACCAAACTCGCCTTGACTCCCGTCCCCTTTCATGATCCGTGTTTCCTGTACAACATATGCAGCCGTAGCCCGAGTACTCCCCATGCCCCCGAACCCCTGTGCGCCCTATGACTCTGTGCCCCCCATCCTCCTAAGCTCACATGCCCGCCATTCTTCCTTGAGGCCTCCGTGCCCTCTATGTCCCCCATTCCTCCCCCGTGCATATCATGCTCAAATAACCAATGTGCAACTGACTTCTCTTGTGTTAATTGTGCCCTATGCCAATGCCCCCTTGTCTCCCATACCTACGTGCTCCCATGCCCACCGGTCCTCCACGTGCTTCCCCGTATTAATGTGTTAATGGGCATTTATTGTTTCCGTACTACCTATGTAAGGAAAGAAGTAGAGAATGAATAAAACAAAATATTCCTCATACGGAGGTTATCCAGGGTTAGTAGTTTACATAATATTATTCAGTTAAAACAAAAACAATTACTTAAAAAAAAAAAAAAAAAAAAAAACTATTCATCTCTAACCACTAAATAACCAATAAATAAAACAGTAACGTAATAACTAAACGACATGCACTGAGTAAAGACAATTTATCAACTAACTAATACCACGGCTGTGTCACTTTTAACTGCGGTATATTCAGCTCACTAAATCATAATGACATAGATGGGACAACGAAGAAGAAATCTAACGTGGATCCGTAATTATTCCATCACTATTAATGTTTTCCTTTTTTTATAGTAAATTGCAAATTTAAAAAAAGTTATAATTAAATGGTTATTTTTACTCAAAATATAAGTTAAATAATCAGCTGAGTTTATGATAAAAATTATTCACTGGAACATCTGCTTGTAATCACACGTGTTGATCTAAAAATCTTAATAATAATAATAATAATAATAATAATAATAATCGTTTATTTCATCATAATACAAAAATGTATACAATGGTACATATAAATACACAAAAAACAAAAGCAATAAACTACAAGATATTTACATTTGACTTGATGAAATAAGTAGGGACCCCCATAGGTAGCCCTGTGTTGGGGGTTCCAGCACGTTTTTAAACAAAACAAAAACAAATGGTATGCGGCAACAATACAAATATTTTAAAGGACATAATATAAATAAATAAATAATAGTGCAATTCCATATTTACAATCCCAACAACACTAAACACAAAATAACAAAATAAAACAGATTCAACAATGACGTACAATAATTAAATTCTTTAGCTTATACAACACAGATTTAAGAACATACTACATACTTTAAAAAAGAAAGAAAGAAAATATCAGGCAGACAGTTGGGGTTTCTATAACTTTTCTGTTAAAGAGAATAAACACTATTTACCTCTGTATCTTTAAGTATTCATATACGTTTTCTTGTGTAAATAGCCAGATTTTTAATTTTGAAAAAAATTGTTTTTCTGTAAAAAAATCTCCAATTTTTTGTTTGACAATGTTAAGCAATTTAGGAGCTGTGCAAGTATAAAAATTTTGATATAAGGTTAAATTTGACTGTGGAACAAACATCATGTGTTGTCTTCTCAAATTATATATACTGGTACGCTTGATGCTGTAAGAGGAACTTCGAATGAAAAACATCTTCAGTACTTTAAAAACATAAAGGTTTCTGAGAGGAAAAATTTTTAGATTAACAAAAATAGGCCAAGCATGATCATATCTATCTTTGCCACTTATTACTCGAACAAAACGTTTTTGAAGTGTAATTACAGGATATAGTGTCGATGCATACGCACCACCCCAACAGGCGATCCCATAGCTTATCCTAGAACCTACTAGTGCATGATAAATGCAATAAAGGACTTTTACGGGACATAAGTGACGAAGCATGTAAAACTTGCGAAGACTAAGAAAAAGCTCTTTTTTTAATTTATTAATATGACTCTTCCAGGACAAATTTTCATCAATGATCAAACCCAGATATTTCATGCTGTTAACTTGTTCTAATTTTAAGCATGTGCAAGCTACTACATTACTTTTTGTACAATTCATTTCATGATATTTTAACGGCGATTGGAAGGAAAGTTGATATCGTACTGAAAATATAATGAATTTTGTTTTTTCACTTAGAACCATATAATTGTGATCAAACCATAACCTAATCAAAGATAAATCAACTGACATATTACTATAAAGTCCCTGAATATTTTCATTTTCATATACAAAAGCTGTGTCGTCAGCAAAAGCAACTAGTTGGCCGTTGAAAGTTCCGTTACATAAATCATTAATATAAATTAAAAACAGGATCGGTCCTAAGACAGATCCTTGGGGTACGCCACAATTCAAAGAGCCAGGGTTACTCAAACTGTCACCAATCCTAACGCATTGCTTCCTTTCCATCAAATAGCTCCAAAACCATTGGTACGGTAAACCCCGTACTCCGGCATTCCAAAGTTTTTTTAGAAGAATTTTATGATCAACTGTATCGAACGCCTTTGTTATGTCAATAAACAAAGCAGAACATATTTTTCCACCGTTTATTGAACTGTAAATGGTTTCTAAAAATGTTATAAGTGCAGATTCGGTTGATAAACCTTGTCTAAATCCAAACTGATTGTTACTGAAAAAAGAATTCCTGTCTAGAAAACTAATCAAGCGTACTTTAACAATTTTTTCAAGTATTTTAGAAAAAACTGAGAGCAAAGAAATAGGGCGATATGACCCGGGCTGTTTGTTGTCCCCTCGTTTAAAAATGGGAATCACAACTGCTTGTTTTAAGCATTGAGGGAATTCACCAGACGCCAAGCTAAAATTATATAAGTACGATAAGACATGAATTATTTCAGGAGCAATTTGTTTGATAATATTTGAATTAATTTTATCAAACCCAGGAGCTTTTTCATTTTTAATGTTATTTATTATTGATAAGATTTCCTCTGTTGAAGTAGGTGTTAGAAAAAAAGATGATTTATAGTATATTTTTTGTCTGAATGCCTCGTTATACTCTGGTGGGAGATGGGACGTTGTGCCCTTTGGCTTAATCGCCTCTGCCACATCCAAGAAAAACTCATTGAATTCATTCGCAATACTCTTTTCCTCTTTTACAACACCATTCTGACCATGAATTTCAGATATTTTATTTTTTTGTGAACTTTCCCCAATTAGTTCATTAACTAGATTCCATTGTGCTTTTATGTTCCCCGAATTGCTGTCAAATTTTAACAGTAGTGGGGAATGGGGGCTTCTGGGCCAGTTCAAGGTCACCCGAGCGATGACGTCATCGATGACGTCATCGAGGTCAATGACCTCATCGATGACGTCATCGAGGTCAATGACCTCATCGATGACGTCATCGATTGCATCATTGATGACGTCATCACCAATGACGTCACACCCATGACGTCACAGAAATGACGTGCTGATGACGTCATCACCCCTTACGTCACCAAGATGACGTCATCGATGTCACAAAGGTCAAGGTCACGCTGAAACCTAAAAGTTTTTGGCACTTTTGCTGTTTCTCGCACTACGCTCCGAGTTTCAGTCACAGTTACCATGACCTTGACGACTTGGAGCGAATCTGCGATGAGAAACAGCAAAAGTGCCGAGGAAACTTGAAGTTTGCAACGTGACTCTGCCTAAACCGTCATGTGACACCGCTCGGGTGACCTTGAACTGACCCAAAAGCCCCCATTCGACCATTACTGCAACCGCGATGCGCACCCTACGACAGACACCGAGCGACTGACTGTCCGGCCCCGCGCACTCTAGGTATATGGGAAGTGGTGGGGGAACTGCGATGACCTTGGGAAACTTGAAAATGTCAAGCTAGGTAGCACCGTTTTGGTGCTACCTTAAAGTTACATATCAAAGTGTGATGACCTTGAGTTAAAACATAGAAATACTACAATTTGATACCGTCCCAGAGTTAAAGTGTGGTGACCTTGAGTCAAAACACAGAAATAACACAAGTTGATGCAGTCTCAGAGTTAAAGTGTGGTGACCTTGAGCTAAAATACTGAAGTACTACAAGTCGATATTGCCCCAGAGTTAAAGTGTGATGACCTTGAGTCAAAACATAGAAATACTACAAGTTGATACCATCCCAGAGTTTAAGTGAGATGACCTTGAGTCAAAACACAGAAATAATAGACTACAAGTTGATGCAGTCTCAGAGTTAAAGTGTGGTGACCTTGAGTTAAAATACTGAAATACCACAAGTCGATATTGTTCCAAAGTGAAGTGACCTAGATTCAAAACTTGTAAAATTACTTACATATAGAGAGAGTTAGAGAACAGCGAGACGCACCGCATGGAAGCCGGAGACATACTGGCGGAGCAGTGTTGTGCAGCCTAGGGACTCGGTTGTGGTGGGGGTATAGCCAACACTTAGAGTAGAAGGGTTGTGGGTGACCTTGACCCACTAACCCCCCCTCTCCTCCTCCACCCCCTCCCCCCCTCCCCCACCCCCTCCCCCCCTCCCCCCCACCCCCGAACTTTTTTTTCGAAAAAATTTTTGACCTTGACCAAAAAGTTTTTTGCTCCGGACGAGAAGTGACCCCCCCCCCCCGACAAAAAGTGCGAGCCCCCCCCCTCCCCAACCCCCCCCTCCCCAACCCCCCCCTCCCCAACCCCCTCCCCCACCCCCACCCCCTCCCCCACCCCTGATATCCTGGGCGTGGCAGCCCCGGTGGGGATATAAGGCGGCCCGGCCACAGCCGGCTCGCAGTCCGCTCCCGCGCGTTGAACGTGAACGATCGGGACGGACCGCCATAGGCCTCACTAAACAGTGAATGGCGCCTTCACTGTTTAGCGAAGTCTACTCTAACTTTAAGACTTGTATTAGTTGTAAGATATTGCGCTTGCGTTTGGGTATTGGGAATTGTTTAATATGAGAGTGTTTCACTTGTACCCTATGTCTCCTGTGTGTCTTTTATCCTGTGTGTCTTGTTTCTCATATGTGTTTAATGTGTATGTGCTTGTTCCAGCATTGACTATGTTGAGCTCAATTATGTGTTGTAAGTGTGTTATATTTATCTAAAGTGTATACGCTTGTTTTAGCATTCCCCCCCCCTTGAGCTTTTTCAATGCTCAAAGTAAATTGTAACTTCAGGGAACGGGAGTAGGCCCCCGTGTAAAGCCACTTTTCATAATTGTTAGGCTCCTCTCAGGCATGCAACAGGTTGCGGCTGGGGTTATGGGAGCATGTCCGTTTGTACGCTGGCAAGCAAAAGGTTGTGGCGGCCTCTGCACTCGGACCGAGGACGTAAGCCACTAGGGTGTCCTCAGTTAGTTTCCCTTCTGGAAACTCAAAATTACGTAAATGAATCTTTGTTAGCTATTTGTGTTTTTAGTCCCCAAGGCCCCCGAACATTCGTGGTTCGCCATGGATGTACGGGGGCCGAAATTTTTTAATGTCCGTGTGGCCTTGACCCACAAAGGACTTGTAAAAATTTACTGCATTGCTAAATTAAAAATATTAAAGATAGGGTTACGGGAGTAGGCCCCCGTGTAAAGTCACTTTGAAGTATTGTTAGGCTCCTCTCAGGCATGCAACAGGTTGCGGCTGGGGTTTTGGGAGTATGTCCGTTTGTACGCTGGCATGCAAAAGGTTGCGGCGGCCTATGCACTCGGACCGAGGACGTAAACCATTAGGGTGTCCTCAGTTTGTTTCCTCCTAGAAACTCAAAATTATGTAAATGAATCTTTGTTAGCTATTAAAAAGACAATGCAGTAAATGTTTACAAGTCTCGCGTGGCGAAGGGTACACGACATTGGATGTTGCCTGTTGTCATAGTTGGGTCTCTTCGGAGGCTACAGCGATGACAACCCAAGTGCCCCACACCCCCAGAGAAGGGTGTGGGGCTTAATTTTTTTAAAGTTTTTTCGTGACCTTGACCTAAATATATAAAAGTTTTCAAAATCTTTAACAGTCATGTTTTTTAACACAGTAAATATATTAAGGTCTTTTAAAATTCTTAACAGTTAGGCTTTATTAACACACAAGTCTGAAGTTGACCATAGTTGTGTCTCTTCGGAGACCACAGCGATATCAACATAAGAAAATGTTTACATTTTTTTTTTAATTAACCCCCCCTCCCCCACCCCATCCCCGACCCCTCCCCCACCCCCTCCCCCCCCCACCCCCCCCGAATTTTTTTTTTTCGAAAAATTTTTTGACCTTGACCAAAAAGTTTTTTGCTCCGGACGAGAAGTGAGCCCCCCCCCTCTAGGGTGGAGTCGCCCTTGGCTGGTGGGGATATAAGGCGGTCAGGTTGCACGCACTTCTCATTCACGCTCCACCTTTCGTTGGAAGTGACTGTCCAGGAGCTCATTCTTAAGAAGACCGGTGACCAAAAATGTCTCGTCGTATACCTTATAAACCTTCGTACTATAATCTGATTGGTATTAATAGTATTACAGACAATGAGAAGAAATTGTATAAGAGATTTTGTTGTTTACTTGACAGAACGCGAAAACTACCGCCAAATACTTTCACCTACAAGCTACCCCTGATAGACAAGGATGATGTAAGCAAACTAACATCAATTCAACTGAAATTGGTGGAAGAAAAAATTCTTGTTTGTGTGAGAGAAGTGTTTCATAATGAATATTCAAAAAGATTGGCTTTTGACTTTATTAAGGAACTAGTGGCTCATAGGGGCAAAAGCCCCTAATCATAAAATTAAAATGGCAGGAACCATAGCGTATTACCATTTCTTCCACAACAAAGGTTTCCAGAAAATTAATTTTAATTTTAAATTTAAATTTTAAATTTCAATTTTTTAATTTTAATTTTAATTTGAGGTATATAATATTTTAACAATACAGTTTGAACAGACCATTCGCCCCCAAGTACTCTTATCAATCCTGTACTATTAGGTCACCTGTTTGTAAATGCTCTATTTTGTCTGTTGTTAAACTCATATCGATCTATGGAAAATAAGTTTTGAAAGAAATCGTAGTCCCCTAATTGAGCTGTGATGGCTTTTTAATATAACATAGAAAAGGGGTAATGAAAAAAAAATAGATTTTTTTAGCTCCTATCAGTTTTTTATTTTTTATGTTTTAGTCTCAAAATTTAAACACAGTACCTCAAAGTGCATCTTCACTTGCTGTGAATATTCATCCCTCCTAATCAAAACTCTTAATTTTGTGTAAAAAAGCAGATTTTTTAAAATTACTACATGGAGAATCTTTAAGGAGAACCTTTCAGAAAATAATCATTCTTATATATTTCCTATTTTGTTGTAAAGTTTTTTACCTGCTCTATTTTCCTCTAGTATGTAGGACAAACGTCTTCGATTTTAACTCGTCTTCTATAATCCTACAATCTATGAAATGAGTAAAAGGTTTCTCGGAAAATTCATCTAACAGAATACCAAAACTTCACTGACTGATACACTTTAAGTATCAATTAATGTGTCATCATCATTCAATATGATCAATTGACACTTTTCGTCTTAAAATAAAACCAAGACAATGGAAATAATGTAGGTGTTTCTCAAACCACAATTCATCGCCCATTGCATCTCTATCAACGATCAGAAAGCATTTTATAGTTTGCATACACGCTCAGTTTTTTTTTTTTTTTTTTTTTTTTTTTTTTTTACAATTTAAATTATAGTAACAACAGTAAAATCAGAAGTCAATTTGTAATAGTATGTAAGGTTAACTCTCCTAATAGAGTTTTTAATAGCTTAAAGCAACAAAACGTATTATTATAGTATTACCACTCTAGGGTTAATTTTTGACATTTGGATATGAATAGTTCTTTACTAAATTTTATCATCTCTGTCTCTCGTTTTTAAATAAAACCAAAACATATGTTTTAATGTACACAAAGAAGACATTTTTCGAATCCCCATGCTATTCTTAAGGAGGACGTTTCACTATATTTCTAATTTAATTGTAACTTTATGGATACGCTTTATGGGACCGAAACCTTTAATTTGAAACTCCCACCATCTTCCTGCGATTTGCAAAACGCTCACAATTTTGCCCAAGAAATTTCGCTTACAGAATTTTTATATAGATTACTACTCTTGGTGTGAATTATTATGTTATCTTCACTCAATGTTATCACCTGTGTTTCATTTTGAAATTAAACCATAACACATGTTTTAATGCATACAAAGCAGACGTTTTTTAAATCCCCATACTATTCTTATGGAGGACGTTTTACGTGATTTCTCATTTCCTGTTAACATTATGGACACGCCGATAGTTTTCCCTCGTGCATGGGACCGAGACCTTTAATTTGAGACCCCTCCCATCTTTCTGCAATCTGTATGACGCTCACAATTTTGCTCAAGAAATATCGCTTACAGAATTATATATATAGACATGCAGGACGTGAAACAAAACAGTATCCAGGATTATATTATTTATATCTTTTTGAGAATGGAGCAAGTGTAACGGTAGAAATAAGCATCAAACTAATGTAATTCTCCCAACCAAGTGTTAAACTAGGACTTGAACTTGGACTTGATTGAGGTTTTGTAGAACAGAGCGGGGGATAGATCACTTTGCGGCAATGGACTAGCATGCTGCTTAGTGGTTTATCCCCCGCTCAAAGGGTATCTTTATGCGACCTTGACCCACATAAATGCATAGTTGGTGGGAGTATAAAAAGGGCAAACCAATTGGATTGGATACACCACTTCCATCGCAACAGAATTCTCCCTATTCTGGAGGTAATACCAGTGATATTTCACCTTTGTAAGAAATTAAAACAATAAATGTGAGCGGGGATAGAGCACTTTGTAGTAATTTATGCTGCTTAGTGCTCTATCCCCGCTGAAAATAATAATTCCAAATGACCTTGACCCATATAAACTTGCTCAAACTGACATCTTTGAAAAAACTTGTACAAAAGTAGTGGATTTAGACCAAACATCATTGCTTTATCAAGCCTGTTGAAGAATATATTGAAAATGGGTGTTTAAAAGCCAAATCTACTACATGATTAATAAACCGGATGTATATGACGTCACCTTCCCCCACCCTTCAACCTCGGGTATAAAGGGATCCGGTTGAGCGCGCTGCTCATTATTGCGTGGACATTCACCGAGTGCACACTCAAAGCCAAACTGTAAAAATGGCCCTTTGCGATATTTGTGGTGAGTTTTTCCAAGACGAAGATATCTTTGTTTTACACCGAGAATTGCATCATGAAGAGGACAGAAAAGAAGAGATTGTAGTAAGTGAAGATAACTTGGATGCGATCGATAGGCTTTTGGAAAACTACCAGAAGCAGATGGACGATTGTAATAGCTATCTACAGTTACACCGAGAATTGCATCATGAAGAGGACAGAAAAGAAGAGATTGTAGTAAGTGAAGAAGAAGACTTGGATGCGATTGATCGGTTCTTGGAAAAACCTCAGAAGCAGAAGGAGGACTGGGCTAGCTATTTACAGTTAATGCAAAGAAGAAGACCAAGTGTTATTCAATTTGCCGGAGCCGGACCATCTACAGCTGGAGGATTTATTCAAGAAGAGGAAATGGAAGAAGAAGATACGGAAGAAGAAGTGGAAGATGTAAGACAACTGCGTACCCAAAAAGAGGATATGGAAGATATAAGACAACTGCGCACCACAGCCTTGCCAGGACCAGTTGTAATTCATTTCAAAATTAATAACGTGCAATTAGAATTGGAAAATTTTATAACTCAAGCTAAAAAACTAGTTGTAAAAACATTGACGGAAGAATTGGCAAGATTGAACTTTATTAAATTTGGATTGGTGTTGGAGGCTATGTTTACTAATACCGATGGTGAAAATTCACCGAGAGCATTCATTGCTAAAAACCGAACCCTTACAACCATATCTGATATCAACGAAATTTTAGAAGAATGTTTGAATGAACTGCTAATGAAACTCCAAGAACATGAAGGAAGAGGATCTGGCTGGACGCTATCATCGATTGAAGGTATGGATGTGAGGATTCACAAGCATGGATATGGTATGAGAGGTAGCAGCTTTATCCCTCTACCAAAGGTGATCCAAGATACTAAATCATGTATCAATGTGAAAAATGAGGATAATGAATGTTTCCGGTATGCAATGTTAGCAAAATATGTGGAAGACCATCCCTGTAGACCTAGCATAGCATACGAAACTGTTCAACACCGCTATAACTTTCAAGGTATGTCGTATCCTGTTAGTCTTACTGATGTTGCTAAATTTGAAAGAAAAAACCCAGGAGTTTCAGTTAATGTGTTTGGTTTAGACGAATCAAATAACGTATACCCGTTACGAGTTACAAAGACTGAACGTCAAAATCATACAGATTTGCTGCTATTGACCAAAGGTGAAATATCACATTATGTTTACATCAAGAACTTTGAAACTTTGGTTGGACGACAAGTGACTAAAAAGAAAATTAGAGTAACAGTGTGTAAGAGATGCTTTTGTTTCACAAATAAAGACTTGAGACGTGGAGGATCGGAGTGGTTGATGGAACACCAAAGACTTTGTAATGACAACTATGAAGTGAAGATTAGTCTGCCACCGCCATCTCGAGCGTTCATCCAATTCAACAAAACAGTTCACCAATATCGGATTCCAGTAGCCGTCTACGCAGATTTCGAATCCACGTTAGTACCACAGGAGCTTCCGAATGGTGAGGTGACTAGAAGAACCAAATATCAATTGCATCAACCTAACAGTTTTTGCTTATTGGTGAAATCCACTTTGCCTGAAGAACAGTTGCAAGACTATGGGTTAACATCCACTCCAATACTCTACCGTGGGGAAGAAGCCGCTAAGTATTTTGTAGACCAATTGTATGACATTGCTGAAAAGGTGCAACGCTTATTTGGTAATGTTTTACCTATGGAACCTTTGAACCAAAATCAACAAGAAGAATACAATTCAGCAACAAGATGTTATTTATGCAAGAAGAGCTTCAGTGAAGAAAATCACAAAGTAAGAGATCACGATCACTTGACAGGGTTATACAGAGGAGCTGCTTGTAATTCATGCAATATAAATTACAAACTACCAAACTTTATCCCTGTCGTGTTACACAATCTTAGCGGTTATGACTCCCACTTCATTATCCCAGAGTTAGGACGAGATGATGGAAAAATTGAAGTATTAGCTGAAACATTGGAGAAGTACATCAGTTTCTCAAAAACAGTAGGTAAAATTAAACTTCGCTTCGTAGACTCTTATAGATTTATGTCATCTAGTTTGAGCAAATTGTCTGAGAACCTAAGAAGAGAAGACCTAAAAGAAACCAGCAAAATTGTACCTGAAGATAAATTTGACTTAGTAATGCGTAAAGGAGTGTTCCCCTATGATTACATAACTTCTGCAGAAAAATTTGAAGAAACCAGTCTGCCACCGATTGAAGCCTTCAATAGCAAATTAAATGAAAGTGCAATCACCGTTGAAGACTACAATCATGCTTGTAATGTTTGGAACCAACTAAACATTCAAACCTTAGGGGAATATTCTGACTTTTATATAAAATTGGACGTAACTCTGCTGTGCGATGTGATGGAAGAATTTCGAAACACCTGCTTCTCCGCCTATGGACTGGACCCTCTACACTCATACACATCTCCAGGATTAGCATGGCAAGCTATGCTAAAGTCAACCAACTGTCGATTGGAACTTCTAACAGATATTGATATGGTGCTCATGATAGAATCTGGTGTACGGGGCGGTTTGACACAAGCTGTAACACGTTATGTCAAAGCTAACAACAAGTACATCCCAGGCTTCGACGAGGGACAACCATCACTCTACCTTGGCTATTTTGACGCAAACAACCTTTATGGTTGGGCAATGTCAAATCCGCTTCCCTACGCTGACTTCAAATGGATCGACCCGGCCACCATCGGTGACATCTCACAGATCCCAAAAAATGGTCAAAAAGGTTATATTTTGGACTGTGATTTTGAATATCCAGAGCACCTTCATGATCATCACTACGACTTGCCTCTCTTAGCCAAGACTGAAGTTTCACCAACAGGAAGATGGCCAAAATTGATGATGACGTTGGAGAATAAAGATCGGTATGTGGCTCACTACTGGGTAGTTCAACAAGCTCTTGAATTGGGTCTACGTGTAGTAAGAATTCATAGAGCAATTGAATTCACCCAGTCTTGTTGGTTGAAACCATATATTGATTCCAACACTACAAGAAGAGCAGCAGCAACATCAGCATTTGAAAAGGACTTTTACAAATTGATGAACAACGCCATCTTTGGGAAGACCTTAGAAAACAAAAGAAAACACAAGATTGTAAAATTAGTAAGTGATCCTAGGAAATTGGAAAAATTAGTGCAAAAACCAAATTTTGGAACATCCATGATTATAAACGAAGATCTAGTTGCCGTCAGTATGAATAAAACAACAATAGTGATGGATCGTCCGTTATACATTGGAATGTCAATTTTGGATATAAGTAAAACTCTGATGTATGATTTCCATTACAACAAAATGGTTAAATACTATGGAAGAGACAACATTGGAGTTGCATACATGGATACCGACGCGTTCATCTACTGGATAAAGCCTTTGGACATGTATGAAGATCTAAGGAGTTTCCCATACAAAGACGACTTTGACTTCTCTGACTATCCAAAGAACCATCCAAATTATAATGAAAATAATAAAAAAGTAATTGGAAAATTTAAAGATGAAGCAAATGGAATGCCTTTGGAGGAAATAGTTGCGCTGATGTCCAAATTATATTCCTTCAAGATGTATATGGAAAATGATATACCGACAGTGAAGAAAGCTAAAGGAGTCAAAACATCGTACTTGAAGAAACATGTGACATTTGACCATTACAAGACCTGCTTGTTTGAAGATTCTACAATGTCTGCAACGTTCAACACTATCAGAAGCTTTAAACATGAGGTCTACAGTGTCACTGAAGTTAAAAGAGCACTATCAGCTCAAGATGATAAAAGGCATATTATGCCGGATAAAATTCATACTCTTCCTTTCGGCCACTACTCTCTAAACCCTATCAACTAGTAACCTATTCTTCGTCCTTCTACAACTTTGACCTTATTCCTTTCTCCTTCCGTAAAAAAATGGGGAACACGGCAAGTCCAACGCCGTGTTCCCCATTTTTTTACACAAGTTTGGATGACCTTGACCTATATAAATAATGTGAATATTTAAGACAACATTCATTGTGACTATACATGTGATACATGAAACATTCAAACCTGCAATATGAAGGAGTTGAAGCAAGAAATTGTCAACGAACTTCATAAACCTGCAAGAAGAAAGTTTCCACGAAGAAATACAGTGATAAAAGGAATAAATGATTTATATCAAGCGGATTTAATTGAAATGATTCCTTACAGTAAACAAAATAGAGGATTTAAATACATATTGACTATTATTAACTGTTTTTCAAAAATGGCGGATGCTTTACCACTAAAAGATAAAAGTGGCAAAAGTGTTACAAAAGCAATGGAAACAGCTATACAAAGAGACAAACATACTATTAAACATTTACAAACTGATGATGAAAAAGAATATTTTAATAAGGAATTTGCAAATTTAATGAAAAAACACAACATTAACCATTACTCAACCAATTCAGAGGTAAAAGCATCAATAATTGAAAGATTTAACAGAACTTTAAAAGGTGCGATGTATAAGATGTTTTCCAACAGAGGATCACACATATGGATTGATATGTTACCAAAACTTATAAGCGATTACAATAACAAGTTTCATAGAACTATCGGTATGAAACCAAGCCAAGTGACTAATAAAAATGAAAAACTTGTATTAAAACGTATAAAAATTAATACTAAACCAAAAATTGAAAAACTAAAGCCTAAAAGGTTTAATGTTTGTGATAAAGTGCGAATAAGCAAATACAAAGGTGTATTTAGTAAAAGATACCTTCCAAACTGGACAAATGAGGTATTTACCGTATTTAAGGTGCAACCTACAATACCAGAAACTTACATTTTAAAAGATAATAAAGGACAATTGTTGGAAGGAGGGTTTTATGGACATGAAATGTTAAAATCAACAGTAGGTGATGTATATCTAGTAGAAAAGGTGTTGCAACGGAAAAAAGATAAGGTTAAAGTACGATGGTTAGGATTTAATAAGACGGAAGATTCTTGGATACCTAAAAAGGATCTAATATAATGATAGAGCATCATTTTGGGTTGAACCATTACAAAGGATGGAGATAATACCGCAAAAAGACAATTTTACTATTAATAATATAGATGAACTCACAGTGGATGGTTCTCAATTCAATACTGGGAAACATGGTGTTTTGTTACCAAACACGGTGCGTTGTTTGGTTACCGGTCCTTCCAATTGTGGAAAAACAAATGTAGTATTCAATTTGATTACAAACCCTAAAGGATTACGTTTTCATAATTTATATGTATTTTCAAAGTCACTACAACAACCAAAATATCAGTTATTGGAACAAATACTCAATAGTGTGCCTGAAGTTAAATATTTTAGATTTAACGCAAGCGAGAGTGTCATGCAACCGCAAGAGGCTAAACCATTCTCAGTATTCATATTTGACGATGTATCTTGTGAAAATCAAAATACAATAAGGAATTACTTCACCATGGGTCGACATAACAACATAGATAGCATTTATATTGGTCAAACTTACAGCAAAATACCGAAACAGCTCATTAGAGACAATGCAAACATGTTAATTGTATTTAAACAGGATGAAACCAACCTAAAACACATATATTATGACCATGTAAGTGCGGATATGCCATTTGAACGATTTAAAGAGTTGTGTGGAAAGGCTTGGGCTGAAAAGTATGGGTTTTTAACAATTATGAAGGAACAACCGCTAAACAATGGTCGATACAGGATAGGATTTGATAAATTTATACTAATACACTGATCATGATGTAAAACATTCATTGTTGTACAACACGTCTTGCTACAAACATGGTTAACCAAGAAAAGTTAATAAAGGAAATAAAATCACTTAGTGATTCTATTCGGGATAAAAACAGAGCATTAAAATTAGGTATTAGCGAAAGGGAAAAATTTCTTGAATCTACTTTTAAACCTATTACTGAACCCTTGAAACAATTAAACAAAAAATTTGCTAAACCCGTTTTGGAAGGAGATGCAATTGCACCTATTACAAAGTTTGAAAGAGAAAATGTAAAATCAGAAGATCTTAGTGATGAAGACCCGGAATCCTCTACATATAGTGGTTTTACCGGTGGAGAACCCGAAAGAGAGCTAGAATCACCAGACTATAGTGGTATAAGAGAATTATATGAAGTAAAAGCTAAAAGAGGACATGAAGATGTATCAACTGCTAGTGAAGAGGAAAAAGAAGAAGAAGCAAGGGAAGGTCCGTCAAACATAAGCTTGTTGGGTGAAAACATTCATAACAAAGGACCTTTAGGAAGGAAATACATGATAAAAATGTTAGCTGGAATAAATCCTAATAAAAACTACCATAGTTATGGAGTAAGATTAACAGAAGAAGGTTTAATGGTTGGTAATAGCCCGGTAAACATTGATGAACATGATAATATTATTGTTGGTAATCAAAGATATAAGGGCACAAGAGGATTATTTGAATTATTATTTGAAAAAAAGCCTTTAGAATTGTTAGTTAAAGAAGAAGACATGGAAGCATATAAACAGATTTTGGAACACACCAATGCATACAGGAGAAAATATTTAGCTGACCAACTAGTTTTTAGATCTAGGTCTTTAAAATATAGAGAATTTGTATCCAAGTTAATACCAACAACGAGAAGACAACCAATGCCGATAATGCCAAGAAAATCTGTAAAACGAAGGTTTGTGTCATCCACTTTGGATATAAGTGCTGCAGAACCAAGAAAAAGAAACAAATCTGTTACAGGTACAGGTTTAATGAAGAAAATATATAACACAAATGTGATTTATTACAATAATATCAATAAATTGGTGGATAGAATGAAACTAATACATGAAGCTAAAGAAGCGGGTCATACTGGATTGGAAAACGAATGGGTGGCTTTAGTGGATGAACTCCGAAACCGTGGGGTAATCTTATAAAAATGCCTTACTCCTTAGAATACTATTCAGTTGCACCATGAGTGTCGACAAGTTCGGACGTTACTCCTCGGATGGGTTATATTATGCGAATAGTTTAAAAAGAAGTGCTGGTTTACCACAAACACCTGATGGGGATTATGATATGAGTAATAAAAGGTTAAAAAACATAAAAGATCCTACGGATGAAAACGATGCAATAAATTTAAAAATATTAAAGGAAAAGATATCGCCAACATTAAGACTACAAAATAACACTTATGATGCAGAAAATCATAGAATTATCAATGTTGGTAAACCAAATCAAAACGGTGATGCAATAAACAAAGGTTATTTGTCATCTGAATTGAAAAATACGTTAAAATTCAATGGAAAAACGTATAGTGCTAACAATAAACGTATATCCAACGTAGATGACCCTAAAGAGGAAAAAGACAGCGTAAATAAACGCTATTTACATTCTATAATACCTGAAAAGACAAAAGATGGATTTTCTTTTTATAAATTTGTTATTAACGATATAGGTTATCCAAAAAATGAAAATGATGCTGTAAATCTCAAATATATAAAAGATCATTGTGTCATACGTGATGTGGGAGTTATCGATTGTCTTGGTAATTGTTTGGCTAATGTAAAAGATGGATCAGCACCATCAGATGGTGCAACAGTGGGTCAAATGATGGAAACCTTAAAACAAGAAACAACCTCGCGGCAAGGGGATGTATTTGTACAAGGTAATGAAAAATTTTATTTATTAACATTAAAAAAATGATGTTTGGGATTGTATGGATAAAAAGTTATCAAATTTGTTATTGGCTCGTAGTCCTTTAGATGCAGCTCCTTTAAAACAAACTGTTCATCTAGATCCAAATCATAACTTTAGATATTTTACATGTAATAATTTTACAATAAAAAACTTGCATCATGGAAGAGATCCAAATGATGCTGCAACTGTAGGACAAACCATCACAACATCATTAAAGGATAGTAAAGTGTATACTTGTAATAATAAACGTATAACAGACCTTAAAGACCCTGAACATGTGGATAATGCCGTCACTGTTAATTTTCTTGTAAAAGTTTTAGGTAATGCGTTATTTGATTTTCACAATCATTTTACACCGGATATTCTTCAAGGAAAATCGGGTCATAATACTTATGCTGAATCCGCGAGAGGTGGTTGGATTAAACGAGAAATTTTTAATAAATACTTTATTAACCATAATACGCAAAAGTTTAGATCATCAGATTGGGGTGATATTGATATTTAATTAAATAACTCAATAAATGACTTCATTTATGTGCAACCTGTCATAGAGGTAACACATAGGTTACGCTTTTTGAATATAAAAGACAATCATGGCATTTCATTACACCAGTCCATATCGAGACACTATACGGAAAGGAGGCGGTATCACATCCACAGCGGTTTCTCTGTTAAGTAAAGCTTTAAATCGTATTCCAGTAGGATCCATCGTAAATAGAGCAATAGACGCTTTACCTTACGAATTTCACATACCGGGAGGTTATCAGTATTGCGGACCAGGAACTAAATTGAAAAAACGACTGGAAAGAGGTGATCCAGGCATAAATAAGTTAGATCAGGCTTGTAAAGAACACGATATCGCATATTCCACGTTTACCGATTCAAAAAATAGGTCAATAGCAGATAAAAAGCTAGCGAATATAGCTTGGCAACGAGTAAAGTCTAGTGACGCTAGTATTGCGGAAAAAGCAGCAGCTTTAGCGGTAACAGCAGGTATGAAGGCTAAAACAGCGGTTGGAGGTGGAAAAAGGAGGGGTAGGAATAAAAAAGGATCAACCATGAAGAAACATGGTGGTAATATTAGACTAAAAAGACGTTCTACGAAGAAAAATAATAAAAAACCAACAATATGGTCAATGGTAAAAAACGGCGCAGGTCTATACCTAAGACCGTATCGTGCATATTAAATAAAAGAAATCAATTAGTTTCTAATTGATAAAAGTAAAATAATAATAATTGATAAAAGTAAATAATTGATAAGTAAAGTAATAATAATTGATAAAAGTAATTGATAAAAGTAAAAGTAATTGATAAAAGTAATTGATAAAAATAAAAGAAATCAAATAAAAGAAACCACATAAAGCGTTGACTAATGTTGAATTATTCAGATATATTTCCTGTTTAAAAATACCATTTTTTCGCGGAGTATTCATGAAAGACAGTTTACCGAAGAAAATATGTAAAAATGAGACTGGAATCGTAAATTTGGATAATACTGAAGGGTCCGGCACCCATTGGGTGTGTTATAAGAAACTAAATAGCAATGTATATTATTTTGATAGTTTTGGAAATTTGCCACCACCTAAAGAACTTGAACATTACTTTAAATCTGCTAAAAACATATATTACAACTATAAAAGAGAACAACCTGATAACACTTCAATATGCGGTCATTTATGTTTGGAATTTCTAGCTAAAAGTATCAGTCACTATTGAGATGTCTTCCTATACAGTATCATTAACAGGAAAATCGTCCACTTTACGAAGTATCCTTTTTCCAGCGTTACGCTTGCAAAAAGGAAGATTTTGGGAGGCAGCACTGTTGGATTTTACAACTTACAACTCTATTCCAAATGTTACAGAAGGTAAAAATAACTTATTGCATTATTATAAAGGAAAAGATGCCAGTGGGAAGTTTACAGACTTAGAAGAGTGCAGTTTACCCACAGGTTCTTATGAAATTGATCTTATTAATGAATTTTGGCAAAATAAAATGGGAAAAGACAATATAACACTAAAAGGTAATAACAATACAATGAAAGCTGAGCTTACTTCAAAATATTATATCGATTTTACTAAGCCCAACTCAATTGGTGATTTATTAGGATTTCCCAAAGATGGAGCAATTTTAGAACCAAATAAAACACATTCTGGTAAACAAACTGTAACAATATTAAAAGTTAATAGTATGGACATAACTTGTAACATTATACAAGGAGCTTACAGAGATGGAGCAAATACTCATATAATACATACTTTTTACCCCAGTGTACCGCCTGGATTTAAAATTGTTGAAAAGCCACAAAACCTGGTATATCTACCGTTGAACACCACTTTCATTTCAGACATCGTGTTGAACGTATTGGATCAAGACGGTAACTTGATAGATTTCCGAGAAGAGCCTATTACGGTTAGATAACATTTAAAATCGACACTTTAATACAAAACCATGGGTTTAACATTTAAAAGCGAACAACCTACGGGAAACCGCATTAGTAGCTCTTCAGCTGTGGAGGAGTTAACACGCGAGAACATTCGTTTCTTAGAGAGAATTGGATTAAAATTAACCGATTATGGATATACTGGATATAGCGCAGGGTCCGACATTCGACGAAACCCTATGGGAAAAAGAATATCACACCCACAACCCTTACACTTCATCAAAATTAAACAATAACGATGAAATTCGTATTCCCATACAAAATCAGGACATTTACACACTACCATGTGAAAGTTACTTGTATATTGAAGGAAAAGTTACTAAAAAGGACGGTACTACTACTGGTACAACAGTTCCATTTATAAATAATCCCATGGCTTTCCTGTTTGATGAAATTAGATATGAAATATCAGGTGTAACAGTTGATTCCACTAAAAAAGTGGGTATTGCAACAACTTTAAAGGGATTAACATCTATATCACCTAATGAAACCAATTTAATACAACCTGCAGGATGGGTTTTACCTGCAAAAGACACAATCACTCCAGATACAAATGGAAATTTTGATTTTCATATTCCATTACGTTTGTTGCTTGGTTTTGCTGAAGATTATAGAAAAATTATATTAAATGTTAAACAAGAATTAGTTTTGTTGAGATCTTCTTACGATAAAGACATTATTAAAGCTCCAGACGGTACAACAGATGCAACTTTAGAATGGAAATTAACATTAGACAAAATTGTATGGAGAGTTCCGCATGTTAAATTAGCTGATGAGCATAGAATGCTACTATTAAGAAAGTTAAAGGCTGATCGTGATATTGTAATTCCTTTTAGAAGTTGGGAATTTCATGAACATCCCAGCTTGCCAGCTACGGATCGTCACACTTGGACTGTTAAAACATCTAATTATGTGGAACGAGCCAGGTATATCATATTTGGTTTACAAACAGGCAGAAGAGACACCATCACCAAACATGCAGGTCAATTTGATCATTGCAACTTGAAAAATATTAAAGTTTATTTAAATTCACAACTTTTTCCATACGATAATTTAAATGTGTCATTCGCTAATAAAAAGTACAGCATATTGTACGATATGTATGCAAGATTCCAAAGTTCATATTACGGTAAAACAAATGCACCTTTACTATTACCAGAAAAGTACTTAGATGGTTACCCGATAGTTGTAATCGATTGTTCTAAACAGAATGAATCGGTAAAATCATCAAGTGTGGATATAAAAATAGAAATGGAATTCAACGCGGCTATACCAGCTAATACAACTGCATACTGTTTAATTCTACATGATAAAATCGTAACATACACACCTTTAACTGGAATTGTTAAAAATGTATTGTAAAAAACCGGTTTTGTTACATTCCAATGCATTCCGCGAGTATAAAAGCAGAGCGTTCAGGTCGCTCCTCATCAGTTTGTTGCCTGTTCTTGTATGGGTAGCATATTATTCAATATGGCTTCTCCTAGTGGTACACAAGAAAATGTAGTAGATATTGAGAAGGAGATATCCGACTTTTTAGATCTTCAAGGTCAACCGGAGGGAGATGAACACAACGCTTGCGGACAACTCCACGCCAGTAATAATGTTGAGGAAAAAGGTAAAAGAAAAAAGAATGCACAGAAGAAGAAAAGGGATATTGAAGATGATATTTCTCCTAACATATTGAGTGAGGTATTCTTGCGAATATTTTATCCAATCTTATCCAGTTTGGACAAAAGTGTTTTAATCGGTGTTATGAAATCGACGGATTATTCACCTACTGTAATTTTGACTCATGGACCTAAAATGATTTTGTTCACCGATAGTGCTTGGGAATCTTTTATGAAGCACTTGCATCTGCTAGAATGCTATTTAACTAGTAACATGTATGGAAGAAAGACAAGAGTAGGACTTTTGGATTCAAATGTGGAAATTGATATTATAAAGAATCGTGGTGACCATCAATTGCGGTTTAGAGACACAACAAGACATGATAACAAGATTCAACTTAATCGAGAAGAGTTTTTTATTCTAACCTGTGCAACTGAACCAATAACAAGATACTTGAGACAACTAGTGTTTTTAAGTTCTATTATTAAAGATTATTTGGAAGACACTTTGGACAAACAACCGGACGCACCTATATTGTACGGACCTGTGGATACTTCTATATTTAATAGGGTTCCTCATGAAGTACAAATGTGGAGACAGTTGGAAAAATACGCTCAACTACATAAGAAATCAGTAAAACAGGTAGAAGAGGAAGAAGGAGGAGAAGAATCAAGTGTTAGTGATGAAAATGAAAACAAGGAGAATGTAAAGATGGAAACTTAGATGACAATGGTTGGTTTTTAAAACAATATCAAACACTTTGTGGGGTTAGGCCTACCGGGGACGGTGCCCACGTTAAATATACACCAACGCGCCAACAACTGTACGGCCTGGTATAAAAGTCGTACCTACCGTGGTGTGGAAATCAGTTGATCTTTGGACTTCGTCATGAGCAGACGAGTGGCCTTCGCAATGGACAAGGAAGAAGAACAAGTAAAGTCCAAACCTGGTATAATTGAGTTCCAAGCGTTTCGGGGTAATGACGATAGATTTATCATAAAAGAACTTGTGTTTTTCGACATCAATACAAGTGTTCCATATACATTTTTGTTCAAACCACCATGTTCTTATTCATCATTAACTAGCAAAGCCGCTACTACCAACAGGTGGATTTCAAAATATTTCCATCATATCGATTGGTATGATGGTTTTGCAAGTTACACAGACTTGTATCACATCATGCATCAGTTTTCAAACAGGTTTACCAATATTTATACAAAAGGACTGGAAAAGAAGAGATGGATCGAAGAATTTACTCATGTTCCGGTTAATGATGTGGACTTGGATAAAAACTACAAGTATACGATGAAAAATGTTTGTATTTGTACTAAAAGTCCAGAACATGAAAAAGATAGACATTGCGCTTTAAAAAACGCCTATAAACTCGCATCTTACCTTCAAAGTGGGGAAGTGGGGAGTGGTGGGGGTGACGGGGGTTATATAAGTGAGGAGCAGACCGGGACCTGGCATGAGTATTACTCGAGATTCCGAGACGACAACATCTCCCAGCAAGAAGACGAAGAAGACAATCTTTAACTCAACCATGGCATCTCACCAGTTCCTGCAAACTTTGGTTGAGCAGTTCAATGCTCACTCCAAATCTACCATACTACCTGTCAAGAAGTGTTCCGAACTTAAAGATGAGAAGCACTACATTATCCACGCCATGAAGAAGATGGAGACTACAGTTGGAGAGGCCATCTGCTGCAGTCTTAGCGAGGCACCGTTCACTCCGGGGGATGAGCCCAAGTTCCAAGTCTACCTGCCGAAACGATTCGTCCATCTCCTCCAGAACGAGGATCTGCGCTTCATCCAACCCGGCTGTCTCTACCTGGTTTCCCACGGTTGCACGGGTAGCAACTCCACCGAGTTGACCATCCACATCGCCGACAAGCAGCAGTGTTAGATTTAAGTTTTACTGTTGTACATATGTTATTGTAATGTTTTATAAATAAACCATAAAAGACAAAAAAAATACAAAAGACAAAAAAATGCAACATATCAATATGTGAGGTTTGTCACATATTGATATGTTGCTTTTTTTAAACTTCGCGGGTGACCTTGACCTTTGACCTTTGCATTTCACAGTTACCCCCACCACCAAGCTAAAGGTCAAACCTGCTTCGATGCAAACACCCCCACCACTTTTTCATAGTACCCCCAAGCGCTGTGCCTCAGCTTCATTTCAACTCCGACGGTCAACCGTACAACATCAAGATGTCTCTCAATGTAAGTTGTGCTAGTTACGAGGAGGTACCCATTAAGACTCAGCAGGAGCTGAACGACTTGTACAAGGAGTTGCAGCTGATGGTGGCGCGAGGCTACCGTATAAATGTGCAGGTCTACGCTTGCAATATACGCAATCTCCGACACCCAAAAGAAGAGTCTGAACATTACTCTTCTCCAGCGACTTCATCACCGGCGTCCATGAAGACTGAAGCGAGCCAGACTTTGGATTATTTCAGCTGACTAGCAGTTGTCTTCCTTCTTCTTACCATTGTAGAATATGTTTATTTCTTTATTATATTAAAGATGTAAAAGAGAAAAAACACCTATCTTGTTACTGACATATGTGCTCAGTAACAAGATAGGATTTTTTAAAACACAATTTGGATGACCTTGAAACTTCCCCCACCACTTTTTCATAGTACCCCCAAGCGCTGTGCCTCAGCTTCATTTCAACTCCAACGGTCAACCGTACAACATCAAGATGTCTCTCAATGTAAGTTGTGCTAGTTACGAGGAGGTAACCATTAAGACTCAGCAGGAGCTGAACGATTTGTACAAGGAGTCTGAAAAGGAGGTTGTCAACAAAACCGATGATCAACAATTGTGGGACTCCTCTATTACAGAAAAGGAATTACATGCAGCCGTCGAAGCTGTCGAGGAAAAGGAAAAGAACCTCAGGCAGCTCTGGTTGGCTCAGATGGATATTTGCGGATCTGTGCCGCGTGATGATTTTGAACTTCAATGTCAGATGGCGATTACCCAGCAACTAGAAGAAGCCGAAAAGGAGCTAAAGAGTGGAGGTACTATCCGGGCGGAGGTGAAAACTGAGAAACATGAAGAATATAACGAATATGATGATTAAACGTACTGTTGATCCCAATCCTTTTAGTTTTAAGTGGTTATGTTATAAGTAAATAGAAAAAGTTTCCTTTTTTTTAAAACTCCATTTGGATGACCTTGAAATTTCCCCCACTATTCTGTAATACCAGCATTGCTCGCTGCACCAAGCATCATTCCTCCTCCAACAACCATGGCGGACACACCTGCTTGCAATGCCATGTCTTCCACCGAAGATGTACCCACTACGAATTGGAAATTGACAATCGACAACGTGCATTATTTAGAAACCATCTGCGATTGGATGAAGTCTATTCTCCTCGACAACCCGGGAATAAAGCTCAAGGTCACTTTAGATTATGATTGGTCTGAAGTTATACTGCAGCAAGACGATCAACAATCACTGGAGTATTTGTCAAATTTACCATCGTCAACCATATATACTACAAATGAGGTGGAAAGGGAAGAAGAGGAGCATGAGGTTTAGAGTTTCTTATTTTTTTAAAACCCAATTTGGATGACCTTGAGATTTCCCCCACCACTACTCATATACCTAGAGTGCGCAGGGCTGGACAGTCAGTCGCTCGGTGTCCGTCGTAGGGTGCACATCGCGGTTGCTACTCCAATTCCTGACAATTTGGGGTAGTTCAAAGTCACCACACTTCTACAACTTCAAGGTCATCACACTTTAACTCTGGGACTGCATCAACTTGTATTATTTCTGTGTTTTGACTCAAGGTCATCACACTTTAACTCTGGGGCAATATCGACTTGTAGTACTTCAGTATTGTAGCTCAAGGTCACCACACTTTAACTCTGAGACTGCATCAACTTGTGTTATTTCTGTGTTTTGACTCAAGGTCACCACACTTTAACTCTGGGACGGTATCAACTTGTAGTATTTCTATGTTTTAACTCAAGGTCATCACACTTTGATATGTAACTTTAAGGTAGCACCAAAACGGTGCTACCTAGCTTGACATTTTCAAGTTTCCCAAGGTCATCGCAGTTCCCCCACCACTTTCCATATACCTAGAGTGCGCGGGGCCGGACAGTCAGTCGCTCGGTGTCTGTCGTAGGGTGCGCATCGCGGTTGCAGTAATGGTCGAATGGGGGCTTTTGGGTCAGTTCAAGGTCACCCGAGCGGTGTCACATGACGGTTTAGGCAGAGTCACGTTGCAAACTTCAAGTTTCCTCGGCACTTTTGCTGTTTCTCATCGCAGATTCGCTCCAAGTCGTCAAGGTCATGGTAACTGTGACTGAAACTCGGAGCGTAGTGCGAGAAACAGCAAAAGTGCCAAAAACTTTTAGGTTTCAGCGTGACCTTGACCTTTGTGACATCGATGACGTCATCTTGGTGACGTAAGGGGTGATGACGTCATCAGCACGTCATTTCTGTGACGTCATGGGTGTGACGTCATGGATGTGACGTCATTGGTGATGACGTCATCAATGATGCAATCGATGACGTCATCGATGAGGTCATTGACCTCGATGACGTCATCGATGACGTCATCGCTCGGGTGACCTTGAACTGGCCCAGAAGCCCCCATTCCCCACTACTTTTAACTTATAGAATTGTTCTTTTGTTGTTTTAATTGTATTACTTAATTTATTTCTAAAGTTAGTATAATAATTTCTAAGTCTAGTATTCTGAGGATTAGTAATTACTTGTTTATAGATTGATTTTCTTCTTTGTATCATGATTAATAAGTTGTCTGTCATCCAAGGCTTAATTTTGACAACATCTTTTTTTAAGGAGATTACTACTTCACTTTGCGCTAAAAATGAATTTAATATTTCCAAAAATGTATTAAAGGCATTTGAGACCGATGTTTGTTAAAAAACATTTCCCCAATCTGCTGCATGTAAAATTTTTTTAAATTTTTTCATGTCAATTTTTTTATTTGTCCTATTTTGATTTAAACGTGGAGTTTTATGAAATAAACCAATGTCAGAAACCACTGTTGAGTGGTCTGTTATGTTGTAATGAAATACTTTAGTGCTATGATTTCTACTTTGACTATTTTTACTAAAAAACCTTATAAATGTATGATCTATACAAGTCTCACTATCCCCTAAAATACGAGTCGGCTCATTCACCAAGCTTATCATTTCCCTACTAGACATAAATTCAATGTAAGCATCTGCCTCACTGCTCTGAGCTATTATATTTATATTTCCATCGGCAACATATACAATATTTTGCCCTTCCAGATCATCAAAGACTACCTCCATGTCAGAAATGAATTGTGCCGGCGTGTTTCTGTGCAAACGGTAGACCGCGAGCAGAGTGAATCGGTCAAGGTCACTGACCCGACAGTCGAGCTGTACGCAATCAGCTGATGCGATATCGTCCCTCTCTCGCGCGCTGTCACACCGATAACAGTCCCGAACGTACACTGCGACACCTCCCGCTCTGTATGACTCATTACATCTGCTATAAACATTATATCCTGGAATTTTAAAGAAATTTATTTCATCTCTGTTTACCCAAATCTCTGTTAAAATAATGATGTCTGGACTTAATTTTTCCGACTCTAGATGACTTAAAAACAAATCAAAATTTTTCCTCAAGCTCCTAATGTTTTGGTTTAAAACTTTAATGCTACTTATTTCAGTCATTAAATTATACTAAAATATTTCAAATTAGAGACCATAACAGATACCTATTTAAAAAAAAAAGAACTACTACTATTATTAAGCTGTTATTATATAGGCACATATGAAACAATACAATCAGGCGAATAGATAAAAAACTAAAAAACAAGAATATTTTGTTACTGAGGTTTTAAATCATTTAATTACATTAAGCCTTAATTAATATACCAGTTTTGTAATATCTAGCTTATTAAACATTAGCATATGATATGATATATTAAATGTGTAAGCACACCAGTCACATTTCATCACACAATTACAAAAACATACCACATATAAATTAACACACATACAACTACAAACATGACACACACATTCATATATACACAGAACATGTATAGAACACAAATAACATTTATGAAGAAATATAAATAAACAAATAAATACTAGGTGCCTATACTGAACATAAGCATACAACCATAAACATTGAAAAGCATAAAAACAATCTCCTTACAATTTGTCCAAGTCAGCAGAAGAGGTTATAACTTTGACAGGCTCACCATCAGCTTTTCGCATGAGAATTTTTCCTCCCCTGATCCAGAGGTATGTGTACAACTTCTCCCTCTTTTTTTCTCTTGCTGCGTTTAACAAGCGGCGTCTCCCTGGGCTAAGACTTTCATTTATATATATAGGCACAGCAGGTCTAGATGTTAAGCCTATATCATGAGTAGAGAGGTTCCTCTTTACTCGACGCCTCTCAATGATTCTCTCAGCATCAAATCGCCGAACCATTTTCACAATAATGCCTGGGGGCTTACCGTTGTTGTCTCTGCCCCTTAACCTATGGCAGGCACTTATCATGTTCTCTTCGATGGTAATGTCAAGAGATTTACCAACTTGTTTCACCACCTCCAGCACTTGTTCATTAGGCTCCATTGGCACGCCATGGATTTCAATAGTTTCCCTACGTGAGTACTGCTCACATTCATCCAGTCTATTCTCAAGGGTGACTACACGATTCCTTAGGGCAATGTTCTCTGAATTCAGCTTGTCTACTTGTGCTAATAACTTGGCAACTTCAACACTTTGCTTACTTATGAGATCTTTAGTTTCTTTGACCTCCTCAAAACATGAATCCAGAGATTTCCCCAGACTTGCCTCAATTTCTTTAATGTCCTTCCTTAGCTCTGATACAAGATTGTAAACATCATTGTATGTCATTGGACTCCCTGGGACAGATTCAATAGTCATGCTCTGTCTCCTGGACTTGGTGCATGGCTCGCATCTCCAAATTAAATTTTGGTCCACAGAATATTTAATATCATCTGGGGTCATATTTACACATGAGCCGTGGAAAGGTTTATTGCAGTCTTTGCAGTCTATCCTGGAAGTGTCATTAGATCTAGTAAATGACTTAGAACACTTACCACACACAGCCATTTTATTAAAAAACTAATAACTGCACAAATAATTCACACTTGCTGCAGTAAATAATAAATAAGTCACAATACTTGATGTTGAGATTTACACGAAATAACTTTAATATTGCACAATCACGGTAAAGAAACTTTTGAGGTTATGTAACGTACGGACAAAGCGTCTGCTCTCTGCCGCATCCCACAGCTGACTGTTGAAGTCTCACGGACGGTTTATATCTTCTTTTATCTTCTTCGGTTTTATCTTCTTCGGTTTTATCTTCTTCCCAATAGATTAACATTAGAACTTCAAAGTCCAATGGGGCGAAGCCCAGGTAACTTTTGACGATTCTGGTATTTTTCCTTGCGTCCTTGGCCCTCAAGCTTTAAAATGAGCTATAATACGTTACCCTATCTTTCTTCTAACTCGAGATATTTCGTGGGGACCGATTCGATTACGGAATTATATATATAGAAGATTCCCAAGCAGCCCTAAACGACATTCAGGGATATCAACTAACAAAAAATTGTGAAGACATAGTTTATAAGATAGTTTTGTAAATCACTGAAAGCTCGAAAACATATGGCCTGTATTTCATTGGGTTCCTGGTCACATATAGGCATTACAAATAATGAGATCGTAGATAAACTGGCCAAAAAAAACACTTGCAGAGGGCAATGTTGCCACAGGCGTACATTTTTTATACCCTTTGCCCTTTGTAGATTTTAAAATATGTATAATCAATAGACACAGAGAAATATATAACAATTCCATCTTAACCTCTCCAATAAAGCTCGATTGTAAGTGCGGCTAAATTAGCGATATAATTGTTTTATTGCCATCCTAGAAGTATTAATTTCGTTACCCCGCCGTAGCAGCAGCACTGCCCATAGAAAGCCCACGTGGTCCCGAAATACATTATACTATTGAGCAGTGCTGTGAAAAGTATCAGATTTCTAGCTCAGATCCTGGCTTAAAAATAAATCACGTTGTAAAGCATTGCAGCTTGGGAGCGATCGCACCCATCAGGATGGCATTTGGGTTCCGCATGGGAGCGACCGCTCCCATGCCGCCGTGAACGTGCTAGGCTATCTCTTTCTCTCTCTCTTTATCCTATCATAATAATTTTAACAGAATAAGTTACATTAATTTTAACTTGACTGAAACGTTGAAATACCGTTACAACATCCATATAACTTAAAGCATAAAAAGCCTTTGAGAATATCGATGAAAAGTTTAATTTCCATGTTATATATCTTGAATTATGTAAACACTTTATTGCCAAAACTTTTATTGTTTTTGTCTAGGCTAAATATGAACTAATTTGAACAGATGAACCTATTGATGGAATTCAAATTTGATTTATTCACATAATGCAAAATATTCCTGATCCTGAATTAGAAAATTTCTCTAATTTCTCATCATAACAAAATGAAAACTAACTTAATTTACTATTAAACTTAAACCACCATCACAATTCCAAGTTAACAACTTCAAAGAAAGTGGTGACAAGCAATTACTTTAAATCATACATTAAAAGAATATGTTCTGGCATTCTAATATACTTCTATATGTTCAAGTAAATCTAATATACTTGAAACGATTGCAAGTGATGTTTAAATACGGTACCTCCATTTTAAATCTGGCATTGAAATTGGGTTTGTGTTCAAATTGATATTCGATATGAATAATACTCGATAGTTTCGGTTGGATACCAACCGAATGACTTGCTGGCTTGCTGTGAAGCCAACGCTATCCACTCATTCCACTCTCCTTTGAAAAGAGATGCGGTTTGTTTACGAGCGTCTAGATCTAGCACACTTTAATTCGAGGTCGGTAGGTTCCGGCCATCGTCGTAACTGTTCGGCTCCCAGCCTGTGCTGTATCTAGGACGAGCGTTAGAGACAGCACATACTGCGAGTTATGACGTATTGAAGTGACGTCATGGCTCGCAGCTGTATGCTCGTCTATCGCCGGAATAATAACAATGATGGCAGGAAACCGTCGCCTGTTTGACGTTCATAAAAAGCATGACGTCATTACCTTCCCAAATAGAATAATACATTTTTAAAAAATCATAAAAAGAAATTAATCTTTAAAAATCTGAATGATTTTAATACAGAAAATCTTAAAATATAATGTTAGTGTTAAAATTTTTTTAATGGTTGTTCTGTAGGGGTGATGCTAGAATGAGCCATAGGTGAAGGACCAGGGTGTACAACATCCAAGAAAAAAGTCAAATAACATAATACACAGGAATAGTAGTTTAATATATGTTAAATTATAATTAATAATAAGGACATGAAAAAATTCTAAAAGGACAATAAAACAAATGGCACAAGGTTTGAGTTTAATGTAAAATATTGTATTTTCCACATGAAACTGGGAATAGTGCGTGCACGTTACAAGTTACTAAAACTCACCATAGTTCAATTTTCATATTTCAAATGTCACTTATCTGTTGGATTGGTAATTTCTTCATCAACATTTTCCATTAGTCATTCAACTTCTTTTATTCATTATTTCTTGGTTAATTGCACTGAAATGTTCTTTTCCACATTAAGACCATGTGCCATTTAGTGGTAAGGGGGTTTTTAATAACAACATTGATATTCTTTTTATTTGAGAACAATGTAAAAAAACATATTGAAAAATATAATATATTGAACAGATGATTAGTTATGAATATGAAATAGGTTTAAAACAGAAGGAGGGAAGTGGGTAATAGAAAAATAAAGGATAGATAAAATATGAAATTATATGGAAGTAAAGGTATATAATTAAGTTTGGTTAAGGATGTATGGAAGTTAAGGGATATAATTAAGTGGGGCTATGGATGGGTCAAGTTAAGGGATATAATTAAGTGGGGCTATGGATGGGTCCACTCTCTCGATGGTACTAAACATTCTGCCCGCCTTGAAGCGCTGTAGCTTCAACAGACGCACCATCTTCTTCGAGAGGTAGTGGAAACACTTTGATTGCTGATCGAGTAAGTGTGCCAGCAGCAGTCTTCAGTGTCACAACTTGGACGATGCCATCTTTCCCAGGATGAACAGCGGTGACTCGGGCAAGTGGCCAGTTGAGAGGACTTGAGTCTTTATGAACCAAGACCAGATCACCAACTTGAAGGTTCTTGGAGCGTCGAGTCCATTTTGTCCGCTGTTGGAGAGTGTGCAGATATTCTCTGCTCCAGCGTCGCCATATATGGAGATGGAGTTGTTGCAGCAAGTGCCAGTGTTTCAAGCGATTCTGAGGGATATGAGAGTCATCGGTTTCAGCAAGTGAGATTAGTGGACCTCCGACTAAAAAGTGTCCCGGAGTCAAAGCTGATAAGTCAGAAGGGTCGCTTGAGAGAGGCGTGAGCGGGCGGGAGTTAAGCATTGCTTCAATGCGCGTAGTCAAAGTCATAAATTCCGGAAGAGTCAAGATTGTGTTTCCCATCACACGTCGCAAATGATGTTTTATACTTCTTACAGCTCTTTCCCATAAACCACCATGATGTGGTGACGCCGGTGGGTTGAAATGGAATCTCATTCCGTGGGTAGAAGTAAAAATGCTCAATCAATGATTGAGAATCATTATTACGTAGGATGGATTTGATAGTTTTCTTCAAAGCGGAGTCAGCACCGACAAAATTTGTTCCGCAGTCTGAATATTACATTTCCTCGGCGTGCCATAAATCGAGTAAGAGCGGCGAGAAAAGCGTTAGTTGTCATATCTGTCATGACTTCGATATGAACTGCCTTCGTTACCATGCAGACAAATAGGCACACATAAACTTTAACTTGTTTTGCAAATCTTAGGTTCAGCATTTTTATGTTAAACGGTCCGCAGTAATCAACACCTGTAGATAAGAAGGGCTTAGCAGGGGTGACACGCGAAGAAGGTAAATCAGCCATGAGGGGAGTTTTGTTGGTAGGCCTGGCTTTAAAACAGGTGATACATTTATGAATGCGTGATCGGATGCGGCTTCTAGCACATAATATCCAGACTTCTGACGAAAGTATAGATTGAACCAGCTGTGGTCCAGCGTGTAGAGATCTCACATGATAATAGTCAATCAATAAATCAACCACATGGTGGCGTTTTGGTAAAAGAATTGGGTGTCGGGAATCAAATGAAAGTGAAGTCCTACTCAAACGTCCACCAACACGAATCAAACCATTGTCATCTAAAAATGGGTTCAAGCGTTGGATGCGTTTAGTGCAGTCTTGATGATTCTTGAGTAAGTCTATTTCTTCTTTGAATGAATTTTGTTGTACAAGTGCAAAAATCTTGCTTTTGGCAGAGCTAAACTCATCATTGGTAATGTGACCAACACGGTGATTAGATGACCGACAATTGTGACAAAATCGAATAACTAAAGCCATTACACGAACTAATTTGTCCCAAGAAGAAAATTTTGTTAAGAACGACAATTCAGGGACTTGGCTTGTAGCAAGCACTGTTAACGGGGTATCTTTTAGCTCGTGAGATGCGTTGAGCACTATTGGAGTAAAACTAATTTCTGGATATTTACAAGGAGACTTAGATAGCCAGTCCGGACCAGTCCACCACAAAGAATGGTCAATTAGGGGCAAAGGGAGAATGCCTCGCGACGCACAGTCAGCAGGATTCTGTTCGGATGATATATGTCTCCACGATTCACTAGGTACAAGTTCTTGGACTGAAGCAACCTATTAGCGACATATGTTTTAAGTTTGAACGATGGAGTGCGTAGCCAGGAGAGCACAATCGTGGAATCGCACCACAGGTAGATTTGGTTGCTGGTCAATTCTTCAGAAAAAATACTCCGGCAATGGGAGACAAGTTGTGCCAGTAACTGCGCTGCGCACAATTCAAGCCGAGGTATTGTTACACGCTTCAGAGGAGCAACTCGGCTTTTAGCGATTATGGGGCTTACTTTGACATTGTTATCAGCAAACTCGCATCTTAAGTATACTATGGCAGCATATCCAGATTCTGAGGCATCGCAGAATCCATGCAATTCTATCGAACATGAAGAAGTCAGGTTCAATGATCGAGGAATATTAATGTTTTTCAAATCAGTTACGTTGTCAGTAATGAGCTTCCACTGTGAAGCTAAATCAGAGGGTAAATGCTCATCCCCAAGAGAGACCTTTCGTCCATAACAGTTGCATGAAACATTTCATGAGCATTATAAAGGGAGTTAGGAAACCACATGGGTCATACACTTTAGCTATAGTGTTTAGAACAATTCTTTTTGTAGGAGGTAATTCAGAGGGTAATTGGAAATTATATGAGAAAGAGTCAGTAGTAGGTGACCATTGAAGACCAAGCACAGTGAATTGGGGAGTTTGTGAGTCTTGTAAAAAGTTAGGAGTTTCCAAATGAGAATCAGGGACATTGTTAAGTAGTAGAGGGGAATTAGAAACCCATTTGCGCAGTTCAAACCCTCCTTGTTTGAGTAAAGAAATAAGCTGAGATTGAAGTTGCACAGCTTCAGATTCATTAGCAGCGCCTGTGATAATATCATCAACGTATGTGTGATGTTTGAGGGCATACGCTGCTTGAGGGTAATTTTCACCTTCATCGTCAGCGAGTGTGTGTAAGGTTCGAATGGCCAAGTAGGGCGAACTATTCATCCCGTAAGTAACGGTGTTAAGTTGGTAGGTTGTCAGAGGGGATTGAGGAGAATCTCTCCATAATATCAGATGGAAGTTACGGTCGTCAGGATTAATTAGAATCTGGCGGTACATCTGACGAATATCACAACAAAAAACAATGTTGTGGCGTCGGAAATGCATCAACAAATCACAGATGTTAACTTGCAATTTACGTCCAGTAAGAAGAGTATCATTAAGAGACACACCTGTGCTGCTCTTACAACTAGCGTCAAATACGGTTCGCAGTTTTGTTGTGCTACTGTGCTCTTTCATCACGCCATGATGTGGGAGGAAATAATGTGGTTTACTTTGTAAATCATCGGAGCAAACAGACATATGACCGAGATCTAGGTATTCACCCATGAATTCATGATACAATTGTGAAAATCTAGGGTTAACAGCAAATTTGCGCTCCATAGCGTCAAGTCGGGTTTCCGCTGCGTGTCTAGAATTACCTATACCAATGTATACAGAACCGAATAAGTAGGGACATCCTTATGGGGAAGTGAGAACGCCGCCCCTGAAACACAGATAGCACCACCAAGATGGTAAGGATTATGCTGATTGGTTGAATGGAAACAGATGACTAGAATAATTTTACAGAGGTTTGTTATTGTTTTTATTTTTTGTAAACAAATATGCTCATTTTGACATTTGGGAGGTAGAAACAGCGCCTCCCGTGACAGTTACGAGAAGTAATCCTAGCATCAGCGCTTTATTTTCCTCTAGTTTTCAGGGGCAAAACTAAATTTTTTTAACATGGGATGTCCCTACTTATTCGGTTCTGTATACATTGCCTATACGAGGGTGATCTTCTTTGAATGGTAGACGGAGAACATAACGCCCAGATTGGTCTCGAGTATGAGTTGTGTCAAAGTGATTATCGCATAACTTGTCCTCGAGTGTTTTAGTTGAACACGAAGGAGGCTCTTCTTGTTTCCAAAATCTTTGAATAGATTCATGCAAATCTGCATCAGACGCAGCATGGAGACTAACGTTCAAAGAAGAGGATGATTGATTTGAGTGAGAAACACTAGATAAGCATGGAGCAGTACCCATGACTATGTATCCAAAACGTGTACCGAGCACGATTGGCATGCGTGGACCCAGAGAATGTTGTTCATTAGTGAACACTTGTGAAAATAGGGATCCTCCAAGGAGTACGTCGATACGTCCAGGAATGTGGAAGTTCGGATCTGCTAGATTGAAGGATTGGGTATGTTTTAAAACTTGAGGAGCTATTGGAACTCGAGGTAAATCGACAGTCACTTTGTCTAGGATTAAAAATGAATGATCTGGAGCAATCAGCTGTCCCGATGAAGTAGCAACATCAACACGGATTTGTCCTTTGTTGCGGGTGACATTTTGACTAATACCAGCTAGCTGGATATCAGATTTCTGTCGACGAATGTTGAGAATGTTTGCTGCTCGCTCAGATATGAGATCGCACATGCTCCCAGAATCCAGTAGAGCGCGAAATATGTGTGAATTCCCGTCAGGCGTTCTTAGTCGAAGCAATAATGTGCCTAGTAAGACCGTGACGTTTGAATCAGAATCAGAAACCATATTATGAGAAGTTAGAGTGGCAGAGACATCTTTGTTTGTCGAAGAATCTTTGTTTTGGGAAGCTCCAGGTTTGACAACAACAGAATTGTTGTGAGACTGGGACTGAGGTTGAGTAGAGTTGTTGCACGAATCATCATTGAAATGGAGGAGCGTATGATGTTTCTGATGACAAATACGACATGTATACTGTGATTTACACTGTCTCACATTATGGGGACCTAGACAATATGTACAATGACGTAAAGATTTGACTAGTTTAAACCTTTCATGGGGTTTCTTACTCTTGAATTGTGGGCAAGTATAAACTTTGTGAGTGGTTTGATCACACACAAAGCATGGAAGAGGGACAAATAATGATGATTGGGGTTCCTTAGTGGAAGGTTGGGTAACCATTACAGAAGCGGTTTTGTGAGTACGGGCCAGTTTCTTATTAAGTTGGCTTTGATTTCGGGGTAGTGATTGATTCGGTTCATTAGAGCGGGGTATAGAGTGCAACGTAGCATCCTCATTATGATTGCATTCCGTTGTCAAAAAGTCTATGATTTCTTTCACCTGCGGCAAAGTATGTTTTGAGGAGTTCTCATCGGTACGAAATTTTTCAAGGCGTTTTCGAAGTTCCATGTCCATCTTTCGTAACAGCACGGCTGAAAGGAGTGGATTCGGATCATTTACAGAACAGTTGAGAGCGGATAAAGCCTGCGAATTTTCAGTGAAAGTATTCACAAACTGTCTTAAGGACGGAGCATGAGAAGCTGATATAGCAGGTAAGTCTAATAGTTGGTTCAGATGAAGGGATTGCAACCTGCGAATATTGTGGTAACTGTCATGAAGAAGCTTGTAGGCTATGGCATAGTTTTCTGATGTTAAAGTTAAGCTTTTAACTAGCTTGAACGGTTCGCCTTGCAGTACGCTTAACAAATATTGAAATTTCATTACGTACGGAATACTTGCATTGTTATGTATTGTAGTTTCAAATAAATTAATAAAGGATGTCCAAGCGGCAAGTTCCCCGTTAAATTTTGGAAGATCCAGTTTCGGCAGTCGTAATTGAGATGTGGAAGTAGTGACGGAAGTGTCACTGTGAGTTTCAGAATTGGCAGGCGGTTCGTCAGAACTCAAGAGCGCTTCAATGAGGCTGGAAATGTCAACGCACAATTCGGAAACTACGTCTTGATCCTGCGTGATCTGATCATTTGATAACTCGTCGTCATCATTTAAAGATAATGCGCGATCAATGAGCACCTCAAAATCGGATTTTTTAGCTTCTATTTCCGATAAATATGCAGCAAGTTTCTTGGTTTGGACCTTAGTCACGGGTTCAGATTGAGAATTCAGTTTGTCAACAGCGGTTTTAATACTTTTAAGGCGGTTCAAAATAATTATATTTTTGGGCCTGTAAGTGTCAGCGGTAAACTCAGTTGAGCAAGGAGGTGTCATTATCATAAAATGTAGAACACAAAATTCAATAAATAATAAACTACAAATAGAAATGTCAAATTAAAATAGTTTGTTTAGTCACTTTGTTTTACTAAACAAAAGAGTTCAAAACTTATCTTTAAGTCTATTCAGTGCACTAACACTTGAGGATGGCTTCTCTCAAATTCTCAGCAATGTAGAGTCCACACCGATCGAGAGAGTGGTGGGGAATGAGAGAAGGAATGGAGAATGGAGAAAGGAATGAGGAGTCGGATTAATAGGAAAAGATTGAGTAATGGACTGAAATTGATCAAATTATCCATAGCGTGGATTCAGAGTATCCGGCTCGTTAAGGACCAAATGTTCTGTAGGGGTGATGCTAGAATGAGCCATAGGTGAAGGACCAGGGTGTACAACACCCAAGAAAAAAGGCAAATAACATAATACACAGGAATAGTAGTTTAATATATGTTAAATTATAATTAATAATAAGGACATGAAAAAATTCTAAAAGGACAATAAAACAAATGGCACAAGGTTTGAGTTTAATGTAAAGTATTGTATTTTCCACATGAAACTGGGAATAGTGCGTGCACGTTACAAGTTACTAAAACTCACCATAGTTCAATTTTCATATTTCAAATGTCACTTATCTGTTGGATTGGTAATTTCTTCATCAACATTTTCCATTAGTCATTCAACTTCTTTTATTCATTATTTCTTGGTTAATTGCACTGAAATGTTCTTTTCCACATTAAGACCATGTGCCATTTAGTGGTAAGGGGGTTTTTAATAACAACATTGATATTGTTTTTATTTGAGAACAATGTAAAAAAACATATTGAAAAATATATATATTGAACAGATGATTAGTTATGAATATGAAATAGGTTTAAAACAGAAGGAGGGAAGTGGGTAATAGAAAAATAAAGGATAGATAAAATATGAAATTATATGGAAGTAAAGGGATATAATTAAGGTGGGTTAAGGATGTATGGAAGTTAAGGGATATAATTAAGTGGGGCTATGGATGGGCCAAGTTAAGGGATATAATTAAGTGGGGCTATGGATGGGTCCACTCTCTCGATGGTACTAAACAATTGTATAACTTATATGAAAAAAGGTTGCCGCTGTAGATTGAGCTGATTATTAGTGACATTTATTTGTTTAGAATCCTTTATTTCAATTACATATAATTTTTTCTAATCGTATTAATTTTTGTCGTTTGCTACATAATAGCCTTTAAAACATATTGCATTTATTCTAGGTAAATCTGGAGGATGAAAATGGGAGAATGATAGATTAATTAAGCTACTGAAGACATTAAATATTAATTTTTTATTTCAATATTAATAAAAATATATACAGTAAGGTATACAAATATGGACACTGTCAGGCCATCAGCAAACACATCCTGAAAGTGAAACTCAGCATAAGTAGTGATAAAAGTTTTTAAATCACAATTAAAACTGGTAATAATAAGTTTTATAGCAAATTTCCCTTTAGGGAATATGCTACTATACGGTAGTAGGAACAACGGTAATACCAAAGCCCGGTAGGTACCCTGTTATTTTTCATTTTATTATTTTCTGTTATTAAGATTATTATTAACATCTTAGTCATATAACATATTAGCAGCCAGCCCTACAACTTGAATGTGAAATAGATAAAGCGGGATTTTTTATCCTCTTCAACGCGTTCTTTCTATAAAAGGAAACTTTCAAAATGTTGAAACTCATGGGTTCTCTCTCGACATCAATTCCATGGGCATAGCTTATATGCTTCTTTGTGGGCGTTGAACAGCCAAGGTGTTTATTTTTTTAGTGAGCTCGCAAATTATTAAATAGAGTGGATTTGATGTGGCACACTTCACAAAAAACACCCATTTTTACATTTTACCAATACACTGGAATGCAGTTTGATAGTTTGAAATATTAAAGAATACACAGTAGGCCTACACAGTTTGACAGAATACACATTTTGACAAAATATGTCAAACGTCGGGTGTTTCCGGTCATCATCGTTATTATTCGCGCGAATCACTGTCGGGGGTTTCAGGCTTTCATCGTTTCTATGCGGGCGACATGGGCGACATAACTCGCAGTATGTGCTGTCCCTAACGCTCGTCCTAGATACAGCACAGGCTGGGAGCCGAACAGTTGGATAGTGCTGGTTTCACCACATCCCAGTTAGTCATTCGGTAGTAGCCAACCGAAACTACAGAGTATCGAAGTATCATTCATATCGAATATGAATTTGAACTCGGACTCGAACACAAAAATCCAATTTCAATGCTGCAAAATGGAGGATATTTGTGATCGTCACTTAGAACCTTACTGTTGTAAGGACAAAGCGTCTAGATTGTGTTTACCCAATGAAACGAATAGTGCTAACGGATAAGTGGCTATAGTTAATTGTGATACAATGGTGATAAATTATTTATTTATATAATATAATATGGTGGTACTAGCCTATTATCAGGCAAAACCAAAGCCTCTGCGTCACTAATACTAGGTTGTTCAGCAAGATAGGCAAAGGCCCTAAATACTTAGGTCTGCCTAAGTTTTCAAAAATTTGTGTTTCTTTATTTTACTTTATTTATTTGATCACCAAAGGATATAACCATTTTTACAGAGTAAGAATAAATCTGAACAATTCCCAAAATGGACAGTTTTTTAAAAAGTGAGGCAAAGTTACTTCATACCTTATTGGAATATATTAAAATGATGAGCGAAATAATTGAGCTATTAATTGCTTCTAGCAACTCTAACAGTAAACGACTAAGTTATAACAAATTTAGGCCTATCCCAACTAAGACAAAAGTTGTGTAGAAAACCCAACAACTCAACGTAATTACATACTAAGTCTTTAGCAGCACAATTTATACAATTGCGTATTTTAACGTCTTTTTAAATCACGTTTCAGACATGTCAGATGTAATGTAATTATTCTGTTAAATTCTGATATGATTATTTATTCTGGTCAAAGAGAGCAAACAGAAAATCACAAGTGAAAGTGGTCTGGTCTGGTCTGAGCAGTGAGCAGACAACGACGTAGCCGAAACGATGTCGATAAGCTGCCATTCAGTTCGATACTCTACACATTCAATTCGATACTCTACAACGACTACCGAATGACTAACTGGGATGTGGTGAAACCAGCACTATCCCGAACAGTTACGACGATGGCCGGAACCTCCCGACGTCCCGACCTCGAATTAAAGTGTGCTAGATCTAGACGCTCGTCGGTTACTTTAAGGTTATTTTTGTTTCGTGTTAAGGAGTATATCAATCAGTGTCTGTCTGTCTACCTAGTTTTAAATATTATATGAAAATTATATTACAATAGTGGAGTTACATTTCTAATTGGATTACGATACTTGGATTGTTGCAGAAAGTAGCCCTTGATTAACACCCTGAAGTCCATGAACTCAGCCTGAATAAGGAGGTAAACAGGTCTATTTCAATAGGGCCTATTAGTAAAATACTTATTACTTTCCATGATACAAAAATAAGGTTACCATACGTCCTCGGTTTCCGCGGACATGTCCTCTTCATAAAAAAAAGTCTGGGCGGAATTTTACCATCAGTCCATTTGTCCGTTGAATCTACAGCAAAATGAACATTTAGCTGTTTTTATGTTATTTTTACCAACCACTAAGAAGGTTTTTTATATTGTTACTTTTACCAAATTTAATTTACTTTTACTCTAATGAAACAATTTGTAGGATATTCCTCTTTTATTTAGACGTCACCGCCAGAGTAAGTTAGGCTTGCAAAGCTGATTGTAACCAAGGGAGGTTATCAGGTAGGCTATGTTATCGGCTTTCCATTCGTTCAGGCTTGAGTTTGATTAATGGGACCATTAGTTTTTTCATAATTGTATTAAACTTAGTTGTTCGTGCATAGGATTAGGTAAAGTAGTATTTAAGTACTTTAAAGTCGCTGATTGTGAAAGTGACTGAGCCTCGTCTAAGAAACTAAATTTCATTATCAAACAAAACCTACTAACTAATAATATTTTTTCAACAAGTTTACCCTTCTTTTGTTTTAAAATTTGTGGTGAATCTTGAAAGTTTCCATGGACGTACGGTAAAGAAAATGTTTTAATTTTTTATTGTTTGTACAATTTAAGCTAGGCCTAACTTATATAAATTAGCTTTAACCATGTAATAAATTAACCCTCCAACTGGTCATTATAACCTCCTTTACTGGTGAGGTTTTTTTGGCCGCCGCGCAAACATTTAGTACAAACAACATAAAACATATAAATTGGTATATAAAACATACAAATTATATATCAATTTTTTCAGAATGAAATAGGCTATTCAAAACAATATTGTTTTTAGTGTACTTACAAAAATTTATTTTGTTAATCCTCCTATTTTGTAACAATAAAGATTTTTTTTTCTTATTATTTTCCTTTTAGAGTATTATCATGGTAAGGTATGTTGTCCATACAACAAAACTAAGATAGCCAAAATAACCACAATTTTATTGGCTTTTTACTGATGTATAACACTTGATTGTTTATATTATAAATAAAATATTACAAAGCAAATATGTGAGGTAAGCACAAACCACATTTTCGCCGCCATATTTTTTTAAATTTTTTATTTTTTATTTTATTAATTTTTTATGATAAAATTTTTACTAGAACTATTTATAAATATTAAATATAACTATTTGTTATGTATATAAATAATTATATTTATTTATAATAAATTAATAAAGTTAGGCCTAGGCCTATTCACTCACCTAGGCCTAGGCCTAACTCACAACTTTCATGTTCACTGACAACTTCACTTTGTACTCTGAATCTTCATTTAGAAGGCCCAAATAGCACTATAATTACTCAATTCACTCATTATTACATTGCAAACTAACTATAATTCACTAAAATTTGCATTTCAAGTAATAACATAACCACAAAACAGCGCCGCCCCTACGATACGCGTAAACAAAAACAAACACCAGAAATTCAGTCTTACCAACATACTGATATTTCAACAAATACAGCTGAACATATGATGACTAGATTGTTCATCTTTTCCTCCTTCATACTATATAAAAAACATCGACATTGACTATAAAATAACGAAGTAAAATGCATTTTACATAGACCTTGCAAATGGATCGCGATCGCGATCCTACCAGTTTAGAACGGCCTAAATGGGTCGCGATCGCGACGTTCACCAGTTGGAGGGTTAATGTGCTTTTCTCATGTTACATTTTCTCATTTTTGGTAGTTCCTAGAAAATTCTATAAAATTTAAACAACAAAATAAAACCTACTGATTTTTTAGGTCTAAAACCCTCTTACTAGCCTACCGGTACTTTACCGAACATTGAATTTAATTATAAAAAATTTGCACCTTATTTAGTACGGTATTTAAAGAAAAAAATTATTATTTGAAAAAGGCGAAATAATATATATGATTATAATTTTTAACGTCTTGTTTGGTTCCCATTCTGTGATATTTAAAGTGGGGGGGGGGGGGGGGGGGCAGGGTGTCAGCATTTCATATTTTTGTGA